>JAZDSV010000017.1:0-303752 GCA_036784855.1 Aphelidium insulamus | reverse complement strand
GTCGACACCCCCGTCTTACACACTGCCGGTAGCTCCGTGTGCCGTAGCGCTTAATGTCATTAATATCTTTAGAGAGTATCAGAGAAATCATCGCGGAAGTGGCGGCGGAAACCGGGAACATGCTGAAGGGCGATCAGCTTGAAGCTGTGGATCTAATCGACAAGTTTGGGCAAATGGTTGTGCGTCCCGTTCAGTACCGCCTCGGTATCGCCACAATTGATAACGCGGCGCCAGACGATGATGAAATTCAGTGGGCGGAAGTCAAGCCATTGCTTAACGAAATAGGCGAACCAAGCTATTCTTGCGTGGTTGACCGCGAATTTTATGAATGGAGGAAGATGACTGGGTATACCGTTGAAATATGCATGATGGTAATGTTGATTATGTCTCGCCATGTCCTTTGCTAACATTTGCTTCGTAGATATTGAAGAGTAACTGGACAGTTTACTTCATCAATCGCGTGTTTGAGTCATTGGTATCAAATCATACGCCTTTTACTGGACATGACTTGAGCAAATGTCTTGACATCTATATGGCAATATACGGGCAGCCATTGGTCACGGTGAAGCGCATATTGAAGCAAAAGTATCGTAAAGTCCTCAAAGATCGCGCGTATAATCCGTTTCCCAACGATCCAGACGCTACGGAGGCACACGGTCAGATAGTCAAGGATGCGTTCTCGGTAAAATTTCAGCCAAAAAACGGACATTTGTCGATGTTTTGCAAGTACATCAACGATTGCGCTACCGCTTGGGACCCGAAGCATTACTTTGCGCCTTACTTTCCGCTGGTCCAGTCATCGATGATGGGCAAGTCTCGGTTGGTCCGGGAAGCATCGCAGCGACTTTTTTCGTTAACTCTAGTTTACCGCAGCAAGAAATCTTCGGGATTTCCGAAAGCAGATGGCACCATTGAAGCGCTAGATTACCTCAGTCCCGGTTGGGAGAATGGGGAAAGTACAACTCATGCTGCGTCCGAGATTAAAAATCGATGGATATTTTTCATCTGTGTCGTATTTGACACATTAGCCGACGTGCTTAGTGGACTGACACATAGCGTGGGGAGAAAAATCGATGTTGATAAGGCACTGACTGAGTGGGCCACTAAGCGATTCGAAGTGATCACCAAAGTGGCTAATTCCAGAAATCTGGGCGACATTAGCGGCGAGGTATGTCTATTGATTTGATAGATATTATGAAGCAAACCTCACAATTACTCCGCAGGTTGCACGTAACGTTTACAACGTGGAAAACTCATTTAAAAGACTGATTGATGTTTTCAAGAAAATCGAGTGGGCGGACCGTAGTTTTCAGCCGCTTGTTCTTATAACGATTGATGAGGCACGCGCAGTATCAGACCAAGTATACGACAATGTGTCCGGCTTCCGGTTGTTTCGTCGAGCCCTCCGCCTGATTCCAATGTACAGTGAGGACAACAAGTTTTCCGTGCTAAGTATCGTCATGGATACTCACTCGCGCGTGGCAAATTTCTCACCATCTCTGCATTTGGATCCGAGTTTACGAGATGACAACGTGGGGAATATGCTGTTCACGCCGTACTATCTTCTGCCGTACGTTAACGTCTTTGCCCCGCGCAGTGGAAGCGCCCTGTGGAAGCCGTTTTTTTCTACAGATGCTACGTCATGGGGGCGCCGCAAGTGGATCAATCTAGCCAGAGGATTGTACAGCTACGGGCGACCGCACTGGGGAGCTTATTTTGCTAGTGCGGGAGACATTCTCTTTACAGGCACACCGCTCTGCCCTATAAAACTATCTGTTTCGATTGCGGCTTCGAAGCTCTGCGGCGGAGCCGACCCCAAGGAGCCGCAAACACTTGTTACCCAACTCGCTGTCCTCGACTGCCGATTGGACCTGTATGTGCAGCCGTCTACCAAAGTCGCCGCTGAACTAGTGGCCAACCACATGAGCATTTGCTTCTCGATTTCGCCGAATCGAGAGAATGTTAAATGTGGTTATTTTCCCGAGCCCATAGTGGCAAAGGCTGCTGCCGATATCTGGAATATGCCGTGTGCCAATGTTAAAGGCGCTAAAGCAAGTGAAATCTCTCCGCGTAAGGTTTCAAAGATGATAATTGGTCTAACCGAATGCGTGGTTAATGGTGCGTTGACTTACAAACGAAATCGTAATATTCATTGATGTGTAGGATTGGTGCAGAAGGGCGAGCGAGGCGAGCTGCTGGCCAAAGTGCTCATTCTCGTGGCGTGGGATGTGTGCTGCGAGGGAAAAAAGTGGGGCACCTTTGATGATAGAAAAATGTATCCGGAGCCGCTGAAATATGCGCTTCCGATGAAGTAGGGCCATTGTCCTTCTTCCAAAAAAATGGTTGACAACTTGCCCTGTAGAGTTTGCGATTTTCTTGAGTCGTTCATTGGGCTCCAGCCGACAGGTGATGCCCGAGTCAATCTAATAGGCGACAACAGCGAAGCAAAGAAGAAAGAATTCCTCAACGGCCACGTACTGTGCTTGCAGTTTATTCGCGTTGATTCGCTGGTGACCGTTGATAACGTGGAGCGGTACTTCCATCGCGGAATTGTGATCATGTGCCAGCAAAATCAGGTCGGCGTCGACTTTATTATTCCCGTTCGCCTGGCTGGCAAGTCTGAAAAAATGTCGGCGATTCTTGTGCAGACGCGAAACTATGCCAGCAACGATGACAAGTATTTGATGGGCCGCGCTGAAACATCGGCAACTAGGTGCAAATTCATGGAAACTGTCGACCGACCATATCTCAGCATCTACCAGCAGCTGGGAGATGACGCTATAACCGAAGATAATTTGAAGGCCGTCACTGCACTTCCATATTATGATTTCAAAACGAGAAGTGGAGGTAGTGTTATCAACACTATCAACCATGCGCTCATGTAGAACAGGTACTCGGCTACGCGACGATGCCAACCAAATTGCGCTGCTGGTCAATGGTCTCAATGCCAGCTCGTATCCCTTTTTGGGGAACAACAAGCGGTACGCAGGATTGTTGGAGCGCCTGAGAGTTCTGCGCGACGCGAAGCCGCATGCACACTACCTCGAGTCGATCGACGTGCAGGCGACCAACCAAGCTCTTTACGATTTACGCGTACCAAACGAAGCGAGTCTATACTTTACCGGGGACTATTATGAAAAGACTAAAGGCAGTTCCGGCGAAGTCATTGATATGTAGAAGTGGACGAGAAAGGGAAGCACGTAAGCGACTAATGAACAAAGACGATCGACGGATGAAAGACAAGCGAGCGGATGGGAAAGGAAAACAAGCCAACAACAAACGAGCAGTAGCCAACAAGTTCAATAGCGACAGACGTAACGAGCAGCTAGTACTAAACAAAAGTCGTATAAATGCAAAAACCTGCAACTGCATCATGTTGCCAAATGGCAGTTTAAATTTGTTATACTTTGCTGCTTGATGCTTGCACGTTCTAGTATAATTCACGCTTTATTAATATTAAATAGTAGTACTATCAATATAGTAATGCATGGAGCGCCTTACAAAATTCTCTGCTCAACAACAATGACTACACTGCGTAGTCACTAGTATGAGCGTGTATAAATGCTGTCGATAGACAAACACTTTCACGGTCTCTTTTTCTATTATTAACTGGCCCAAAGTGGCATAAATTCAGACTGACACACAACTTGATCTACAAATGTTCAAAACTCGCCGCCACCTACACCGTCGCACCCCGCGCCCCATCGCGCTGCTGCTGCTGCGGGATTGCCTGCTGCCGGTAAACTTGTCGCGACGTGCGCACCGTCTGTCCGCCAAACAAGAGCCCGTCAGTGTCGTCCATCAGCACATTGTTTGTCAAACTGCCATACGCTGTCATCTGCTGATGCTGCTTCTGCGAGTTATGGCCACTGTTGCTGTCGGTCACGGTGAAGGTGGCCAGGTGGTCGGTGGACTGGGAGCCGGGGTGGTGGTGCGTGCTACTCCCAGCGGCGGTGTAGTCGGTGATGAATGAGTCGTGCCCATGCACCGAGAAGTCTCCCCCCGCAGCGTGGAGTGGCGGTGACTGCTGGTGCTGCTGGAATTGGAACACGGACGCGGACATGTCACCATTGTGCGGTGGCTGGCTGTGGTGGTGCTGGGGCTGTTGTTGCTGATGGAGCTCGTGGGCCGACACGTCGAACGGGTGGCTGAATATGTCCTGAGAGAATGCGCTGGATGCCACGCCCGACTGCTGCTGTGCGTGTGCCCAGGCGTCGTGCAGTTGCTGCTGGTGTGCGCCCTCCAGCTGCCGCCGCTTCTCGTCCAGCTTGCAGTCGATCAGGTACTTTACGTACTCGTCGCAAAACAGGCGAATGTAGTGGAATGGGACTGAATATAATTACTATACTCTGCCTAGTTGAATACAATCAACATACCAAAATATTCTTTACTCCGCTCGCCAATGTCGCGCATAATCAGCGAGGCAATGTAGTGCCACCTGATGATGAACTCTGGTGCTGGGGCCCCAGTCCAAACCCCAGGGGCGGAGCACGCCAACGTCCAATAATCAAGGAATTAATAATATGCAGTGGGTTTTACGAAATGTAGAGGCAACATTTTTTTTATTTATTGTAGCATTGCACATGCCTTACTTTAACGAGCATATGTATTGCAGATGATACAAATGTATCCATTAGTGTTGCATAAGATATGATGAGAGAATACACACGTATCCATTGGTGTTGCCTTCAGATATAATACAAAACAGGCAGGCATACAACACGTGACATGAATAAAGCAAGTACAGTACAGCTAAGCAATCATTGGTTATGCAATCCAGCACGTACGCTGGCATGGATGTACAAGGAATACAGCTGCAGGATGTATGTAACAAGAGAATACATCACACGTGATAACATGATTACCTAATGATACAACATTACCACATATCCATATCATACCATTTGAGCCATATAAAGCGAGTTTGTGCACATCAGCATTTTCAGCGTGCCTGTGGAATCTGTCTCACATGAGCACATCAAAAAGTAATCATGCACACACTGCACACACCTTCAGAAGCTATGTAGAGGCCACCTGGTACTACAGCTGATGTCACCAAAAAAGGCGCATCTGTGGCAGGTAAGCACAGGGATACAAGCAACGCACCACATGTGGCCAGCAGCACACATATCAGAGCAGCACATGCAACACTGCATGCAAGAGTGAGCAAGGTGGATACAGCAGCTGCATTTACATACCAGAGGATCCATGCTACAGGGCTGCTAGCACGACAGCAAGAGCATCAGTAGAGTAGCATATAGAATGCATCTAAACAGGCATACCATGTGACTGCTGAACCCGGAGTAGTAGAGGCATGCATGGATTGCATAGGTGGCAAATGGCACGGCAGCTGTAAAGAATGAGCACAAATGCAGGAGAGCACAAGATACAGACCTCACAGTGTGGCCACAAGCACCTTGCATGGCATCAAGTGCTGTGCCCACTAGCTGCGCAGTGCAGTGAGAAGAGAGAGCACTTGCAGTCCATACCAGCAGTTGCATTATTGCCATGCAACCAGTAATGCAGCAACCACGCCACTGCATAGAATATGAGCATGAATGTGCACAGACAAGACATACATACATGGAGCCAGCCAGAGAACGGATGTGCAGCACTAGGACCGGCATGAATCAGTGGAATAAAGCAAGGGCGGACTGGACACACAGATCATGCGCACAAGTGCGTCGCGTCACACGCTCATATAAAAACTCCACGAATCTAAGCGCCATGCCAACCGCGTTTGAGACACAGCATAGTGGAGCCGTGATCAGTATGCAGCCCGAGTCTGACGCTTGATTTCAAGTAGCTGACGCTGTAAACTTTGACGCACAATAACTACATGAGGAGAAGAGCACTCAAGTTGGTGTCAAATGGGACCTAGAGGTAAATTTGAAGCTCTACAATATTTATTAAGTGATAAAGGTGTTAATGTGGAAGCCTGAATAGTTTGTATAATTGACCGCTCGATTTTGGAATCAAGCGGTAAAAACCAGGGTTAGGGGGATTTTTCCATATGAAGGCAGCTGCCTTTTACAGACTTATATACCCAGGGAATGAGTCATTAATGTTGATTGCAGCTGCAGATTAATGTTACAACGTACAGTGGCATATACTGCACTTTCCTGCTGCCTCATTACTTGTAAGCAAGTCATTGCGGCGCAAAACTACTGCAGTGTTGCCAAGCAAATTATAGTCATCTTCGTCCGCCTCATTGCACTCGCTGCACTCCTCTACATATAAGAAGTGATTTACGTGGCATTGCATACCATCTGTAACAAAGGGCGCTTGGCTCCTTTGAGTGATGAGACAACGCAACAACCAGGAGGAGCGCGACCAGACAGAACCAACCTTGGCGATGTCAGCAGGGCGTGAGCAGACACGCCAGGCAGACCTTTGAGTGATCAGTCGACGCGACAACCAGGAGGAGCGCGACCAGACAGAACCAACCTAACGTCTAAGTGTAGATAAACGTATTTATTAACAATACCTTGGCGATGTCAGCAGGGCGTGAGCAGACACGCCAGGCAGACCTTTGAGTGATGAGACGACGCGACAACCAGGAGGAGCGCGACCAGACAGAACCAACCTAACGTCTAAGTGTGGATAAACGTAGATAGACTGCCGGTCAAGTCGCCAGATCACCGCCCTTTATAGTCTGGAAGGACTGACCGATCGACCGTCCGTCCGATTAGGGTTTCCCGCGCTAGCAACCGGCTCCCGAATTGCCGGTTCCGATCGATGACGCAGAATGACGTCATTTGGCGTTACACCATCCGTGTCAATTGCGCTAGTATCATGTAAACGCGATAATATGTGAAATGCTGCATCAAGTATTGCTTTGGCCTCATTCATGTTCCTTGCCCAATCGCTATAAGACTGCGCGGCATTCTCTTCCCCAAGGTCTAGATAGCACATCAGGCACAGAATAGCTGATGCAGCTCAATACCATCGTCTGGAGGGAATGCAATCTTGAATAGAGACTGTTTGTCATCAAAATCAGTAAAGCCTGCCACGTCCGCAGCTTCATGGTGCTGGATGGCTGCTGCGTATCCTCTCCGGCCCCCAGTGCTGCTGCCAATACCCCAAGTGGCACGATCATTATCAACGTCCTATGCGTACAAATCATCATGTAAGGCTATGCAATCTACAGTGTGATTCCTTGCACATACTGCGTGGCTCATGCTGCGCTGCATATGACTTCAAAAGAAAGATAAACACGAGACTTGGCACACAGGGTTTTTATTATTGTGTTGGCGCAGCGCGCCATGGCAACCGCGTCCTGGCAACCGCGGTTACTACGTGAGTCCTCAATTTTTCTCACGAGTCCTCAAAAGTCTGGTCCGCCAAAAAATAGTGCACAATGCTGCCATGCTTGCCTAAAAGTGGGTGTCAATGTTCTTCTGAATGTGCCAAGTGCAGAGTTACTTGTAGTTGGTGTGTAGTGTAAAGAGTGACTATGTGACTTGGAAATGCCAGATGTGCAGCATGGATGAGTCCTTTGTCCCCATTTCCAGTTCTCTAAATTCACCTTATAAATGTGTGAGTATGATAACCTCATATTGCAGTTTGGCATGGCAGCCATCACAAATAATTATTGGGTACAAGTTTTGAATGACAACTGTGATGCACTCAGGCATATGAATGTCAACCAAACTGCTTGCTTTGAGCACAAAAGTCTAATGCAGTACCTGTTCTGGGATATGCACACATCTAATAAGGAGGCTGGAAGCTTGCCAAAGTTGGCATCATTTGTGCCCTTTCATCCTGGCAGACTTTTGGAGTTAGAATGGTATGTAACAGTAATCCAATCCTTGAATACAAGTAAGCTTGGAGCAATATTTTGGTTGAGATGCACCAAGATTGTTAATGAGCTTGCAAGCCATAGGTCCTAGTGGAATGATTATTACTGACAACAATGTGATATGATATTCTTTATGTCTCTCTTGTGCATCCAAACTATATACATGCATCTAACTTTTAGTTCCAATGCCCATGTTGTTTTTCATGGAGTCATAATGGATTCTTGTATTGGCTCTTTCTTCCTTAGGAAAGATCTGACCAACAGCAAATAATGGTGCTGATGCTGCGGGTCCAGATTGACCTGAGTCATCCATTGAATGATCAAGCTACATAGCAGATTATTAACAGAAAGCCTAGCACCTTGTTGGCTTGGTGGTACCTCAAAATAGGACCCAGTGAGAGTAGAAGCATTATTACACAACAAACATGATACAGAGACAGTGCAGGAGCAGAGGCTGGAGAGTGCAAACTAGGAGCTGATGTGAAGAACAGGAAAAAACTGCAAAGAAAATTCATTTTAGCCTTGTACTATGACTTGAAGCTAGGGACAATGCAACATTATGTGACACCAGGGAGCTTGGCAGCCAGGAGGCAACATAAAAGATTTAGCACATATAAGTATATGGGCACAGTTTTTCCAACTCTATTTATGCCAGTGCAATGTCTGCACCCTGCAAAAACCGTCCAGTGGTGAAGAATCACCACATATGGCACAGCACAAATTTCCAAACATACCTGGGCCAACGCAGAGTGTGTATGGATCAGAATACCAAGCCATGTGTGTCTTGCTCTGTTGATTACCTGAAGCAGTGTGGCGTAGCTTAAACGGGAACAAGTAATCATGCTCTGTTTTACCTTTCACAAGCAACACAACAGTGGCAGAACATATTGCGGTTGGGTAAATAGATCCATTGTATGGCTTGTAGCAAACAAGGGGCATTTTTGCAATTAACAATTTTATAGCGGGCATTTTGCAATAAATGATTAGTTTGTGGATATTATTGCAATTTTAAATTACTAGCAGGCATTTTTGCAGATAACGATTTGTTTGCGGGCATTTTTGAAAATTCCGTTAACTAAACTTGTACAACCAAGCTACCAACTTGCACTACCACACTTAATGTTAGCACAAAAGTGGGACATCAATGTATATTTCACTGCATTGTATGATCCATTTTGCTAGACCGCACAGGGGGCGCACCCACTGCAGAATTCACACTTCGGTTTCATCCTCCTGTTGCAGCGACGCCAGCGGTATTCTTGGCGACGATTCGCGTGACATGGCTGCTTTGGGTTCAGCATCTGAGGCATGCGGGGCACTGTTGCGACGCATGGCTGGCTTCAGTGCCACCGGGGCCTCCAGCTGTGGCGATGAAGGTGGCATATGCACCGGAGAGATGCTGAGTCGACGTGAAGGCGGTCCGTGCTGTCCCTCAAAATACACGGCTGACTGCAGCACCTGCCCATTGTTTGCAGCAGTGGATCCCAGTAGCAACGGCTTGTCCATTGACGGTGTACTCTGCGGGTCAATTACAATCTCCATTGCCCCACGGGAGCCGTGTGTCGGGGAAGACTTGGTGGTGGCAGTGTAGGTGCGCGTGGGACGGGTGCGCATGGTCTCCTTAACTGGGCCAATCCACAGCTCGCCCGTCTCCATCTCCAGTGAGCCAATCTTCTCACCAAACCGCACTAGAGTCGACAGAAACAGCTCCGAGACACTGTCAACATTGCTGCCAGTGGCGCCCTTGCTGCTAGTGCGCCGTGTCAGAGTAGACAGCCATTGTGCAGTGAAGTAGGCGCGAGTTGGTTCATGCAGCACATTCTTGGCGCAGTAGGAGAAGAATGCCGTGTTCTTGACGGGGAACATTATCCACGTAATCACCACTTGCACCGTGAGCAGCACAAAGAGCAGCCCAACAATTGCGTCAATAGCGTAGACCATCTCGGCACTGAGTGACATGTAGCCACTGCCACGGCGGCCGCGGTACTCGCACTTGCTCAGCGACCCATCGAGATTTGCATCAAACTGCAGGAACACCTGGTGGAACGCGGCGCCCAGACCGCCAGACAGTCCGCGCCACGTGTACTCTGGATAGTAGAGGCCGTCCGGCAGTGTGGCCCAGGACATGAAATTGCTGAATGTGGCGCCCTGTGACGGCAGGTACCACTGGTTGTCCATCACCGTAACAAAGGCGCGTGTGAGTGCAGCCAGTAGCACAGTTCCCTCGGCGGACGGACCGTCGAATGCCATCGTTTTGTCTGCACGAGGCCCTCCGTTCTCGGTGCTTAGTTGCTGCTGCTTCAACAGTTTGATGTAGCGTGCCGTGTACAGCTGGTCCGTGCTACCCGCCTCCAGCATATCCGACGTGCCCGGCATCTTAAGGCCGACCGCGTGGCCCCCCGTCACCATCTGCCACTCGTCGACACTGTAGCCAAAGTGCCACACACCGCTGCCCAGCACTGTTTGGATAGTGCACTCTTGGCGCACCCACGGCGTGGTGATGTGCTGCACGCGGCTCTCGTCGAAACCTTCGCGCGGCATGTACACCTCGACATTGGCGTTGAAGCCGCGCTGACTCTGCCGCATATTGAGGATTGTGCTGCCACTGCCGATCGTGATGGGCGCCGTGCCATTCCAGCTGGACACGTCGGCATCGCAGTCCACCGCTACACATCATTATATTTATAGATAAATTAAGACGCACGCACGTATATGAACGCACCCACGGGAAATACCGGACCGGCGCCGGTGATGGTGAAATCGGGAAGTGGATCGTCGTTTGGCCACGGCGCGAATCCGTTGATTAGACCGTCTGCCAGCGGCATGCCGTACATGTAGATCTCGGCAAAGTCAATGTCGCCAGACACCACCTCCGGCAGGACGGCGTACTGTCCCACCGATGCCTCAGTGTAGAGAGGCAGCGTGCAGTCCTGCAAGCCCAGCGATGACTCGGCCGCCGTCCACTCGGCAATGAATGTCACACCCAAGCTGAGCGCCTGGAACACCAGCAGCAGCACGATCACGTATTTGCCGACGCGTCCCGCAGTGCCCCAGTACGCGCTTTCGACCTTGCGGATGGTTGTGTGGTGGAATGCCAGGTTCCACGCGGCCTCGAACCGCATCAGCTGGTGAAAGGCCCACAGTGCCGTGTTGATGGACAGTTCCGTCAGCACAAAGATGAAAATGTGCAGCGCGTTGTAGTAGGCAATACTCGGCAGCTCGAGATGGAGCGCCACGTTCACCGATGTCAACATGGCGCTGAATGTCACCATACACACCACGATGGGCAGCCAGAGCAGGCCGAACGGTGACAGTCGCAATCGCCAGCGCAGATCCGACAGCTTGGCCGCCACCTTGTCCACAAATCGGCCAATGATGGCCATCACGTTGGCGCCGCTCATGGACGACGAAACATTGCTGCGACCGCCACCAGTCGCGGTGGACAGCGCACCGTTGGACTTTGTCTGTTTCTGTTGTTGCGCGATTGACATTCGTCGACCCGTAGACATCGTCGGACAGCTGTCGTAGATTTCCGCGGTACAGGTGTCGTTGTGCGCACAGTCACCGCCGGTAGGCTCACCACTCGCCGAGTGACGCGCTGTGTGGCTGAAAATAGCATCTGTCCATTCTGTCCGCGATGACAACGGCAACAGTTTACAAGCACTTCTATATTGCAATTGTATGTATATATATGTACATCATTCCTCGTTGACAAGCAGTTGGCGTAGTTGAGAAAATTTCGCGCCTGCCACCTTCTTCTGCCTCTCCAAATCGATGACAAGTCGTCGGATATCTCTCTCCATATCTGCCACCTAAGTGCGATACAGATGCAATGTTAGTTTACGCGATGCAATGTGAACACAAAATACGACCTTGTGGAGAAGCACGTAGCGCTCCTGCGTCAGCTTTTCGTTGCTGGCAGTTATCACGCTTGCACAAGATTCAGCCTCCTACGAGAGGAGGGTCAGTTTCTAGAGAAGAATAGATTGTGCCGACCTTTAGTTTTGCATTCAAATGTTCCAGTGCATCCTTGGATTCATCAAGTTCCCGTTGCAGCGTTGATATGCGCACCTGGTACTGCATGGCGATGGCCGATTTCATGTTGCCAACTTCGGCCTCGATCAGCGCAATCATTCCATCGCGCTCTTGAACTGTGGCTTGCAGTGTTTCCACTTCTTTTATCAAGCTCTGTCGCTCTTCCTCCAGATGCGCAGAATTGCTTTCGGCATCCCGCTTAGCCTCGTCCGTGCGTTTCAGCTAGATGCCGATTAATTTGTAGTCCGTGTAAAGTATCTTACATTGTCTGCCAAGAGCTTGTTCTCGCGGATTTCCGTTGCCAGCTCATCCTCCATTTTCCACACGTTTGCTTGCATGCTCTTCAGCGTGGCTTCCAAAGACTCCCTGTTGGCCTCGAGCTGTTTCTTCAACTTTTGCAATGAATCGGCTTGGTCGTCCAGCATCTTTTCCTTGACTCGAACTGTCTGCACCGGCATTACATGCAGCGCATGCAACACATCAACTACTTGCTTGCTCAATCGAAGCCAAGTTTGCCGCATGGTCCGACTTTTCCCGTTCATTAGCATGAGTTAGCTGCTCAATCCGTTCTTCTTGCACGCGCAATTTCGCAGACTATATTGAAAGTTAAAAATGATCAAAGATGCAACCATGTCGAGCACCTGAGTGGATATTGTCGCAGACATTTCCGCTGTTCGATTATCGACGGCTTTTAATTCATCTCCAAGGCGCCCGATTTCCATCAAAAGCCGCTTATTGGCACTGCGCAGGTTTTCATTCTCCTGTGGTGACGCATCCCTCAACCTCTTCTCAAGTGTGGCGATGTTTGTCTGTTCGGTGAGCGGGTAGTGTTAAACGTATACATTCATGCCTCGTATGATTGCAGAGCGACCTTTCGTTCCTGCTCTTGGAAATCCAGCTTCTTCTTCAACATGATTACCGTAGATGAAAGCTCGTTCATTAAGCCATTCACTTTTTGCTCACGCTCCTTCATCACCTTGATCTCATTCTTTTGTTGCCCGTCGCACTGGTTCAGCCTTGACAGGTCAGCCTTTTGAGATTCTAGCAGTTGTGCGAGTTCGCCGATTTGTTCCAAAGTTTGACGCAATTTAGCTTCCAGCTGAGATATCCTGTCAGTGTACTCTACAGCAACTTGTTGACGGACTGATTCTCGTAGTCGATCATTTTCTTCTTTATGCATTCTGAAGTCGTCAGTCCGGTAGTGTGTCGTTACACATACCGCTTCTCTGCCGCAAGATCGTTAAGATGCATCGTCTGCAACTCAACTTCTCGCTGCTTGAGTCGTGTACACTCGCTTTCCAGGCTTTCAATGTTGCGCCGAAATATTCCATTATCTCGTATAATCTAATTTGAGCCTGGAAAGGAGGAAAATAGAACTTCATCACGGGTCGTACCTTTTCCGCAGAGGACTTGAATCGCTCCTTTTCTCGCTGCCAACGGAGTTGCGCCTTGAGATTGATTTGCTCGCTTTCATTAAGTTTCAGTCGAAGAGCGATATTTTCTTTCTAGTAGGTTATCAATATATATCGACTTGTGATAATTGCTCACCTGGTGCTCATCGATGGCTGCCGTCAGTCTTTGAACCGTGCCCTCTGCGGAATCAAGTTTTAATTGCTTCTCTTGCGAGCTCGCCATCACGGCATTCAGTTTTTCCGTCGCAATCTTTAGATGGCTCTGAAAGTAAGAAGACGATGTTGTTATAGTACATTGATACCTCCATGTCCGCGTTGTTAGACGTGGCGCTAGTAAAATCGACATGCAACTGTTCGCATCTGTCGGTCAAGCGCCGCACAATATTTCGGAGTTCAGCGATATCCCCTAGCGCGACTGAATGTTCTTTTTTCTGCCGCTCAATGACAGATTGCATGGCGGCCGCACGGTCCTGCAGATCACGGTACTGATGATCCAAATCTGAGGTTTGGCTGGCAACGTGCACATGTTGAATCGGCAGCGAGGCTTCATCTGTAACCATCTGTGTCGCTACGGTGCGTAGTTGTACATCTGTACCACCGCATTGACTAGCGGTATTCCTTGTGTGAACTGGTTCTTCGGGACACTGAACATATGTCGTGTGCGTGGACGAGAGTACAGTAGGTGCGCTAATCTGGCTCGAGTGCAAGTCGTCGTCGCGGCGAGCCGGATAAGTTGAACTGTCAGCAGTATCGTCGACTCCAGCATTATCGACGTTGATTGGCATCATCACAGCGGGTGGAAGAGGCTGTCCTGTGCGTGAATATCCGTCCAGCGAGCTTAAATGAGCTGGAAGAACCGCCCACAGACAGTGTGGGTAGTCGGGCAGAGTGCAAACCGGATTGCACATGGCGGCATCTTCGGCCACCGAAAGCCAAGTCAGCTTCTACGTATGCATTTAAGTTAACATTGTACTACCGTCGGCACACGAAGTTCTATACAATACGCCGTACTAGCAGGCCGACCAAGTAGAGAAAGGCGCTGACAGTTGCCAACCGATTTCCCTGCACTTCAAGTACACGCAGGCTACTGTTTGGACCGTGCAGCGCCTGCAACGGTTCAAGCGACGCGATTCTGTTGTAGCCGAGCAGCAGGCATTCCAATTGGCAAAGATTATTGGCTATAAGTGACTGTCGCTTGCCGAAAGCTTGAAGCATATCGGCGCCATCCACTCCAGTCAGTCCATCCAGCGACATGAGCTGTGAGGGTGGCGTCAGAATCCTTGTTGTCATACGGTACAGTCGGGACATGCCTGATTGTTGGACAGATTCAAGTAGCGCAGCCGCGTCAGGTTGGACAGGCCATCGATGCGCTGGATGCCGTTGGAGCTTAGATCCAGCCACGTGAGCTGACTGAATGCCGCCATGACCACCGGATCCATGGATGCCAGCTGGTTGGCATGCAGGTTCAGTGTGGTCAACTGGCCCGGGCGCAGTGTTGCCCCGACACCACAAAGGCTCTGGCTCTGGGCCGAGCAGATACACCGGCGCACCACCTCCTCCCAGTTGGCAACATTCTCATGTATGCACGACAAGTGGCCGTCGTCCAGCCGCGGCATTTAAACCGCGTTACTATGTAAAGCCCCGGTGACTATCTGATGAAGTGTGCGGACGTTGTTTGACACGGGCAACTTGTTACTCTGCCCTGAACTCCATTTAGAACTCTAAGTAGAGCTCTAAGTAGATTGCTGAACTATTATGTATTGTGCATTATTGCATAAGTATGCAGATAAGTGCGGCAATGCAGTGTGAGGCGAATATGTCACTAGCATATAGCCATCGTGCGATTTTATCGAGCAGCACATGCAAGTGTCACTCGTCTCTGCAGTTCAATGATTTCCTACTGTAACGATGTGCGATCACACCGTGTGTCACGTATGCATTCATGGTCACAGCCTGCACAGTCATTAGCGCGATTTATGAGCAAGCAGGCGCACTCGCTCCACCGTCTCTTGGTTTAACTACAACAGCTACTTGCACAGAAACTGAGCATGCGTTGTTATTATAGCAAACAATCGGTATGCAAAGTTTAGAAAGCTGGTGTTTGATTGACACATTACAGGCACGGTGGACTGCCTCATAGTGTCGTAAGCGCAATTGTCGGGGTCATCTCCCGCGGGACAGTGCGTCTAATCAGATTGTCGAGACCGGTCATTGCGGCTGAAGTTAAAGTAATAATCTATGTACGCCGTCGAATTCCGCATCCATGACGCAACTGGAGGAAGCCATAAACGCATGCCTTTACGAACATCAAAGTGCGCTGCAGCGAGAGGCTACGCTACAGCGCCTCGTGGAAGAGGTCGCCCGACGAGAACAGCACTTTGGCGCCTTAAATTGATTGACCGATTACGCGGCCAAGCTGAAACAGAGCTTTTTTGCGTCTGCCGCTTGCCAATATCACTTGCGCGCTTCGATGTCAAGCGCAGAATGACACTGTCGACTGGACCGACCAAGATGAAGTGTCGGTTTTGGCGGCCCAGCCATGGCACACGCGTCTGTTCGAACATCTCTCCCAGCTGGGAATCTCGGTCGGCGCGTGGGCGGTGGTGATGAACCTGGTCTGCGAGCGGAATCGCAGCGCCCACAGCAACTTGCCTGGCAGTTACCGTCAGCTCGTGGACACCGATCGTGGTGACTTGCTGGCGGCATTCGCGACGGACGGTGAACAGGCGGCAATTTCTGCATTGCTGGACGGCATAAAGCGGTCGTAATGTGAATATATTTTGTGTGGTCGTTCCTCGTAAATATACACTGCACTCGTATTTACAGTTAATTCTATACAACGTGTAGGAAAATGTATGTAATAAGTATTACAAACTGTATAGGAACATATATATATATATATTGTATAGGAACTAACTGCGGCATTGGCCACAAATCACATTCGATTGTGCAAGGCAATGATGACCGCAACGCCAACAGATCTCGGGGGCGGTCTGCGGGGTGGCAGCGGGGCCGTGCATGGCTCGGCCACTGCTGATAGCCGCGATAATGGGGGCCATGCTGCTGGTACGGAGCATGGCCGCGGCGGCGCAGCTGGATTCGCTTCGGGGATGAGCTGGCTGACACAGATGGCGGCCAGCCGTGCCCCGGTGGCGTCACAGTGGCAGGGCCAACTGTCGCACATCACACGCTCCATCATCGACGAGTTGGCACCGCCGCCCGTGGCACGTGCCAGCGACAAGCCGCCAGTCAGTTCTGTTCAAGACCAGGAGCCTGTTTCCGTTGAAGAACCATCCCTGCCGGCCACACTCCAGTCGCCGTATAATCTGTTGCCGCTAAACACCAGCAATGCTACAGGGTCGCCGACATCTTCATTCGATGCGCTGGTGTCACAGCCGCTTGTGGATAGCAGCCCGTGCACGACGAAGAGATTGACTGGCAGCAGGGCGGAGCTATTGCCACAAGTGCTACTGCTTCAACTGCCGTTGATGGGGTGCCGGTATACTCGCCAGTCTCATCACCCGCACTGTCTGCAGCGCCGGCAATCACTGCACAGGAATCTCACATCATTTCGGCACCGCCGCTTAACACTGCACACGTTTCAGCGTCTGCAGAACCCGCTGCTAATAACGAGTTGGAATTGCTGCGCCGCGACCTGGCAGCATACGAGGAGGCGGCCGAGACAATGCGGGAAGCCATGGAGGCGCTGGAGACGGAGAATGAGGAGTTGCGTCGGCGCAATCAGCAACTGATTGCCAGCAGCAAAGTCAACTCATTTTCGAATGATGCAGCGACCTCTGCGCCGCCAGTCCCGCCACCATCAGACGATTCTTCTAATCAAAGACTACTCGAAGCACAGCAACAACAACTACAGCAACAACAACTACAACTTGAACAGCAGCTGGCAAAGGCGCGCGCCGACAATGACCGACTGATGCAACACCTGGCAGAGCTGGAACAGTCACACAACGATGAGCTGCTGGCACTAACGGCCGAGGTGGACTCCAAGTCGGCACAGTTGACCGATCTGCATTCGCAGCTGTGGCACGCCGAACAGACCATGGCCGAGTGGGGCGGCGAGGAGGAGGCGGCGGGGCAGTTGCGGCGTGATGCGCAGGACAGTCGCGCCGAGGTGGAGCGGTTGCGTGAAGAGTGCGCGCAGCTCCGGCTCCAGCTGGACAACATGCAGTCCGTACTGGACGGTTACGAAGTGTCCAAGCGGTCCGAGATGGAGTTGATGGTCGGCTCGCTGCGGAATCAGCTATCCGCCCTAAAGACTCAGCTGTTTGCCGCGCAGGCCGACGCCAAGCAGTCGCAGGTTTGTTTTTATCTTTTACTTTGCGTACATAACATGATGTGTCTAATGTGTGCAGGAAGCCGTGTCAGCAATTGGAATGACCGCGGAGCAAGTAGCAGCACTCAAACAACTTTCGGAGCAGCAGGCCGTGCAGATTGAGACTCTGCAGAAACAAGGTTTGTGTCGATATTATGTATACATACACTTCCACAACACTTCAAACACTTAACTTTGGCTATCATTTACAGTGGCAAATCTCAGCACGGCATTATCTTCATCATTCCCTGCTGCTGGCACCGCCAACTCTGATGCATCGCCGCTGGCGGCATTGCGCAGTCCCACTTACAATAGTCGATCTGGTGGTGCACAGAATGCAATCGACAAGCGGGTCGTTGTTAATTTACTTCTGCAATACTTTGGACGTGCCGACACGGAGACCCACTCGTCGCAGCAGGAACAACGGCGCGAAGAAATTCTGGCACTCATGACCAGTATGCTGGAATTTAGTGATGAAGAGCGGCAGCGGGTATGTTCATCTAGCGCTATTTATCAGTGGTTGATGTCATATGCTGGACAGATCGGTATGGCAAGGGATGAGCGGGGTGTTTGGCGGCGCAGGGCGTCCATATCAGTTTCAGCCAGAAAGCAACCCGGGGACGAGGTCAATGCCACGCCACAATCTCTCGCCGACGCTTGGCTTTCGTTTTTGTTGAACGAAGCGCGGGACCAGCCACCGCCAACATAGCAGCAATAGTATATTTAACATTTCAACACAGGTTTTACAGTAAAGTGTGCTTGTTGAATATTACAGACTAAGCCTTGACGGCGACACGGCGGGCCTTTACATCGTGGTTGTACACGCGGGCAATGTTCACCTCCATCGTGGTGATCTGTTCGCGCAGATAGTCCAGATCTTCTTGCACAATGCCGTTGGTGGTGCAGCCGTTGCCGTACTTTGTCTTGAGCAGTTCGACGGCCTCTTCCAGCGGGTACTCCAACATGACATTGGCCTGTGCATGGTCATCAGCCTATCACACGCAGAAAACAGATAATATACAGATACATATATAGCCATCACAGAATGAAGAACGTACTCCCAGCCAGACACAGACGCGGCTCACGTCCGAGACAGTCGCATGTGCATAGAGCGAGTCGCAAACTTCAAACTGCAATTGAAGTGGCTCTTGCAACGGCTGCCCGGACCTCTTCAGCACATGTTAAAGATGATTGCACCGTACCGCCTTTTTCTGCAGCAACTGCACGCTGTCCAACGCCTTCTTCAACTCTGGCAACTTGACGGCAAGATTCTGCTTCTTGGCCAGCATCGTGGCTTCCATGCGCTTGTACTTGCTGCACATGCACGGGTCACAATGGCGGTGGCAGTACACAGACACGTACGCCAGAGTCTCATTAAACTTTTCCAGCAGACCCTCCACCCCGCTGCCATCCAGAAATTTCTCCACAGAGTCCTTTTTCGATCTATTAGATGTATAGTGAGCAAGGCGTATAAACACACCACAAAGGGCGCTCGCGGTATGCCGCGAGGATTAAACTCCATTTGAATGTATGGATGTTAAAAAGTGTTTAATACTACTAGATGCTCATTACCCTGACCCGAACCGAAAGGTGAAGGCTGGTGACACCGTGATAAACACACAGCCTCCAACCATCTGCTGCGTACGCGTGTATACTCCAGATTATTTTGAAATGGTTCGTGCTGGCTGCAATTATGCATGCGCGTATACAGTAGTCTTGGACTTATATATACGTGCACTCCTCTAGACCACACCATTTAATTGAGTGCAGGGCGTCGACGTAGAGAGCCTGAAACCCGGCGATGGCAAGACGTTCCCGCGCAAGGGCGACACGGTGCACATGCACTACGTGGGCACACTGCTGTCCAACGGCAACAAGTTTGACAGCTCGCGCGATCGTGGCAAACCGTTCGTGTGCAAGATCGGCGTGGGCCAGGTGATCCGCGGCTGGGACGAGGGTGTGCCGCAGCTCTCGGTGGGCGAGAAGGCCAAGCTCACCTGTTCGCCCGACTACGCCTACGGTTCGATAATGTCGTATTTTTTTACTATTGTCGTATATTAATCGTATATGTATGCATTAGGCGCCAAGGGATTCCCGCCGATTATTCCGCCCAACTCGACGCTGGTGTTCGAGGTGGAGTTGCTCAAAATTGCTTAAATGCAAATGATCATCCATGTGGGCCATACATAATCAACAGAGATTCTGCGATAGTCATATGACATTATTATTATTCAGTAGCTGGTGTTTTTAGTAGGTTCAGCCGTGCATTTCCGCCTCGATTAGATAGTTGTGCGTAAATGTCCTGTTGTTTAAATTTAGTGTCTACACTACATAGTGTCACAAAACATGCCTTGACAATGTCTGCAGCCTGTACTGATGGCTCTGCACGAGCACGGCCCAGAATCTGTGCCACTAAATCCGTGACCATTTCCTCTGTCCATCCAGGAATGGGCGCTGGCCAATTATGTAAGGTCGAATATCATAACACTACACACCTCCCAGCCGGGACATGATCTCATCGGGCCGCAGGAATGGGTGAGATAGCAGTTGCGGTATGGTGAGCCGCTTTTTCGGATCACGCCGGAGACAATTCTTCAGCACATCGGCCAGGAACGGGTTGTCCGTGGGCGGGAAGTCGATCGGCTGCTGCGGATTGATGATGCATTGCAGCTTTTGGATCATGTTCAGGTGGGCGAATGGAGCGCGGCCATGCACCATCTGGTACAGTATAATGCCCAGACTCCACACATCGCTGGCTCGGCCAAGCTGTGGAGTACAAGTGTTGGTCTATATCATGATACAATTTAAATCTACACTCAAACCTTCATGCACTGGGCGAGCGAATCTCCATTGGCACCCGCCTTGCCGTGGTTGGTGTCCAGTATGGCCTCAGGCGACATGTAGTTCACGGTGCCGACCTGGTGTTCGCGGTGGATGTTTGTGGTGTCGTTCTGGATTGTCTTGGCAATGCCAAAGTCAATCAGCTTCAACACTCCACGAACAAATAGAAAGTTGGCTGGCTTCAGGTCAGAGTGCACCACGCGCACCTCGTGAATGGCCTGCACCGCCAGCAGCATCTGTAAGTTGGTTAAATATCCAACATGCAATATAGATCAGTACCTGTTCCCAGTAGACACGCACAAAGTTTAGATTCAGTTTGCGATCTGTCTGCTTCAGCAGCAAATGTGCCAAGTCGATCTCGCCACACTCCATCAGCTGCAATGAAGTTTAGTTTGCATGATTGCTAAATTGGCAAGGTAGGCTCACCATGTGCATGTAGCCGTCCTTGTCGTTGACCTCGGCGTCGACAAGCTTGATAATGTGTTCACAGTTTTGTATTCGCTTCAGCAGGCTCATCTCATTGATGTAGCCGGCGACGGCTGTTGGATCCACGCCCCGCAGCTGCACTCGCTTCAGCGCGTACAGTTTGCCGTCCTGTGCCAACACTTTGAACACCTTGGAACTGCCACCGCGGCCAATAAGCTCCAGTTTGGCGTATACTTTACCGTTCACCTACAACACAATATATCAAGTAATGCATTGCGCAATGACTGTACTTGCGATCAGAGCGGATTTGCGGGAATGCGATGTCTGCATGGACAGCGATGTATCGGCAGCGGCACTGTCAGATGATTGTCTCGGGGTGGGATCAGGCTGCGATTCCGATGACACAGGTTTGTGAGAATGTGTTACAGCAGCTGCAACAGGTTGTTCACTGGGCGGCGAGGGCGGGTTGGCTTTTAGTTCAGCGGCAATGTTGTTGCTGCTTGTTCCGGCTCCTCTGGTGGCAGACGTTGAACTTGTTTCGCGCGCGTTTGCAATCCTCTCCTGATGGTTTGATTGCACTGCGCCATGGTCTCGCATGGTTAGCTGATTTCCATCCATATCGACATTAATTGAACCGGCTGTCAAGTTCACCTGCTGATATGCACTACTGCTGCTACTGTCCGACTGTTTGCCACGGAATGGCGGAATCGCAGGCACCCGATACAGCCCCGTCACGGGCTTGTGAGACTTGTCAACTTCGCTGCCACTGCTTTCACGTTGATAATGTGGTGGATGCCTTGGCGACTCGCGCAGCGGCGAATCCACCAGACTCTGTGCGTCAGTCAGCCGCTGTGGCGGTTCAACTGTGCAATAATGAAATTAGTAGTTTATACAAATTGCACTGCATCTGTACCAAAGCCGAGACGCTTCAATTTCCGTATGCTGCTCTGCTGCTTCTGCGGCACAGATGCACGTCTGCCCAGCTCACCCGTCAAATCTAGCTGTTTCTCGTTTTCAAAATGGGAAGCTGTTCGCGACGGTTCAACATTCTAAATACTATTATTTTTCTGAATATATGTAAATGTGTATAGTACTTGCCTCTTTATCAGCCACCGTTACCGTCGTTGAGCGGAGTGGCGGTGAGTGTGAGTCGGCGGCAATATCACCGGCCAAGCCCAGGATCCGATCAGACTCTGCCACATTGCCCCGGCCAGCTTCAAACGCGGCCCAGTCGGCGTAGAAGCGTCGCATTCGCCGCCCAATGTGCAGATCGTGCATCTTTTTGTAGAAGCGGTGCACGGACTCTCCTTCGGCGCCCAGCGATCTGCCATGTATGACATGTTATTATAACTACGGTGCACGTACCGCTGCAGCTGTATAAAGTCCAGCCAGACAGTGACTAGTGCTGGGTCGTCGGCGTGCACGGTAAAGTCTAGTGCCTTCATGGCCGCGGCATACATGGTCAGCATGTGCCGCCTGGCATCGACGGTGGGCAGTGAGTCGGGGGTGGTGGATTGCGGCCAGTGCCGGCGCAGCTGTGCAGCCAGGTAGTCACGCCACACGGATGGCGTCGTGGACTGCGGTGGTGGTTGGTTGTCCGACTGCTGCATGACGGTGCTGTTCCTGGTACTGTTGCTGCCGAGGCCAGCGATGTGCCGTGCTGACTGTTCCGCAAACAGTTCGGCCGTCAGGGACATTATATGATGCAACTCTGTAAACGAGACGGGCGGCTCTCGTAACAATTCATTTGTGGCTCATCTGCTAGACTACCATGATCGACTTAAATTTTTACAACTCATCATTGAATGCTACCAATACACTCTTGAGAGCGCATTTCAGTTACTCCACTTGCGGTGGCGGCATTGCCCACACACGTCGTCTTGAGTTTCGAAGTATTCTAAGGCCAACTTTGTCCGCAGAGTTAGCATTCGTCGTTAAAAGACTCTTTCAAACAACCAATTAACCACTTTCTAGCTAGTGAAATACGAGTACTAGACTTCCTCTCCAATACATATTCCGTCGTTAATTGATGTAATCGGTTGATTTTTCATGTATTTCATGCCACGTTTCGCATACAATCAGGCGGCCGCAGCTGCCCGACTATATGCAACTATATATTGCGGGACACTTCATCGCCGTGAGCGTAAGTGAATAAATTCTCGCCGTGGTTAATTTATATCGAAGAGAATCTTTGAAGAGAAGCATTAATTATGTGGAAAAATATGCTTCCTTTGAGCATCGCAATCGCCCAATGAGTTTGAATTGCAAAAATTTCCATTATCCAATCAATGCAAACGGATCTCGTCCCCCCTTGACAGATTCGGGCGCCGATTGCGCTGCACGTGAAGAAAATTCGTGAAATGCTGATCACTGCTTGCCTCGCCTTTGCTGCCCTTTGTTTGCTCGTTGATGCGGTAGTCCACTCTCCTAGCCGTTCAGTGGCAACCCTGGGTGGCACTACCATCGATGGAGACGGACTTGGCGATGCAATCGGAGATGTGGTACTTGGAATTACGTCGCGCGACAACGACATCTGGGAAGCTGTCGACTCCGGCTTGTGCAAGCAACTTCAACAGCGCGGCGTGTCCCCATCGGTTGCTTGGTAATTGTTGATTCCAGGATTGCGTAAAATGATGCTCACAGCGCTTAAATTCGGCAACTCCGAGTGCTCTCTTTCTGCTTGAAACGTTCCCCAAACTTGGACGCATTCCGATAGCCGAGGGACGGTATTGCATTCATTGGGCGGCGCACTTCAATCTGCCCTACGTAATCGAAGCTCTGCTCCGTGCCGACAGAACTCAAGTAAATTTGAGGAAGGCAGCATCTGCCACTGATCCTGATTCCGCTCCCTACCATTGCATTGTCTACTAAATAGCTGTTCTGGATTATAATAAATATTTGTGTAAATAAATCCCTTGGACGCATTCCGATAGCCGAGGGACGGTATTGCATTCATTGGGCGGCGCACTTCAATCTGCCCTACGTAATCGAAGCTCTGCTCCGTGCCGACAGAACTCAAGTAAATTTGAGGAAGGCAGCATCTGCCACTGATCCTGATTCCGCTCCCTACCATTGCATTGTCTACTAAATAGCTGTTCTGGATTATAATAAATATTTGTGTAAATAAATCCCAGCGAAAAAATGGGGCTAGGCTGCAAATCTCATAAGCGTGGAAAGCAGTAGCTATGCAATACTGCACTGCATTACACAGCGCGAGTGCACGCTTTTCATATGGGCTGCGCCACTGACCAGTAACTGTATTCTGACCAATGATACCTGAGAGCAAAAAATCTGCATCGTCCAATCAGTGCATCAGTCATTGGCACCCCTTTGACACGTTTTTTCCACGCGCATCACGCAAGTAATTGAAAAAATATTCAAGATGCTAGCAAAAGTTTTCTTGGCACTATTTAGCGCATACTCGCATGCTGAAGCTGCATTCAACACCCCAGTGCGTACACTGGCAACGCTGAAGGAAAAATCGATTGATAATCTGCTGGCTGACGCTGATGGCCTGCTGCAAATGATTGATGCAGGCGGAGCTGGCGATGCAATTGATCATCTGACACCCGACATTGTTAAGCGCTACAATGACATCTGGGAAGCTGTCGACTCCGGCTTGTGCATTCAGCTTCAAGAGCTTGACGTTTCCTCTGCCGTGTGGGAAGCGTTCAAGCCTGGATTGCTTGAAATGATGCACTTCGCGCTCAAATCTGGCAATTCGGAGTGTGCACTATACTTGCTTCAGGCATTCCCCAAACTTGGACGCATTCCGATAGCACAGGGACGGTATTGCATTCATTGGGCGGCGCACTTCAATCTGCCTCACGTAATCGAAGCTCTGCTCCGTGACGACAGAACTCAAGTAAATTTGAGGGAGGAAGCATCTACCACTGATCCTGATTCCGCTCCCTACCGACGTATCACGCTCAATACGTGGGAACGCATCTATGAGCTACCGCTGGACATTGCACTGGACCATTTGGGCGAAAAACGTCAGGCTGCAATGATGTTGATCTATTATGGGGCGGCTTCGTTTGAACAGCGATTTAAGTTGGCTGCCCGTTACGGCCTTACAAACGTGGTGAATGAGCTATTGGCTAAGAGAATGTTTATGGGGCTTGGACCGCGGAAAGCCTCTAGCACTCTAAAGAAAAATGCCAGACGTGAAGCCATTCAAAGCTTTCATGTACCAGTGGCAAATTTACTCGGCCCGCAGGTTGTATCAGGTAATCTGCAGTAGAATGAGCGCGAGAACAGAAAAGACCTCGGGGTTGATATGCGCCGCAGCTTTATGACTGATGGCCCAATTGGAATCGAGGATCTTATTGCCCTTTTTAAAGGTTGCTACTTCAAGGCGTTTGAAGTGAATGATCGCACAGTAGACTGGATTACATTGGTTCAAGTCGGTGGTGCTAAACGTCTCAGACAGCTGCTTGAAGAGAAAGAGCCTACAAGTGGTAGCTATCCAATGGTGAGTGTTCCTGACATCTTGATATTGTTCAAGATGCTGGTGTCCAGCAGCGATGACTACCGCGAAGCAGTTTCTATAGTGCTGAATGCATTGAAGTCGCATAATTTTGATGGCGGTCATATCATTGATGAATTACGGGATATTCATATCCATGTTGATGACATATTCACGATGGTGTGGGATTTCATTAACAATAATTTACCTGCCAATTCGCTGCTTCCTTGTGACAAGATCGACAAAATCTTATTTGATGCTGCCATTGATGGCCGACTTTATCAAGTCTCAACTTTGGCCAGCCTTTGTCCTAACCATGGTTTTTTCGAGACAAGATTTAATTTTGGAACTACTTCGGTTCACAACACCAAGTTGACGGCACTGCACGTTGCAACTCGTAATGGAAACATCAACATGGCATCCGTGCTGTTGCAAAATCGCTGGCATATCGATGCATTTTGCGCACCATATGGCTTGACGCCGCTGTTTGCAGCCATCATCAGTGGCAAATACGACATGGCCGAATTTTTGGTGCGCGAGGGAGCATCCGTATTTAAGCGCGTCCTGGAAGACATATTGCCGCGAGCAATATCACCTGTTGACAGAATTTTCAACCTCAAGGCCATGGATGGCTACCCGACGCTGGCGGCAGCCTTTATGAAAGCGCAAGTTATTGATCAGCACTTTGACAAGTTGAGCGACCGCGCCACAATATATGTACGGGCATGCTGGTCGGCGGTACTGCTGGTTGATTGCCACAGCTATTTACATCTACACTGTGATCAGGTGTTACAGGGTACCAGCAAACAGCAGATCGAATGGAGCACTTTTGCACGTCGAAAAGAAGTGTTTGGAACCAGCCATCGGCCATCCAAAGTGGACATTGAGCTTGGTATATTCATCTCGCGACGCTGAACTCCCATGCTCCCATACAACTCACGCAATATTACTCCCACACTCAATAAATTCTAATGATTAAAGATAAATTAAGTTAACACGGAGAATTACACTGGGCAGTGCGCTGCTCGGGTTGCGGGCGTCAACTTTTTTTTATGTGCAAGAACTTGAGAAGTTGACACTTGCGCATTCACGTTGAACAATCAACGTTCGGCGCGCAATAACAAGTGACAAATGCAACTGCGCGAGGAAAGCTTTGTGGTGTGCGATGTGAGCGCCGACAGCGTCCTGGCCGGTGCGGCAGATCCGTTCGCGGCGCCCACGGTGGTGCGTGTATATTATGCTCATCCATTCGTGCTGGCTAATCTGTGACCCGCACAGCATGTGCCGTGCCGCGCAGGGTGGATGCGGCCGGCAATCAGCGCCAATACTGCCAATACCGGCAGTGACATTACCGGCAGTGGCAATACACACACAGAGCGTGAATACCTGGTGGGCCAGGCACTCCGGGATGCCGAGCAGCAAGTCTCGCCGACAGACGACGCCCACGCAGCCGAGTCCTGCACCGTCAGGCCCATGGAGCGCGGCCTGGTCACCGACTGGCAGGCCATGGAGGCCGTGTGGGCCCATGTGCTGTTCCGCGGGCTGGCATTGAAGCGCGGACGCAACCACTCGCCCGTGCTGCTGTCGGTGCCGACGTGCTGGTCACGGCACGACCGCGAGATGGCCGTCAAGATATTTTTTGAGCGCTTCAACGTGCCGGCACTGTACCTGGCCGACCAGTCCACCATGGCGCTGTACGGCATGGGCCAACATCTCACGGGACTGGTGGTCAACATGGACTGGGACAGGACAGAGGTGGTGCCAATTGTGGACTCTGTGGTGCAGCCGTACGCCGTGTTCAGCACGCAACTGGGCGGCAAGCATGTGCGCGACTCGCTGCAAAAGTATCTGGAGGCAGACCCGCAGTTTAGGCGTGAGTGGGGTGCCGACGCTCTGGACAGCGACGTGTTGCACTATCTGCAGTCACAGGTGTGCGAGGTGTCGCTGGCCACGCTGGACACGGAACTGTCAAAGAGCCGCCGCGAGAAGGACATTGCCCGCTGTGCATGTGAACTCAACGGCAAGAGTGTAAGTCTTTTATACAGCTTATATGTACAGATTTCACTGAATAGTTCACGGTGGGAGATGCCAGAATGAAGGCCGCCGAACTGCTGTTCAATCCAAAGTACGCCGGCAAGAGCGACATAGGTATTGTGGAGTTGATACTGGAGGCGCTCAACAAGTGCGACATTGAGAAGCGGTTGCAACTCTTTGGCAACATTGTATTCACCGGGCAGTGGTGTCTCTACAAGGGTTTGTCTGTATAGATATATTATTATGTCATATATAAAAATGTACGTTGGCAGGGCTGGATATGCGGCTGGAGAAGGAGATGAAGCGTTTTCTGCCCGCATCGGAATTTTTTCACGAGACACAGTACAAAGAGTACAAATTGGGCCGCATGCCCGACTACATTGAAGCATTCAAGGCACAGAACCAGCTTGCGGCCTTTCTTGGCGGTGCAATTGTGGCCAAGATGGTGTTCACCGACTCGCGCAATTATATTACACGCGCCGACTACCAGGAGCGCGGTCCTGGCATTCTGCAGTCAAAGGGCTACTGACGTATACTCTTGTCAAAAATGGATTAATTTGTTGATAACTATTACAATGCTGCGATCGTGAATCCGTTGCGTTGTGATAGTGAGGTGAACAATTAAATGCATGGAACAGACGATTGTATGTACTGCCAGCGTAGCTATTATCGCCATCAGAGCGAAAACTCGCGCCGCAATCTAACTAGCATATGGAACTATTATATGTTGATTGTATGTATTGTCTAGGAGCGATAATCTTGCAGTGTCCAATTGCAGCCTCATGCAGGTGGCTTTGCTGCAGCCGCCGCAGCTTCCAACGCATCTTGCTTACTATAAAGCATGTGTAAATATCAAGTACCAAGATAATACAAATATGTATCACGGATATACCTCTTCCAGTAGTCCTTGTTGGCACTGATGTTGAGCAAGCCGGTGAAGCGCGCATCCTCCTCGTCGTTGATGAACCGGTCCCACGGCTCAAACAGTGGCCGCACAATGAAATCAATGAAACCGATCTGGCACTTTGGCACGTTGGTGGTGTGGCGGTTCATGAACTGAGAGTATAAATAAGTGCCAACAAAAATGTACGATTAGATGTGCACCATGGAGATAGGGATGCCGCGGCGCGCCTCTTCGTCACCCTGCAGGAAAAACTCTTCCATCACCAGCTCGGTCCATCGCTGTGAAATATCTCCCGGCTTTGCGGGATTGGAGATGTCGGAACACTTCATCATCACATCCATCACCAGCTGCCGGTCTTTGGGGTTCTCGCGGTCGATACCGTCTCCGCTCAGTTTGTTCTTGAATCGCGTGATGTACTCGAAGTGCATCGACATGTCCGTGGCCTGGATCGTGCTCAGAATGACGGAACGGACACGGGCCACCTTGTCGGCCGGCAGACTCTTTAGCACATCGCACTCTGGTTCGCCAAACAACACTTCGAACGTGCGCGCACAATGAAAGTTCTCCAGCACGGCCATGTCGTTGTAGCGCAGTGCCAGCGGCGAGGCCGTGTTCACCAGGAACGCATTGTTCAGGCCGGGATGTTCGACGTCGTGGCAAGCAGCGCCGATCAGACAGGCCAGCCGGTCCTCTGGTGCCAGCAAGTCTCCAACCTTCATGGTGTGCAGAAAATAGTGCGTCGACTGCAGCACATCGGCTCCGTGCGTGGAATTATGGTACGGGTTGTTCTATGAAATTAGAGATTATACAAGTTGACATATCATTACTTACCAGGTAGAGGCCCTCGATGCGCGTGAAGAAGCTGATCACAGCATCGTGGTCCAGCTGGAATGTGGCCGACAGCTGAGTGCGGTCCAGAAGCAACTTGGCCAAATTAAGCAGCGGGAATCCGCCAACCATCTCGGCAAACTTGAACACGTTGAAGTCGTCCCACGAATCAAAGTCCAGCCCCGGCACCGTGCTGCCAACCCTAAATATGTCAGCAACGGCGAGAAAAATATTATTTTACGTACAAGTTGCTGACCGACACCATGTGCGGAATGGCCGTGGGAGATGTCTGCGCACCGCGGACAGACTCGCGGCTGTGTGAATTCTCACTGGGATCGGGCGTGGACTGCTGTCTGTAGTTCATGACGGCATTAAGCCACACATTGATGTCAGTGTCCAGCGCGTCCTTGTTGATGACCGGCTGGTACAGTTGATTGGACGCCAGCACGTAAATGGCGTCCTCCAATGCTTCCGACACATTCTGATCCTCGCTGGCGTCCTGGATCTTGCGCAGTACCGATATGACCTTGGTCATGGGGCTGTCCATGTCGACCGCAACTTCATTCGGTCGCAGGCTGTATGATGACATGTTATTTGTGGAGTAGTGAAACTGTTCAACTATATGTACCGCATCAGCTGCCGGTTGAGTTTGGCGTTGGCACGGCGCAGTAGTATAAGGTGCGACTCTTGATCCACGAGGTTGCCGGCATACATCTCGATAAACTTTTGCATGCGCAGTAGCGCGTACGACAATATGATCAACCCAATGACACTGGTGACTTCACGCCAGACGTTGACAGTCGGATTGCGCATTGGCCGGAATGCAAGCAGGTGCCGGTCCCCATTAGTCAATGCGTACAACAGTGCCGTCAATCCGATATACGCGCCTAAGTGTGTATTGGGACTGTTATAAATTTATACAAAGATGATTTCACATACAAATGAAAGCAAAGCAGCACCAAAAGATGTTTCGACGGGCCTCTCGAGAGTTGGTTTGCGTGTTGATTATGATCAGACTGACCATCCAGCAAATGGACCAAACCTCGTGGTTCTCGCGTGCAGTAATGTGGAACACCATGTACGGCAAGAAACTGCTGGCCAGTGTGATGATTTCCTGGTACTGCGTGGTGCAACCCAGCCGGGTGATGCAGAATGCAATAAACGCCGTGGCCCAGTCTACGAGTTGTGTTATAATTGTCAAGTAAACAACATCATCAAACTGACATGGAGACGCAAAGCCGCGATACGAAGGAGATTCCAGCGAATTCTTGATCATTGGCAGGAACCCGTAGAAGATGTAATGGGCGGCCATCTGCCAGAGATTAAATGCATGAACGTGAGTGTGTCTAGTTTTATTTTAAAACATCGTACCAATTTGATTATGGGACCGCGAAGCACCTGCGAGTCACCGTCCAACTGTTCGTCGCTGTGTGTCTCATCGCCGATGGAGGAGCGCTTTCCATCACGCACACTGCACGGATATAAGTGTGTGGTATCCCGCTGAAGTGATATAATGTAGCTGTATGTGTACTAACCTGCGACGGCGAATACTGTTTGGATAGGAGGACGGATAGGTGATTGAGGGAGCGGCGTCTCCAGGCTGCCCCGACATGAAGCTGAAGATGCTGTTACTGCGAGCGCGTGATGATGTTGGCTGCAGGGCCGGAGAATTCGGCTGCAGGGCCGGTGAAGTTGGCGCCACCAGCTGTGCTTCCTCCATGTTGGATAAGTACTATTAGTTGATGGAATGTGTGTAACAGAATGAGAACAGAAATGGTAGCTCTGTTTGTTGGCGGTGTGAGGCAACTATGATTATGCACAGGGGGGTGCCATCAAACAGCGACACATGCCTACATAGAACAGCACTATAACTACTGTATGCAGATATATTCAGAATAAGCACCGCACACGCCCCACAAGCGCCCTGCAAGACATAAAACACGCTTCGAGGCAATCTCGGCACGCGTTGACTCACCGATTGTTCGCGCCCGCGTTCATCAAAGCCATCGATTGCGCGCTGTGCAAAGCCAAGCATCTTCCTCTCACATATACAAGCAGCCCTTTATTGCCGCGATGACCGCCACTGCCACCGCCACCGCCACCAAGGGTCCCGCCAGCACACTGGTGCCCACATCGCGCCTGGAATGGCTGTCAAACATGCCCGTGTACGACGAGCCAGAAGCGTTTCGCAAGACTTCCATCATCTGCACCATTGGTACATGTGATCATGCGTACCTTCCATGTACGGTAGTAACCCGGCTGCACACACAGGCCCCAAGACCAACTCGGTGCCAATGATCCAGGCGCTGCGTCGGGCCGGCATGAACATTGTCCGTCTCAACTTTTCGCACGGATCTCATGAGGTACTTCCTTTGTGTGCATGTGTGCACGCGTCTTGATTCCTCGCACTTGCAGTACCATGCGTCCGTCATCAAGAACACGCGCGACAGCTTCAAGGATTGCCCGGGCCGCATGGTTGCCATTGCCCTGGACACCAAGGGTCCCGAAATCCGCACAGGGCGCATGAAGGGTGATGCCGAGGCACGTTGTTAAACATTACTACATGTTGTTTCTTACTTCTTTGTAGATCACCATTCCGCAAGACCACGTGATGACACTGTCCACCAACGTTGCCAACAAGGACAGCGGCGACATTGACATGGTGTACATCGACTACAAGAAGTTGCCCACCTCCACGGAACCTGGTCGCAACATCTACGTCGATGATGGGCAACTGCGCTTCGAGGTGCTGGAGTGCGGTGCGGACTATGTCAAGGTGAAGGCGTTGAACGAGTGGAAGATTAGCAATAACAAGGGCGTTAACCTGCCAATGGTACGAAGATTGTATTCTACACATATATAGTTGCAACTGACACTGGAACCATTGTAGACCACGGTGGAACTGCCCGCACTGTCTGAGCGCGACAAGGGCGACATTCGATTTGCGGTCGAGCAGGGACTTGACATGATCTTTGCGTCATTCATTCGCAAGCGCCAGGATATTCTGGACATCCGCGAGACATTGGGACCGCGCGGTGCCGCAATCAAGATCATTGCCAAGATTGAGAGCCACGAAGGCTTGAACAACTTTGCCGACATCTTGGAGGAGGCCGACGGTATCATGGTCGCTCGTGGTGGTGCGTTCTGGTGCATTGATATAAATTATCGTTATCATTAATGCTCAGATCTGGGCATTGAGATTCCTGTTGAAAAAGTTTTCATTGCACAAAAAATGATGATTGCTCGGTGCAACAGTGCTGGCAAGCCCATTATTTGCGCCACCCAAATGTAGTGATGTTGTTCTGTATTATATTAATTGTCTAACTGACCACAGGCTGGAGACCATGACCTACAACCCGCGACCGACCCGTGCCGAGGTGTCGGATGTGGCCAATGCGGTGCTGGACGGAGCAGACTGTGTGATGCTGTCGGGGGAGACTGGTTAGTTGTAGTTTAGTCGACTTTGCTTAACATATCTTTCACGCAGCCAAGGGATCTTATCCCATTGAGGCCGTGTCAATGATGCACAAGCTGTGCCGCGAAGCTGAAGGTTCAATCTTTTACCCGCCGCTATTCAACGAGTTGCGCGCCATTACGCTGAAGCCAACCAGCGTCACGGAGGCGATTGCCTCGTCTGCGATCAATGCATCGCTGGAGCAGAACGCCGCTGCGATAATAGTGCTGACTACTTCTGGTAACTCGGCACGTCTGCTGGCCAAGTACCGCCCACGCGTCCCCATTATCACGGTGTCGCGCAATGCCCAGGTGGCGCGCCAGTCTCACCTCAACCGCGGCTGCTACCCGTTCTACTACGAGAAGCCGTTCAAGGCGGCGGGTGGTGCTGGCGGCGGTTCAGGCACAGCGACACCGCTCATGGAATCGCCCACAAGCACTCTGGACATATGGCAAGAGGATGTGGACTCGCGCGTGGAGTGGGCCATTGAGCAGGGCAAATTGGCTGGCATGCTCAAAGTCGGCGACCATGTGATCGCTGTCCAGGGCTGGAAGGGTGGCAGTGGACACACCAGCGTTATGGTATGATATTTGTGGGTTTTCGTCTGTCTAAAGATTTAATATTGTTAAGCGTCTGCTGCCGGTCACCAAGTAGAATAATCCTACAACAATTGTCACCGCACAGCCAATACATAAATACCACGTCAGGGACAGACATACTACACACGTGTGATAAACAGTTATTGGACAGCTGGTGAAACTACTGTGAAACACCTGAAACAGATCTGAAACACACGAACCGTTTAAACAGCCAATGGCAGCGTGCCGCGTAGAAGGCAAAAGAATGCGGGTTAAGGTTACTCAACGTGGCCAGCTCTGATTGGCTGGCTCGCAGTGCAGATAAAACAGAGCGTTCGAAGCGCCACCACCCGCTGCATTGTGTGTTGTGTGAATACTTTCTCGCCCGCTCTTCCTCTCTCTCTCTCTTTCACGTCGAGAAGGATTCTCTGCGACAGCACACTCACAAGCAATAGCAACATGTTGAGCCACCGCGGATTGTGGTCGCTGGTGTCGGCGGCTCTGCTGCTCACCCTGTCCACCGTGAGCGCCAAGGAGGAGAAGGAGGACTATGGAACCGTCATTGGAATCGATTTGGGCACGACCTACTCGTGCGTGGGTGGTACGTGCTGTCTACTTTGTCTCTCTGTATGTGTCTCAGTACCTTTACTCAAAAATGAATTTTGTCTGTAGTGTTCCAGGCTGGCCGTGTGGAAATTCTGGCCAACGATTTGGGATCCCGTATTACCCCGTCCTGGGTGGCGTTCACCGCCGAGGGAGAGCGTCTGATCGGTGAGGCCGCCAAGAACCAAGCCCCGAACAACCCGTACAACACCATTTTCGATGCCAAGCGTCTCATTGGCCGCCGTTTCGAGGACAAGCAGGTGGCACAGGAGATCAAATCCCTGCCGTTCAAGGTCATCAAGCAGTCGGACAAGCCGGTGTTTGAGCTGACCGTCAAGGGCGAGAAGACCATTCTGGCCCCGGAGGAAGTGTCGGCCATGATTCTGGCGTACATGAAGGAAATAACCGCCGCCGTGGTCCAAGTGGTTAAGTTACTACACGGTGGCGGCCAGCAGCTAGAGTTCGAACCCCGGAGTGTGTTGTGCCGGTTTTTCGAATTTTACTGCGTTGTTGTGCCGCCAGATTTTTCGGGGTGTCAGTTTCGGTCATTCAACACGTTGCGGTTGCGGTTTCGGTTTCCTTCAGATATTCGGTACTTCGGTTTCCGGCTCTCAAGTGTCAGCGTCAGAGGCGTCGCGGTAAAGGTCCGCCCCGTCCAGCTCCATTACAACAACAACAACACTAGTCACATCGACTGTTACGACTCGCCAAGAACAATCACAACACTGCGCGCCAACAATTGATCACGCCCCGACTGGCGCCTGTCACTGTCCGGTGGTTTCACTCCGTATGGGGGTCCATCATACCTGTGTGCCGATTGTGTGTCCGATCACTATAACGTCATGACCGACCGGTTAGATACGTTTAATGAATAAATCAATCAATCAATGAAGGAAATTGCCGAGGGCTACCTGGGCAAGACTGTGTCGCACGCCGTGGTCACCGTGCCCGCCTACTTTAACGACATGCAGCGCCAGGCCACCAAGGACGCTGGCAAGATCGCCAACCTGACCGTGCTGCGTATCATCAACGAGCCCACGGCCGCCGCCATCGCGTACGGCCTGGACAAGAAGGGCGGCGAGCAGACGATCCTGGTGTACGATCTGGGCGGTGGAACGTTCGACGTGTCCCTGCTTTCCATCGACGACGGTGTGTTTGAGGTGCTGGCCACGAACGGTGACACGCACCTGGGTGGTGAGGACTTTGACAACCGTATTCGCGACTACCTGATCAAGCAGTTCAAGAAGAACAACGCCGGCCTGGACCCCACCAAGGACATGAAGGCCATGGGCAAGTTGAAGCGCGAGTCCGAGAAAGCCAAGCGCGCCCTCTCCTCTCAGAGCACTGTCCGGATCGAGATTGAGAACTTGATGGGCGGCGTGGACCTGGTGGAGACGTTGTCGCGTGCCAAGTTTGAGGACCTGAACGTGGACCTGTTCAAGAAGACGCTGAGCCCCGTGGAGAAGGTGTTGAAGGACGCCAAGAAGAAGAAGACGGAGGTGGACGAGATTGTGCTGGTTGGTGGTTCCACCCGTATTCCCAAGGTGCAGCAGCTGTTGAAGGACTTTTTCGACGGCAAGGAGGCCAGCAAGGGTGTCAACCCCGACGAGGCTGTGGCGTACGGCGCCGCGGTCCAGGGCGCCGTGCTCAGCGGTGACGAGAACACTGGCGACGTTGTGCTGCTGGACGTGAACCCGCTGACGCTGGGTATCGAGACCACGGGCGGTGTGATGACCAAGCTGATCTCGCGCAACACCCCGATTCCCACCAAGAAGTCGCAGATTTTCTCCACCGCTTCGGACAACCAGAACGTGGTACTGATCTCGGTGTACGAGGGTGAGCGTGCCATGGTCAAGGACAACAATCTGCTCGGCTCGTTCGAGATGACTGGAATCCCGGCGGCGCCTCGTGGTGTGCCCCAGATCGAGGTCACCTTTGAGATTGACGTGAACGGTATCATGAAGGTGTCGGCGCACGACAAGGGCACCGGCAAACAGGAGTCCATCACCATCACCAACGACAAGGGCCGCCTGAGCGAGGAGGAGATTGAGCGCATGTTGGCCGACGCTGAAAAGTATGCCGAGGAGGACAAGATTTTCAAGGAGGCAAGTATAGTGTGCATTATTGTATATTTATGATTCTCTATACCAACACTTTTGTATAGCGCGTGGAGGCCCGTGTCGGCTTCGAGGCGTACCTGTCACAGATCAAACAGCAAGTGAGCGACGAAAAGCAGCTGGGCGGCAAGATTGACGCCGACGACAAGCAAAAGATTCTGGACCTGATCAAGGAGAAGCAGTCGTGGATGGAGACTGAGGGTGAGTCGGCCACCAAGGAGGATTTCGAGGAGCACAAGGCCGAGGTGGAGAACGTGGTCAACCCAATAACCGCCAAACTGTACGGTGATGGCTCTGGTGGCAGCAGTGGCAGCGACTCTTCGGAGGACATGCCCGACCACGACGAGCTGTAAGCAAAGCAATCTCTCTGCTCCCCGCTCAGCCGCCAAAATATGGATCAGCAGGCATATAAGCACCCAGGCAATATAGTCATGTGATCGATTTGTTTGTCTAATTAGTATTAGTATAGTCTATATTAGGTATACACCGTACCAATAGCGTCGGTTGCAGAATATATGCGCCATCCACCGTCAGACCCCAATTGACGGTAAATTCGACGCAGCACGGCATTGTGATGGTGGCTCAAGGAAAGTGCCGTAGTTGAACCCCCTAAATGCACGTTATTCAATAACATCAAGCCTTAGTTAACGACTAACAACTTGGAGTTCTACACGAGAAGCATTAATTGCTTGCCTTGTTGATAGGCCATAGTTTGAACAGATATTAAAGTTGCATGACTCCACGTGAGCCAGCTGAATCGTAATGTCGACTTTATTATGACTCGGCCTTTATTATGGTGAGACAAATGTGTTCCGCACAATTTCGGTGCAATTCTCCGACCATATCAAGTCAGACATGTTTTGAACGATGTATAATGGCGGAATGTAATGATGTATAATGTGTATAATGGCGGACAGACATGCAGCAGCTACTATTTTATAGCTTCTGCTTCCATTACCTGAAGTGGGAAATTCACAACTCTGTCTACCAATGTGGCCAATTTTGAAATAGAAGATGAACTAATTAACAAATTACATATGCGTGCCCAAAAATTGATGTTGGTTTGATCGGAGCGTGTGTAACTGAACCTTTTATGCCCTTCGTGTTGGATATTGCGTGGATAGAGATAAATCTACATATGTATGTACTAAGAAAATAAGTTGATTCTTCTCGGTTGATTATTGGATGAGCCGCGTGCTTTTCGGGTTGCAATACGTGCTTTTATAACACGATCGTGCTTTTATAATACGATCTTCGTGCCCTCCGCTGGCAGCAATTGAACCGGGCGTTACGCCGCAGAAAAAAACCTTCTCCCGCGCCCATGCCAAAACATCACTGCGGCCGGCATCGGCAGCGCTACAGTATGCACTATGATTCCACTCAATTCGATGACTGATCAGCAGCTCCAGAATATCAATTCGACCTTGCCTGGCAGCATCATTGCAAGTAAGATTTTGTCCACCAATTACATTAATAATGTAATCGACACCACTTGTAAACTTCAGAGAGTCAGGTACGTCGAATCGCGTCCATTGCAGCTGACTGCCAAGACCTCCATTTAGCAGCAATATACTACAAAATGCAATACACTTTAGACCTCTAGTCTATATATATATATATATATATATATATATATATATTATAACAGCGCCGTGACAATCCCGGCGGCCACTGTTTCACCGCGCTGTCGCAGTGTGAAGCGGCCATACTCTTTGGAGGCGCTGAACAGGTCCACGCAGAGCCCGCGCTTGTCCGCCAAATGCAGCTGCACCACGGCCGTGGAGTGTGCTGGTAGTGCGCGCGGATTACGTTTGGTCACCTCGCCCGATGTCTTGTCCACCAGTGACAGCAGGCGCGACACCACGGCCGGCTCGTTGAGTGCTTGGCGGTGCAGCAGCACGGATGTGCCGGCCAGTATCGGCACACTGACATCAAACACAATTATCCGCGCCTCGACCGCCTGCCGTATCGGTATCGGCGCCTCCGGTGCACACAGCACTCCTCCCACGCTATAGGATGTTGTTAGTTATCTTCAAGTATCGTTAAGCCGCTCATGCATTGATGAACAGACAGCTAATTTTGTATGCTTCAACGCACAATAAATAATCACATACCACAACTGCTGCGCCTCGATACCGGTCAGAGTGACGCTGACGTGGTCGCCGGCAGCCGCCCATTTGACATTCTTGCTGGCATGCTCGATGGCCTTGATGACGGCGTGTTCACCGCCCGGCATCGACAACACCGTCTCGCCCACCTGCAGACTGCCCTGGTCCACGCGGCCGGAGCAGGACACATTGCCGCCGGCACCGCTGTGCAGGCCGCCCTTGAAACAGTCGATGATGCCGAATCGGAGCGGTTTGTCAATGGGCCGTGGCGGCACGGGCAGCTTGTCCAGTTGTTGCACCAGCGTCAGGCCATCCTGGAGGCCGTACCACTCGTTCAGTTCCGGAGCGGAACGCTGCAGCAGATTCTCCCCCGACAGGCCACTGCACGGCACAAAGAACAGCGAACCCTTGGGGAAGCCGGCCTGCTGCACGAGGAATGTGGCCAGACGGTCCCGCAGTTCGGCGTAGCGCTCCCGCGACCATCCCACCACGTCCAGTTTGTTCACCACCACAACCAGCTGCGACACGCCGAGCGCCCTGGCAAGGAACGCATGCTCCTTGGTCTGGCCGCGCAAATCGAACCCCGCTTCAAAAGCACCCGGACTGGCATCCACCACCAGCAGTGCCGCATCCGCTTGCGCCGCACCCGCGATCATGTTGGGCACGAAGTCGCGGTGTCCCGGGGCGTCCATCAGGGTGAAGCGCCGGTGCTCCGTCTGGAACTGCGACACCGCCACGTCGATCGTGACGCCGCGATCACGCTCCTCGCCGCCCTCATCCAGCACCCAGGCGTACATGAAGGAGCCCTTGCCCGCCAGCTGCGAGTCGCGCTCGTACTTGCGCATCACCTTGTCCTCCACCTCGCCCAGCCGGTAGAGCAGGTGGCCCATCAGGGTGCTCTTGCCGGCGTCCACGTGCCCAATCACCACCAGTGTCAGCAGGGGTTTGAGTTCGGCGCGCTTGGCAAACTCTTGCGCCACGTTGATGCGGCGGCACTGCACGATGTTGGGCCGCTGTGGCTGTGCCTGTTGATCGCTATTCACATAAGGTTTAATATAGTTTATAGTTTATAGGTATATGTATTATAAAAAGTTTATATCTGGTTGGCGGTACAGTACATAACAGCAATCTGCACTTGCCTGTGCTTGCTTACTGAAACAGCGGCCAGTTTGGCGGAGAGTGGGCGCTTGCTTGGATGCGGCGCTGCTTGTGGCTTTGCGGCTGCACTTTGCGGAACGGGAGCCTTAACAGCCGCCTTTTTCGGCGTCACTGCCTTCTTTGTCGCAGCCAGAGCTTGTTTCTTGTCATTCTCTGTTAACATCAGTAACTTAGATACATATACATATATATAATATATACAATAATATACAATAACCACAATATATAATAATAAACAATAATATAATATACAATAATTCAAGGATAAGATCGGACCACGCAGCCCAACCAACCGGCAGTGGCACGCGCGGCGGCAACAATCTGCTCCGGCGATGGAGTCGAAAAGTCGAATGCTTGCACTGCAGGTGTCAAAGTGATGTTAAGGCCCATGAAATCTTCCACAAACGAAGCGTCACTGAATGCTTCACCACCATTGTCATTATCATTGTCATCATTGGCATCATCGACAAGGCATCGGGCAAAAGAGGATGGTGGAGCCGAGGAGACCGAAGTGGCAGTCGTTGACATGGCCGGCACTGCCAATTCTGGTCTCGCCAAACCGCCAAATGATGCCAGAATGGAGTGCTGTTGTGTCAGAGACGACTGTGCCGGCGTTGCCAGGTTTGCCAGTTGGGACTGTGATGCTGTGCCGCTGGTTGAGGAGGTAAGCTTCGCTGCCAGCTGAGATAATGACGGCGCGTCAGCTGTAGGAGTTGATCGTAGCAGAGATGAGAGTCCCGGTGGTGGTGCTGGTGGTGCTGGTTGCGAGGCCGCCGCCAGCTGCGAGAGGGACAGCGCGGAGTCTGCAGTTGCAGTTGCCATCCGAGTCGGGCCATGATTGTTGTTGCCAGCGGCAGCGAGGGCAGAAAGTGACGCAAGTGCAGACAACTGTTGGTGCTGTTTGGGCTTCGGTGTTGCCGGCGATGTGTGCATCGGCTGACTTCCAACAACTTTCACTGAGGCCGTTTTGCCGCCCACTTGCACACTCGGTCGGTACAACAATGCAATAAATATAACAAGTATATATCTGTACAGAGAATATGCAATATGTATACATCAATATATAGCAGTTTTACCATTGAGGAGCTGGTCCACACAGCGATCCACGTTGCCGTTGGTGTCGGCAAACAGTTGCATTACACGTTGCCGCGTGGATCTGTCAGCCAGGTCTGCCCCGACAGATTCCATTATAAAGTCTATCACGGGGTCGGGGCTGCTGGCATGCAGCGTTGGAGTGGCTGTATCCGCGGTATTCACCGTATGCGTGAGGGGGGATCCAATATGTTCAGTAGCGCCTACAGCATACACCTCTTCCACTGCGCACTCTACCTCCGCCTCTTCGCCACCAGCTTCCCCGTCATCGTAGTCATAGTCCTCATCATCATAATAGTCTTCGTCTTGATCATCATCGTCAAACTCGTCGTGCCGCAATTGGCGGTGAAATTCGCGGTGGCGCGGCATTGTGATGATTGTGGTAGTGCAAGGGAAATAAGCAGTTTTTATATTTACACGCGGACGACATTCTACACTGGAAAGCATTTATTGCACAAAATGTCGAGCCGTAATGCCCGTTGCATGATGTGAGTAGTTATACAAGTTGAAGTGGCACCAACCAGTTGAAGCTGCAATGATAACATCCACAAACCTTATCCACGACACTTCTCTTTCATCTCATTTATTATTATTGTCCCATGTAATCTGCTGCACACAGCCTCGACACAACACAACAATCAGGCCAACTATCAGACCGAATCCATTCAAACGTGATGATTTGAATGGCAACATCTCAACAAACGCCGAATCCATGCACCCCACCTGAATCTAGGTGCTCTTTTGGGTGCCTTGTCCACCAGTGTGCTTTCCCATGAGCTGACATCGTCAAGCAACCAAAGGTTGGTGGCCTCGTTGACCTGTAGCTTGTTCCTTGGGATGTCGTGCAGCTGCGAGATATCCACAGAGGTGCACGTGTCAAAGTTGCGTGTTACTTGAGGGATGTCAGGAGGGCGTGAGCAAACTGTAGAATACCCTCCGCTGGCAGCAGTTGAACCGATTCCCAAGTCACACTGATAACCCTTATTGCGCGCCCACGCCAAAACATCATTGCGGCCGGCCTTTGCAGCGCTACAGTATGCACTATGCTGCCACTCAATTCCATGACTGATGAGCAGCTCCAAAATATCAATTCGACCTTGCCCGGCAACCAGAGAACAAGATAGATAACTCTTGTCACAGCCATTCTCCAGCATATATTTCAGTGTGTGATACTGGCCAAATTTTATCGCCCGGTAAGCTGTATATGCGTCCCATGGACATCCGCTTCTGTGAGCCCACTGCAATACATCGAGGTGCCCTCCCTAGCAGCCAATAAACATGTACTAGAGTCCCACGGACAGCCATTCCTGCGTGCCCATTGCAATACTTTTAGATGTCCGCTTGAGGCAGCCCTTTCGCAGGTTTGCTTGTTCCAAGGGCATCTGTTTCTGTGTGCCCATTGCAATACATTCAAGTGCCCATTTCTGCCGCCATGGAACAGGTGTCAGGATTCCACGGGCATCTTTTTTTTCGCAACCACTCAATAACTTCAGGTGCCCGCCGCTTGCAGCCATTGAACACGTGCTCTCGTCCCACCGGCAGCCATGCTTGCGTGCCCATATCATTAATTGGACATTGCCCGTTCCAACGATTTGTGTAAGACAATGCGCACTCAGTTTGCATCCGTTTCGAACAAGCCACTTCACAGCTCGGAAAGCACCGTTTTGTGCAGCATGATCAGCCAGGCTATCAGGAAATTCCGCGGAAGGCCTCTGCTTCCTGATGTGTTCAAGTAGCTCAACATTATCCGCGGCAGCAGTAGCTGCAACTATGTGATCCGTTGGTATTCCACTTTGAAGCGCCGTGTCGACTATTTCGGCAGGTGTGAATATCGACGACTCAAACAAAAAAGTGCATAGCGCCTTGCTGCCTGCTCCGCAATATTCCATTACAATCACCGCGCAACTGATCCAGTCTTGATCGGGTTGGTGCGCAGCCGGCATGATGGACAGACGCGAGCAGAATGGCGGCAGCTATTGCGACGCGTGGAAGCATATTATCTGCGTGTGTTATTTCTTCAATGGACGCCCGGAGCGGTCGCGTGTCATGTTTGACGATACAAACAAGTAGCCAATCAATTGCATGCATGGATCTATAATATCATAGTAGCGATCGTTATATGATACCATGGTAACGGTTTCCCAGTACTGTTGGTAATCGGGTAACGGCCATCAGCTGTGCGGCGGCGCATGACGGTAAGTGTCCCATGCCATATCATGAGGCGCCTTGAGCCGCGACGCGCTTAGATCGTTCACACAAGGTCACAAAGCGCCGAATCAATGGGCGACAGCATGTTCATTGTGGATGAATCGGCGTAAATCGTCGAGGGTTGCAAGTGCCGCAATATGGGGTTTCAAATTCGCAAAATATGTGGCGCAATAGTAAAATAGGTGAACTGAAGTGCAAATATATTTGCGTTTACCTAAGTTAAACGCAGTCATCCTATGCGCGTTCTGGTATTCGTTCTTAGTAATTAATGACCAGCCGACTGCGTTCCCCATCTTGCTCAACGCCGCAGCTGCACCGAGTTGAGTAGGCATTGCTTTGATTCACTGCCTGGCCGAACACGCACACCGGCAGCATGGAGGTTTTTTCATACGATATTCACATCGGGTCGCGTGATCGCTGCAGCTAGCTATTCGTAAAAAGATGCTTTCCGCAACGATAGTAGCTCTGCTTCTCTCCATGGTATTGCTTGCACGGGTCGCCTTTGCTGTAACGGCAGATAATGGGTTAGATGGCTACGAGCCTCCATCCCTGATCAACACCATTGCGGATTTTTTTCTGGCTCATCCGGAATACAGGCTGAAAGGAATGGCTATTGAGCTACAAACTGCAAGAAGCCTCGTTGAAAAACATCAAGTTGACGTTATTAATGACGTTTGGCTTGCGGTGGAATATCGCTTATGCAAGCTTGTTTTGAAGCACAAAAAGTACAGCAAGTTGGTCACGTTTCCGCAGCCAGTCATGGACGGATTGAAGAAGATGCTTGCCATAGCCATCAAATATGGCGACTCTCACTGTGCCATTGAATTGTTGGAGATGTTTCCCTCTCTGCTGGAAGCTACGTATGGAACGGACCGATGCTATGCAGTTCACTTGGCAGCCTATTACAGCCGGGCTTCGGTGGTCCAAGCAATATTATCGATGGATGCGGGACAGATCACACTGCAAACCGCTTCAGATTGGTATCCTTTAGACTTCTCATTCGGATCTATTCCAGCAAGCTATGGTGTCGCTTTATCTCAGCTACTTGTTCTGAATGCTCCGAGCATTCGGTCCGATAGCCGACTAGCACGGCCTTGATGATGCCGCTGAGCATTTAGGAATATGAAAGGACCAAACTGGTTCAATTATGAAGTTGCAAGATACTCTGCTGCGGAGAGAACGAAGGCCAAGGCTATCGCCCTGAAAAAATTTCATGCGACAACGGCACTAATTCTGGATCCGAAGGATCAGAGTGACATTGATATGGTTGAGACCTATCACGACAGAAATGGTGATCATCAGAAGAAATATCGAGGCAGGCCGAGTATTGTTGAGTTGGGCAAATCTCTGCTTGCGGTGTACCAACTGTCTCCACAATTTTTGTCCATGAACGTCAACGAAGAATACATCACACTACCTTTTGTGGCTATCCACAGTGACGCTGATCAGTTGAAGTCGTTGTTGGAAGCGCGCACTGGTGACGCTTTTGTGGTACCGGCAGAACATATTTTGGGACTGATGACAAACCTTCAAAATCAGGTTGGTTCTGCTCCAAGTGTTGCCGTCGTGATGGATTCGTTGAAGCAGCGCGGTGTACCGGATTTGGACATATTGCATAAGTTTTGCGCACACATGACCATGGACGCTGATGTGTATGCAATGATTTGGAATCATCTGCTTGAAAACGGGCTGATGCATGAAACGCCACGTACAAAAGACCAAATTGCCACACGCAACCGCGATATTGAAGTGCTTCTCTTCGGTGCCATGGATCTTGATCGACTGCACGAATTTCGGGTTGTCGCGGAATGCGCTCCAAGAGACAAGTTCTCACAACATGAGGGTATGTGGAGTACAGCACTCCATCGTGCTGCCAAAATGGGCAATATTCTTATGGCGGCGCACCTACTTGACCTCGGATGGAACATTGATGCCTACCATTCGGAGTCGAAAGGACTGACGCCCGTATTGGTAGCGCTTACGTATGCTCAGTACCATATGGCAGAATATTTGGTTCGACGCGGTGCTCGCGTATCCCAGCCAAATGAGTCAGCTGGTATTCGCAATGTGGCAACGCAGACTGCAATTCAAAATGTGCCCCAGCAAGTCGCTTTTTATCCATCGCTAGCAGTTGCATTCATGAAGTCTGGTGTGGTGTCCATACAGATTTCCGAACTGTGGAGTACAACCATTTCTCAGCGGGCATGTTGGTCTGCAAAGCTGTTAGACGATAAAGTTAGTTATAGTGAATTGGCCTGTGATGAGAAGGTCTGCGAAAGCATAGCTGAAAGCACATTTGCGCGGCGCAAAGAAATTTTTGGCACGAGCCATCTGCCATCGCTGGTCGATATAGTGCTTGGCAAGTTCATTCAGCTAGCGCAAACATCCACCAACAATATTAATATAATCTAATTATTTATTTGCTAATATCATATTCTCGTAATACATCATGCAAATGCATTGGCAACTAGCTTGCGAGGAACGCCCTTTCGACGGCTGGTAGAAACAGCACTTACGGCCGGTCGTTGCGACACGGCTTGCTGCTCGTCCAGCAGCCGTGATAGTTCCGGCACAGCTCTGGCATCTCGCAGCAGTATATCCCTGGCATCATTGTCCCGTATCGAGTCAGTTGTGGCGGCAGAGCGTTTCGCAGACAGCATGGCTCCATCCACGTCGCCATCGTTGTCTGCACTTTGACTTTCGCTAGAGGAGGCGCCGAGAGCACGCACGTGCTCCTCCACAGTGTCCACGGCAATGTACCGATGGACCCACGTCTCTTCCAACTGTCCGAGGCGGTGGACCCGGCCGGCAGCTTGCAACTCCAGCGCGCGGTTCACAGTCGGCTCAACGAGAAATACATGACGGGCGGCCACCAGCGTCAGACCGGCGCCGTGCAGCCGCGTGTTGAGCAGAAACACCTTGACTGCCGGATCGGTCTGGAACTGCACCGGCGCCATGGACCGGGCGGCCAGACCGCGCGCCGTCAAACGGATGGAACCGATGTCATTGCTGGCGAGGGCGTCAGCCATAATGTCCAGCACGGCTTCCCACTGCGAGAACACCAGACACTTGAAATGCACCGGGTCCCGCTCCACCAAGTATTTGATGTGGCGCAGAATCAACGTGAGCTTGGTGCCATAGCTGCCAACTGTCCGCGGCAGCAAGTGGTTGGGCGGGAATAGGGCGGTGGCAGAGTTTCTTTTGCTGCTTGAAGACGCCGCTGTTGGATGTTGTGCAGTGTTGGACCTTTCCGTCACGGCCGAATCTGCTGCCAGAGAGCCCCGACTGACAAAGCTGACATCCTCGTCTGGCTGCGGGAGAGGTTGACTGCACGTGGGACACCGCCGTTTCACTCTCAGCCACGCCGCCAGACAGCTCTTGCAGTACATGTGCTATGTGTACATTTAGGTATTTATATGTAACCTATAATGCAAGTGCACTTACACCACATCGAGTCACGGCAACCTGGTCCACGAGCGCGGCGTGGCAGATGGCACACACTGAGCGGGGTCCAGATTCTTCGGTGTCAGCTGCTTCATCATTGTCGTGACTGCCATCAACGCCCAGCTGACACAAGTAGCGGTGTCTGGACTCTTCCACTGCCAGCTGCAATAAGAATAGAATGTCAGGTATGCCGGTAGAAGTAAGTTGTGTAGATGAACACATGCACACGAGTTAGAAGTAGTACGCACACACCTGATTGCGCAGTGTGTTGATGGTGACGACGCAGATTTCATGTTCGCGCGCGGGATCCACCACCGCCTCCGGTATGGCCACGTCGTCACTGAGCCGCTGCAGCATGCGGTAGAACATCACGCGACTGTTCCACAGCCGGCTCAGCGCGGCCACCTCCTGCTCGATGAGGGCGACGGTGTCCAGCTGGCCAGAGACAATTTCCTGCAGCCGTGTCATTTCGAGCCGGCACAGTTCCACCTCGGCCCTGTTGGCGTCGGCGCGCTGCACAATCTCCTTCAGTGCACCAATGACACCGCGCATGGTTGTGTGGTTTGTGTCCAGGTTGTTTGGTGGCACCTGAAGTGGTTCCGGCGGCGGTTCCTGGTCAGGGGTATCTTGCGCTGCAGAATCGGCGGTTTCCGGATCAATGATGTTCACCGCTGCGTTGAGTGAGCGGCGCCGAGATGCCTGGGTGGCGGCAGGTTGTCGCACCGTGTCGATCAGGGCCTGCTTGGTGCCGGCAAACTTTATGCCGGTCAATATTTGTCGGCGCAGTGTGGCGGCATCACGATAGTGCGACTGGTAGCGGTGTCCCAGCTCCTGCATGGCGGCGTCCGTGCCGTACTCGGTGTGCAGGTCGGCAAACGCCAGCCGGAGCACTGACTCGCGGTATGCAAGCAACTGGCGTGCATTCTCATCCAGCCATTCCAGAAGCTGGCGAGCGTCTGCAAGCACCGCATGTGACAGCAGCCCACCAGTGAGCTTTGGCATCGAGGACCTGGTAGTCACCGTCGCCGTGGACAAACGCTTCATGGTCAGTTCGGCGGAGAGGTTGTTCTCGCGTTGGAAGCGCCGAACTTGCGCCATGACTGCCTGGACTTCACGCTGCCGTGGCTGCATCAGTTCGTGGCGCAGCTGCTCGGCCCGCTGATAGAGCTGATCCGCCTCGGCCTTGTTGCCCATCTCCAGCTCCACCGACGCCAAGCAGAATATCACCTGATGCAGCAGAGATGTCCACGCATTCCACCCGCTTCTCCCCTCTTCATCATCGTCTTCGTCAGTGTCATTATCGCTGTCATCGTCACTTCCAGCAGTCTCAGCACCACTGCCAGCTATTTGTTTTGAATTATTCGAGGCGAATTGCTGACAGCTGGCCTCCACGTCGGGCAAGGTATCGGCGTAAATGTCACTCGCCGCCTGCCACCGCTTCTCCAGCTCGCACATCAGACCGCGGCGCACATTGTTCGAGTGTATCTTGCGGTGAATGGCAGACAGGGCGGCCGCCGACTGTTTGCGCATCGACTGCAGCACCTCGGGAATGGACTTGAAGGTGTGGCCGAGGTTGCGGCGATTATGCGTGCCTATTTGTGGGTGGCAGCTATAGGTAGTTAATTATTCTCTATACAACAATAATTTATATCAAATCACACTTGCCAGCTCTGCCGAAGTTGAAGTAGCCAGGAGCTGATGGAGGTGCACACGCGATCACTAGCCGCATCCTGTCCAGCAACTGGGACGCAAAGATATCGGCCCACATCCGCCACCATCTGCCGCTGCAGACCGAGATAGTACTCGCGCTCCACGCGGTCCAGCTGGAACAGTGTGGTGCACTCGCGCCTGGGCGGCAACTGCAGCTCATCACGCACCCACGCCTTGGTGTTGCGCGTCAGTATGGACAGCAGGAATGGGCGCAGGGTGTCGACGTGCTGGCTGGCCTGCTTGAATTGCTGGGTGAGGCCGAGAAAGTGCATCAGGCCGGCCAGATCATTCCGCGCCGACTTGCTGTTCCCAATAGGGGTACCCGTGATGGCCCATGCATTCACGCGTCTCACCAGCCGGGCCATCTCTACACGAGGGGATATTAAGTGGATGGATGAGACAGTTTAACGGGCGTTGAAACAATCAATGCACTTCACTCAATGCACTTCACAGACACGGACACAGACAGACACAACCCGCAGTGTACAGACAGACAGACAGACAAACAGATTACCGGCACAGACAGACAGCTTACAGGCACAGACAGACAGACATACAGACAGACAATCAACAGCTGTTTCACGCAAGTTACTATACAGACAATGCTACAAATATACATAAAATAAAGACACGAACCGGCTGGCCGACTGCTGGTCGACTCCACGATTTGCGCCTCGTCCATGCAGACGCGCCAGAACTGAATCTGCGCCAGCGGGGACACTGGGCGCTCGTAACGACGTCCGTGTCGCCTGCTGCGCGCACTATCCGGCCGTGCAAAGTGCACCTCACTCCGGGTCACCTCGTAGCTGCACACCAGCACGTCCAGCCGGGCAATGTCTCTGGCGCTCAGGGGACACTTGGACACGCCGTGGTAGATGTGGTAGCGGAGTTGGGGCGCGTGCCTGTCCATCTCGGCCGCCCACTGCTGCTGGATGGTGTTGGGCGCTATGATCAGGGTGCAGCCAGAGCGGATTATGTTGTCCGTGGCTGCAGCGGTGTCTTGCAGTGTGGCCGGGTGCAGCAGTATCAGTGCCAGCAGTTCGATCGTCTACATCATATATATACACTCCGATTAGCCGCTGTACATGTGTGTGTGTGGGGTGTCTATCAGTCAGCATGCCTTGCCCAGGCCAACTTCTTCTGCCAGTATGCCACCTGTGCAGTTCGCCGTCTACAGTAACACAAGTTACATGAATTCATCAAGGCAAATATCACAGAGAGCGGCGACACACACCTCTGGGTGGTAGCGTGGATGCTGCCGTAAGGATGAGACGGCGGCGTGTTCACGGGACAGCATCCAGGCCACCGTACGGCGCTGGAATGGCAGCAGAGTGGCCGTCAAACCGGCTGGCTGCGCAGCGCATTCCCGCTCCACTTTTGGCGGCGATATCTGCCGCAGCACTTGGCTCAGATCTGCCATCGATATTATTATTTGTTATTGTGAATCAGGGGTAAGCACGTGGACAGTTCCTTGTTCCACACATACAGCGTTAAGACTTCTTTCTTCTCCTATTTTTTCATTATGTAGCTGGAATTAATTCAAGTCGCCTGTTGGTCCATTGATCTGCATCGCAATCTGCATTGGCATCTGTTGGGGACATTTATACTCTGTTGTACAGTCTGTTCAACTGCAATCGCAATCGCATCTCTTTATCTCCCCCGACGCGATAGCAAAATGCACAAAATGCAGCACAATATCCGCGTCATACTTCTTGTCACAGCTGCGCTGGCAAGAGCTGCCACAGCTGTGCTAGAAGACAATGGCCTGATATCTTATCAGCCATCGTCTTTGATAGATACCGCGACACACGTCTTGATTTCCCATCCGGAATATGTGCCGAGTGGAGATCACGCCGCGCTGGACACAGTGCGTGGTCTTATTCGCACGCGTCTCCCAAGATTGCAGGATGAGATCTGGCTTGCGGTGGAATATCGATCGTGCAGGGATGTCCTGCACTTCATCATGCAATCCGCGCTACTCGAAAAGAATCGAGCGGTTTCTGATGGCTTGAAGCAGGTGCTTGCCACGGCTATACGCGGAGGCGACTCGAACTGCGCCACTCAGTTGTTGGAAGCGTTTCCCTTTCTCTCCAGAACCTCATATGGAGAGGCGAAAGACTATGCCATCCATTTGGCAGCCCAGCAATATCGGGGATCTGTGGTAATAACACTGCTACAAATGGATGCGAAACAAGCGCGTCTGAAAAATAAGAAGAACCGGTATCCCTTTGACTTGATATTTGATGGCGGGTACATTCCGGCAAGCTTCCGGGACGCATTTTCCAAGTTCATGGAATGCGATGCCCCAACTACTCGTTCTTACAATCGGCTAGGATACGCTGCCTCATTTGGTCTTGACGGCGCCGTCAAGCACTTGCTAAATCAAAAACGATTCATGGGAAACGTGGCACAATACTCTGACAGGGTGAAGAAGAAGGCAATGTTTGCCGCATTAAGAGAATTTCACGTGAGCACTGCCAACATTCTGCGTCCATTCGATCAGAGTGGCATCACAATGACACTGAGTATCAAAGACGCAGCTGACCGCGTTGAAGCTTGGGAACGCGTTGGAAGATGGGGAGCCGAAGATGTGCTGCGCGCTCTGCACGAGGCATATGTGAGGCACCCCGGGCTGCAGCAATTCGTGATCAATACGCGGCTAATCACATTGCAATTACTGGCGTCACTTGTGGGGCCGGACCAACTAAATAGTTTATTGGCTCAACGTGATGGCGAGCAAGCGTACATTGTCCCAGCAAAACATATTTTGGAATCGTTACGAGACATGGTTCGAAGTAAAGGGGACTACACTGCAAGTTTACCAATATTCTTGGAAGCGCTTACTCAACGAGCTGTTTCGGCCGGTGAAATACTAAACATCATATCATTTGGAAACGCTAAGGATGATGAGTTTTTGATCATTTGGACATATTTGATCGAGAATGGACTGACCAAGGACCACCCACTGGCTCAAAGCCAAGATATGGTCTCACTCTTATTTAATGCCGTAGAGTACAATAGGCTAAGTACGGTGCGACTTGTTGCGCCTTTAGCTCCAAGAGACGTGTTCAAGCTTCAAGTATTTTGGTCAGATTGTTTAAATTCTCGGGCAATTATAATTACGGCGCTACATGGTGCTGCCATGCGTGGCAATATTCCTGTGGCAACGTGTCTGCTGGACCTGAAATGGTCAATCAATGCCTATGTTCCTTACGAATTTGGCCCTACTCCACTATGGGCTGCGCTGACATATGAGCAATACCATATGGCGGAATTCCTGGTTCGCCATGGTGCTTCTGTAATACTACCGCGCGATTCAAACTATGTAAGCATGTTCGATCAAGAGCTGCGGATCCGAATGATTTACATGGAAGCCGAACATTACCCGTCGCTGGCGGCTGCATTTATGATGTCAATGCAAATCTACCCTGAAACTGCCGTCCGGCACATGATCCATGAGCGAGCATGCTGGTCTGCAGCTCTCCGGAAAGATGAGGCTAGTTTCCTCCAACTGTCCTGCGATCCAAATGACACGGAAGAAATCCTTGACAGCTCACTGGCACTTCGGAAAGAAGTATTTGGAACAAGCCATTTGCCTTCATCGGTGGACATTGAGCTTGACAAGTATATGCGAGGTCCACCCACTACGTCACAAGGGCAATAAGCTTGAACAGATACTATTTACTTCTTATTATTATTATTTCCTTTTACATTGCCCAATGTATGCACATAGTTGAACTTGATTAATGATATGCGCAACACTGATACCACGAGGTGGCAATGGAAGCGGTATCAACGTAGCCGTCTCACATTAGGAGAGAACCAGGTCAACATTGGTATACTCATGTCTAGCTATATATATATATATATATATATATATAGTCTCCGGGATACGGCATAGTATAGGTAAAGCCGACTCCATTATTTTCGCCGCTTGTATATACTTTAAGACCGCGGCCTCCTTGCCTGTAAGCCGTTCACGTTCACAGAAGCAATGATTACTTCGTCACGGCTCTCAGTCATAGCAGTATGCGTCGTGCGTCAGGGTCAGCGTTATGTCTCCACCTTGAACGATGCATCCCACGTCAATGAATTGCACGGGTGCAAAGTGGCAATGCTCAATACTGGATAGGTTTGTATGTGTAGTGCGCCGTTCTGACATACCCTTTTTCTTTGGAATTTGCGCCCGGCGCAGATGGACTTCGGCTGTGCCGGCGCGACGTGCTGGCGCCTCAGCATTCTAATGGCGGCACGTCCTTGTTCTCAGTGTCGTTAGTTTGAGCAGGCGCGGGATCCGACGCCGGTTTCTGGGCAGACTCCCGCCTCCAACACGCCCTCCACATTTTTCAGTGGCTGGCGCGCCTTCTGGCTGTTGGATCGGGTCCCTGCCGCCTGTCGAACTTGCTCAGCCATCTCCGCGCTGGCGCCACGTAGAATTGCTTCGCGTAACAGCCAAGATTCACTGCGCAAAAAAAACAGTGTTATCTCCACCGGGATTGTTGTTGAAAGATCTAAATCCAGTCGCTCTTCACCTTTCTCTTTCATCCTGGCAACGAAATCACTGGCCATGTCCACAAAAACGTAGAATTCCAGCACCGAGAATCCCGTCAAGGAGATCTTATCCGTAAGCTCAAGTCGATGTGCATAATCACTTTGCTGATGGAACGTGTAAATTAGTGCAATATCAAGCATCAAATGAATTTGCATGATCTATTTTTTTTCTGCTCATCACCCTCGTGACGTGGTTGATGGACCCAGCACATACTTGGCGAGCTCAATGTCCACCGGCGATGGCAAATGACTTGTGCCAAAGATCTCTTTCCGGCGTGCAAAGGAGCTTTCAGCAACGTTTTCACGTACAATCTTATTACAACGCAGTTCATTACAGATAGTTTTATCTCCAAGAAGAATCGCGGACCAGCATGCCCGCTGAACAATGATTCTTCTGATCTTTTTCGAAAACGTTATGGGGAAATGGATAATTTTCTCTAAATCTTTCTTGAATGCAACTGCCAGAGATGGATAATGATCGCGTTGCAGAAATGCATTAGCAACGGCATTGCGTCTCTCAAAATAAGACATTGCATAAGATCGTAATGGCTCGGATAGAATACATATTTGGCGAACCAAAAATTCTGCCACCTGGCACTGATTAAACTTGAGTGCTGTCCATAGCGGAGCAACTGCCTTAGATTCAATGTGATAAGCGTCAATAGACCATCCGAGACTAAGCAGGTGCGCAGCCATGGGTATGCTTCCTATCTTGGCAGCACGATGGAGAGCTGTACTTTGCATTTCAGACTTGTAACCAACCTCGTCATCGACCTCGCAGACGTAAAACGAAATTCATTTCTTTGAGCGTATTCTACAACCAACCAAAATTCGCGCAGCTTATTTTGATCGATGGCATTGAAAAGAAGTTTATCAATATCGAGGTTGCGTATGACAATTTGATCGTCTGGAAGCGGAGTTTCTTGTGTCAGCCCGTTTTCAAGCAGATGAATTTAAATAATTGCGTACACGTCATCGTCCTTTGTTAAATGTTTGCAGAAATAATGCAATATTTCCAAAGCTGGCACTTTGCGCTACTTCAACGCCTCCATAACTACGGCAACACTTGAAGCGTAACAAAGCTGTTCTTGAAGTTCTGTCATCAATTCCAAAATATGCTCTGCCGGTACCACAAAAGCATTACCAGCGCGCGCTTCCAACAACGACTTCAAGTGATCAGCCCCACTGTGAATAGCTACATAACTAAGTTTGATGCGTTCATTGTTGACTTCCATATACTGTAGGCATGGAGACCGCTGGTATGCTTTAAGCAGAGTCTCGCCCAATGCTACTATACTCGGCCTACCAATATAGTAACGTTTAAAATTATTGATTTCGTCTTCGTAAAGCGCTCAAAAATGATAATGCCACTCTGATCTTCGGGCTGCAAAATTTCTGCCGTTGTCACGTGAAAATGTTCCAGTGCAGTGACCATGACAGCCTTTCTCGCCGCATCAGAGTAAATGCTCCCTTTCCCAAAACGCGGTTTTTAGCCAACAAATGCCTGGCGGCGTCATCAAGACCAAGAAAGGCGGCCAGGTGAAGTCGGTCTCGGTGCAAAGCACTTGGGGCATCACGTACAATAAACTCGGAGAGCGCGCCTTCAAAGCTTGCAGGAATATGTTCGCCGCCTAATGCCAAGTCCAAAGGATACCTGTTCTTCTTATTCTTCAGACGCGCTTGTTTCGCATCCATTTGTAGCAGTGTTATTACCACAGATCCCCGAAAGTGTCGGGCTGCCAAATGGATGGCATAGTTTTTTTCCTTTCCACGTGAGGTTCTGGAGAGAAAGGGAAACGCTTCCAACAATTGAGTGGCGCAGTTCGAGTCGCCTCCGCGTATAGCCGTGGCAAGCACCTGCTTCAAGCCATCAGAAACCGCTCGATTCTTTTCGAGTAGCGCGGATTGCATGATGAAGTGCAGGACATCCCTGCACGATCGATATTCCACCGCAAGCCAGATCTCATCCTGCAATCTTGGGAGACGCGTGCGAATAAGACCGTGCACTGTGTCCAGCGCGGCGTGATCTCCACTCGGCACATATTCCGGATGTGCAATCAAGACGTCTGTCGCGCTATCTATCAAAGACGATGGCTGATGATAAGTTATCAGGCCATAGTCTTTCGGCGCAGTTGTGGCGATAATTGCCAGCGCAGTCGTGAAAACAAGTGTGAACAGGAACGTGTGCTGCATTTTGTGCATTTTGCTAATCGCACTCGAGAGTGTATGATTGGAAGAGGCATTCAGACTGGGCATTCAGCGTCGCGCGCGGATGCCGATGCCGATTGCGATGTAATCAATGGACCAACAGGCCACTTGACTTATCCGGCGTACGAGAGAAAAAATTTAAATGGACAACTTTAGCTACGTTCTGTCCGCTTGCCGCTGACCGCCATTGTCCTACAAGTTCTCCACTGCCGGACTTCACTCATCAACTGGCACATGCTGGCGGACTCTACTGCACTCCACACGGCAATTGTTTCTTCGGCGAAATAAACAAGTTCCAACTGTTGTCTGACATTCAGCGCAAATTCCTATTTACCAACGCAGCCAGCCAATATTTACCAGTCGCTGATCTGGTCCACCGCAATCACCGCAATCACCACAGGTTTTTAGTAGCACCTTGTGCAGAACAGTAAGAGTACGACCGTGAGGTAGCTGAACAATTACGTGGTGCAGAGTAGACACTGTTGTTGGCAGTCAATAGACTAGTCTTAATTTTACGCACAATCATTTTAATGCAATAGGCCATTAGTAGGATGCTGTTTATTGAAATAAGGTGCTTGGCAATGCATTAGTCGTGATCTACTACTACTTCTTCCGTCGCTGCTTGCGTTTTTTCGTGCTACTCGTAAGCGCGGAGTCATCATATTGATCATCAATTTGTGCTCTTGTACCAGCCTGAGGTTCCTTGGACTCTTGAGCAGCAGCCACGTCGACGGCCAACCTTTCAATATCCATATAGGTCAAGCGGCTGTTGAAAAACAGAGCAAGTGGATTGACGGATGCAGCATCTTCTCGCCTAGGTTGACGAAGCGAATAGATCTGTCGGTGTCGCACATTACGGAGCCAGTGAGCAATGTGATAGTTTTCATGGTGGTTTGCTGCCGATATTGCTTTGCGTACCGCGCTTTCCAATGCAGCGTAGGTCACCGACATCATATCACCACCATCATCTGCTACTGCTGCCACACTGTCATTCCCGTTCTCTTCGTCCCCATTGGGTGCCATCCTAAGATTTGGTGTCGCTTGTACCACTCCACTTAGCGACGCCGTGGGAATTCTCAACAATTTTGAAATGTCTTGCTCGGTGATTCGAACGACGTGTTCAGACGGGTTAGTCGTCTCGTCTACTACAGCAGTGGCTAATTGTCCTTCCTCTGTATCTCCGGCGGCCTCCTCCGACTCCACGGTGCCCATTTGTACAACCTGTTGGTAGATCCACTTGACCACTGAAAGACTCCTGTTCTGGGCAGCGTGATAAAGAAGGTCGGGATACACGGGAGCATGGGCCGTATCATGCAACCACTGCAAGGCTGGCAGCATGCGTGCTTGTGCTGCATTTTTCATGGCGTCTCGCAGCGCAGCACGTAGAGCTGTCGGGATCAACTCGTCAGCAAGAGAATAATAAAGAGGCTTCAAAGCCGACACCACTCCCGCCTTGGATGCCTTGATAAAATCGGAGCGACTGACTGATACTTTACCGGTTTGCAGTAACCACTTGATAACGTCTCCATCAATTCGTTCTCCGTCAATCGCGTGGCTCAGGGCGGTTTGAAAGAAGCCCTTGTTATTGATGAATTCAGACAGCTGCTTATGCGTCCATTTCAGCATTACCAAGTTGCCCTGACCAGCTGCATTGTAAACCGCTTCCTTCGTGACTGCACAAGAGCTGTCTCTATTGCGGAGAAACTCTGCGACTTCCACAGTTGCAGCAACTTGGACGGCTTGGCAACATGCCGCATTGAATGCTGGGTGGTCTTTAAACAACGTAGTCAAGTATTTGATGGCCTCCATGTGGCCATTCTTCGCTGCATTAATCAGTGCTTCCTGATGGTATTCAGCACCACGCTCCTGGAGCATTTCCATTATTTCGACATCGCCAATGGATGCTGCATTTGCAAATGCAAGGTTTACAGTGCCGCTGTCTCGATTTTCCCACATTTGCCATATTTTTTCCACCATCTCCGCATTTCCAGGCTGAATAGACTTTAGCAACGCGCGTCCCAAATCATCCGGAAGTATTTGATTTTCCCGCATATAATCAACGCTGTCAATTTTGCCATGTGTCACGGCCTTTTCTAATGCCAGTTCGGAACAAGCAAGCAGGGCGCAACCCTCTGGAATACTGATATCTACAGTGTTCTGGTCTTTGGCTAGATCACTCATGATACGCGTTTTTGCCGTATTCATCATATCCCGACTACCTCCCGCGCAAGCATACACAAAAAGTTGACGATCCAGCGATTGCGTTCGCTCGCCTTGGGTCATCACGCCGGTGTCTTCACGAATTGCATATTCTCGAGACCATTCCACCAGTTCTTTGTTGGTCGTCGCACCAGCATTAATTGCGACAACTACGGACACGGAGCAGTATGCCTCATCGTGCAGATATTTGATCACCGGCTCATGGGCACTGCTGGCAGCGAACGCCATGGCGTCCAGCCATTGGGTTGGAAAGCCCAAGAAAGATTTTCGGCACGGATCGGCTCCGTAGTGCACAAGCATTTTTATCAAATCGAGATCTCCAGCAGCCGCCGCCAATTGCACGGGTGTCATCCCACTGGCAGTTGCATCGTAATCAACATCGGCACCGTGGTGACGCAGCAGCGCGTGAATCAAGGCATGCAAGCGTTCGCGGGGCAATCTCTTCAACTTGCCACGCTCCTCCATCGACAACATGTCACTGGAAATCGGATTCAGCTGCGGGATCTGAGGTGCAGCAATTGGCAAACAGATCAGGCACGCGTAGTACACGGATGCTTCTCGTCCCGTACGCCCAACGATAAACTCGGCAATCGTCGCAATCGACAAATGACTATTGACCAGTGTCAAATCTCTCAAACTATGCAGGTCGAGAAACGCACCAACGGAGGACCCGGTCTACACGGCCAAGATTAGCATATGATGTATGGTCAGCATGGTCATAGTACCAGCGAGTCGCCACGCTGCTCCAAATGCGATGCCGGTGCATTGTCGACAATGTTTGTCGCAGTGCCGGAAGACTGCACGCCAACCAAGCTAGCAAAAAAGAGAGCAACCAGATGCGCGCGCCACGTCGAAAACTTCATTTTCTCGTCGTTTGCGAAACTGAAGTGAAGCGACGTGCGCGTGCAATTTATGCATGCAGGGGTTCAGTGCTGTGATTGGCTGGCTTGCTGTTAGGAGTACATAAGCGGGCACATAATTAATCGCCGCGCTTGCCTGTTTTGTCGCCGTTGGCGGTTTTAAGCAAACAAGTTCCTCCAAAAGCCGCCGGTGACTGTCGCGCAGACGCTGAGAAGGCAAAAGTACTGGGAGGTCAATAGCTACTGAATGCGGGTGGACAAGTGCCACACACGAATACATCAACGTGGCTCATCAATTTCGTTTCGTTTCGTCACGTTCAGTCGTCTAAGTACAAGTGCTGCTGAATATTTGCAGTATATGTATGAACCGGCGGAGACTCAGAGAGTACGGGCCGTTTGCTGCGGTTACGCGTGAACTTCAGCTACTTGTGCTTGAACTCGTTTTGACTGTATTGGCAGCTCAATGTACCACCTTGCGCATGTCCAAGAATACTTGGAGCCTTGAAGCCAGCCACGATATGTGCGCACCCGCATCAGCTTTCAACACAATACACATAAAGAAGCTCCGTCACAGTGACTCTCAATTTAGCCGTTTAGTTTAGCACGTTTATCGCAATGAGCGTCAATTTCATTAGTCTGTCGAGTGCTCCGGAGAACCCAAAAAGATTGTCAGGACGCATTTAACTTCCAGTGGCAAGCTGCCGGTACGCAACCTTAAAGTGATATCGATCAATGAAGATGGTTGAAATAATCTCGAGATTGTCACGCTGGACAATACTACACTGGAAAAGGGGCGGAGCGTATAGATCTGAGGTATCGATGCAGAGACAATGCATGCAATATGGGTACTGCTACACTTGCAGACGAGATAATATCAGAAATGTTGTCTACTGTCTGCGAATTAAATACTTGGCAAGATTAATATCGACCGGGGATGGCAGGTGACTGGCGCCAAACACCTCCTTTCTGCGCTGAAAGGTACTTGATAATATAATCGAATTCCCTACTGTCGCGGGACAGCCAAGCTCTTGCCAGCTATGTGGATCATCCAACAGGGCGGCCGACCAGCAGGCCCGTTTTGTAATCATTGATGGCATATGGTCGGCACGTTGCAGGTGAATGCCAACAGGGAGCAAGGGGAGCAGCGCAACTACCAGCGTCGGACAAAGGAATGCCACTGAGGATGTAGACACGGTTTCGGAAAATTGATAGAGTAGTTGTGGTGGCAGCAGTGATGCATCTGCCCCACTCCTAATCAGAAACTCGGCCATGTGATAATTTTTCATATGAACTGCAACGCAGAGAGGTGTATATGCCCCAAATCGGTAGCGGGACTCTACAGACCATCCATTGTGCAGTAGTGTTGTCGCAATGTGTATATTTCCTTGCTGAGCAGCCAAGTGTAGTGCAGTCATGAAAGTTAACTGTGGCTCTTGCCACTCTAGGACGGCGGCCAACCTGGCCATTTTGTGCACCCGACCAAGCTGGTTGTTCGGCACTGCTTGCCGTATAGCCGGCCATATAAAGTCTGCGAATTCCTGGTTGCAAATTTGATTGCTACCGCTGCGTATGAACTCCCAAATCACGAAAAACGTGTCGTCATTAGCAATGGATTCCAAGGCAACTTTTCCCACAAATTCGCGCACGGAAACTTGCCGCGATTTCAATTCGACTACCAACTCCAGCACGGTATCGGCAACAACATCTGCCTTGAGCTGAACAACTTGTGCCAAGAGTGCGAATATTAAATCAGTTGACAATTGCGAATCTGAACGGACTGATCGCATTGTAATTACGTGCATCAAAGTGAACAATACATCAAGCGTACATTGTGCCAAAGTTCTCTGCACTTCAGCATTAAGACAACTTGTAGCACTACTTAACGTCGAACTGCTTGAAAATCGCTTCCTCGAACTAGGCGCGGTGGCAGGTGACGCTTTCAGTGAGAGAGTTTCCAGCATACTCGGTGCGTCATACCGACGTAGCACCTTTGTTGCCTGGCAGCTCTTGTGCTCCACGGCTAAATCAAGTGGCAGTGTCTCGCCTCCCATTTTAAGCAGTTTCTGGCCAGGATTCATACCGAGTAGAAGATCCAGAACAGTAGCCCGATTGTGCTTGGCTGCCAGGTGAACTGCAAGAAAGTTGCCAGCCAGTCCCACCGTGGCCAGACTTGGACGGACAGCCAGCAGAAACAGGGCGCACCGTGAATCTCCATTGGTCAACGCGTCCCGGAGCATGACGGCCAATGCGCCGGAGTAGTCGGCCAGAAACGAGGCGATGTGACGCATATGTAGTAGGTGGTCGCAGTCACGCGCGTCAATGGCGGCCCAGACCTCGTTGGCACGTGCAGCGCGTCGTCGAGCCACCAGTGAATGTGCAGTCTCCATTATGGGGCCATCACCGTGCTGCAGGTACGTTGGATGCGCATTCAGCGTGTCGGCCGACAGAGCCACAAGAGATAGAGGTTGACACCGCGCAACTGTAGCTGTTATGGCAGACAGCGTTGCCCACACCAGGAATGCTGCAGCCATCATCAGCGCCTCATCGACCAAAGTCTCCCAACGTGATTGTTGCGCGCGACGGAACTGTTTCTCCCACGCTGGACAAAGCGTTGAACAGTTTCTAAACGGCGAGCAAAATTATAAACAATGGCTTTACATCTGTAGCAAAGTATAATGAATCGATTTATTGGTTGGTCATTGATGATGATGATGATGATGATGATGAAGTGGATGTGGATGTGGATGTGGATGTGGATGTGGATGTGGATGTGGATGTGGATGTGGATGTGGATGTGGATGTGGATGTGGATGTGGATGATGTGGTTATTGCAAGCGTCATTAGTCCTGTGCAATCAACTTGTGTGCCAATGCAATGTCCACTGCAGAAGGCAAGTGACTGGTGCCAAATACTTGTTTTCTGCTGGCATACGTGCTAGTCAATATTTCCTGCTCTTGTTTGCCTCTTGATGAGCATTCGAGTCCCTGCCAGCTTGCCCGATCAACCAGCAGTGCAGCAGACCAGCACGCACGCCGCACGATCACTTGCAGCAATGGGTCGCCAAAAATTTGTTTGCTGCCAGCAGGCATACGATGCAAGACGGCAACTGCCAGCAAAGGATATCCAGTACCGTGTGATGCTTCCAGCCGTCCGTACACCGAAAATGCATCATTAACATCGACCGCTGAAGCATCAGCTCCATTGCGAATCAGAAACTCGGACATCCGGTAATCTTTAACCCGGGTGAGTGCAACATCAAGCGGTTTGATGTTATTCCACGGCCCATTAACGGGCCAGCCATTGTTTAGCAGAATGGCGGCAACTTTAATATTTCCAAGCTCTGCGGCCACGTGAAGTGCATTGTAACCTAATTGAGGTCCATTCAACCAGTCGGCGAGTGCAAACCTTGCTAAATTGTGCACTCGGCCGACATTGCTCTCCAATACTGCTTTCCACAATGCCGGATGGATTACAGTTGTAAAAATGTCACTGTTGAGTCCATCACGACGTATACGGTCCGTAACCAACGCCAAGACGTCGTCGTTGGCAATTGATTTCAAGCCAATGGTAAGCACTTCCCTCTGGGAAAGTCGAGCGAGAAGCACCGACACTGTGCCGGCAACATCGGCTTTGTATGTCACAATTTTTGACAAGAGATCAAATATTGTTTGTGAGGAAATCTTGTCCGTGTTTGCATTCAGTAGCTCTGCCAACCCGGCCGGTTTGGTGCGATGAAATGTGGGATTATTTGTGCCGTCAGTGATACCATTAAGTGCGCACTTGACAAACTGAAAGTATTCCGGTGTGAGCCAGTGAATCCGACACGGAGCATTGCCAGCATTGGTCACTGGCTGAGCTGGGAAATTCTTTTTCAACAGTTCTGGCGGGCAGAGCGCTTTAGCCGTATCGATGTGACCATTCTTCTTTGCCACATTCATGGCGCGCACCATTTCAGTTCGAAACCACTTGTTTCGCCGAGAAACGGTGGAAAATGGCGCAGGCTTCAAGTAGTGATTACTCCTGCCAGTAAGGTACCTCCGCGCTGCATCCGTCGCCCCATAGGTGGCAGCAAGAACGAGCCGACTTTTAGTTGATTTGCATGGAGCTTCATATGAAAGCAAAACCCTGGCCGCTTCAAAGCTGCTGTGCTCCATTGCCAGGTCCAGCGGAAGCTTGTACAAAGGTGCTTCATGCCTTAACCATACAGAATGACTCGATTCAAGTTCCTCGCGCAACAACAGCTCCACTACAGACGCGCGATTGTGTATTGCGGCCAGATGCAAGGCTCGATATTTGCCGGCCATCAGATCAGCTGACTTTAGATTCGGATACGTTTGTAGCAGGAACACGGCGCACTTGTAGCAGGAACACGGCGCACGGAGAATCACCATTAATCAGCGCGTCTATGAGCATTTCCACAAGACCTTCGTGCAGGCCACCAGGTTCCGTAGACACGTCGGGGTTCAGGGCCATCAGTGTGCTGCAGACGCGCGCATCCACCGCTGCCCAGATTGCATTACCGCGCATGAGCGTGTCATCAATTATCGCGCTGCCATCCGATGCGGCGTCATCCAGCTCTGAAGTACCGCAATAGGACGGTGTCGTCTTTCGATGCGGCATGCACCGCGGACAGCGTAAGCAGCACTGGTAGCAGCAGTGCCGATGCAACGCTGCCGTGCATAACGCGTTTCCAAGTCTGTCAACGGTAACCGAAACTTTTCTCGGTTCGTTCACCGTCCAAATATTTATAATGCGGTGACACTTCATTCATTTTCGCATCCTTCAACATCCTTCAACATCCTAAAGATGTTGAATTACATCTTCAGCATTAGATATGCTATGAGTCCACTTTAATAAGGCGGTGCTGACAGCTCATTCTATTAGGCACAATCTTCTTTCACAAGCGCCTCTTATTTGGCAAAGCTTGCCAAGCCACTTGTACTAGCGGGGCGGCTGTCTGGCCCCATTCAGTACTAGTCGCAGTACCACCACGTAAAGTAAGGGCGGGACGCATAATATTATTTGTAATATATTAATAGTAAATATGTAAAATATTAATTAATATAATATTTAATCCAACATAGCGGTCTGCGAAAGTTCTCGTCGGTTAAGCACACGTTTGTCTGTGGCCGTCATGAAGGCAACCGCTTGCAGCTTGCTTGAGCGTTGTGGGCAATAATTTCATCATCCATAATAAACCCCCACAACTTATTAATATAATATAATATAATATAATAATAATAAGTAAATATTAGTGTGTTAATATTAACACACATGTTGATTGATGGGCAGCCTACAACCGTAGCCTCTCAAAATGTCGGGCCAAGACTTTGAGCGCGCGCCTCTGGTGAAAGAACTCGCCGCCGTTCCGGTGTCGCTTCTGAACGATATCTGTGGTAATTCAGAGCTGGACATTCTGCGCCGACCAACTTTCGAGGCGGTGCGAGGCGGTGTTGCGGGACTAGCAGATCCACTGCCAGGCCAAGTCCGACGACAAGATAAGCAAGTGCTGGTTGGCCCAGCCGGTGCCGGGAAGTCGCTGTTGCTGTATCTTTGCGCACAAGATTGCTACGCCAGTGGAAAGTGGCTTGTGGTGTATATTGGGTCGACGGTGGCTTTCAGCGACCAACCGGATGGTGCTGTGGCGTTTCGTCTTTTGCACGTCATAGCCAGTACTAATCAACGCTTTTTCGAGGCACACCCCCAAAATGAGAAGCTGAACGAAATACAAACTCATCTACGCAATGGACTGGCGGCAACAGCGACAGATGCTAGCCGATGTAGCGCAATGTACAACTTGTTAACTCTTTTGACGTCGTGCGGGTTTCCTGTCTTCGTTGGAATCGACCAGTGGAACAGCCTTCAGAAAATTGGAGGCATAAATCAAAATTTCTTAAAGTCGCTTTTCGGACATTTCAGCACCCTTGATGTCGGTTGGGGATGCGTTATGGTGGCCGTATCTTCATCGTTTGACTTGTACAACTCCGGAATGTTTGCAGATTACGACGCAGCCGCTTCGCCGCGTTCCATCGGTCTATACAAACACGATGAGTGGCTTAAGGTGGCGGAACACAATCGAGCCGCCAATTTGTTGCCGCCACGAGATCAGCTCAATGACGAGGAGCTATTCAGCCTTACGGCTATGTTCCGCGACAGCTTATGACGGTGAAACGCGAGTATTCTATCGCAGTAAAGGAAAGGTGTCCGACTTGGACTTCGATGAATTCAGAGAAAACACGCGAAATTAATCGGAAATACTTTGAAGCACGGGTGAAAAGAATTATTGAGCGGCACCCTGATGTGACGAATTTGGCGTTTGCGGCTACAGTTGTGATTAATAAGTACGAACGCAACGCGCTTTCTTCCAGCCCTTGGATTGATTCTGGTCTCTTTTTTCTGGACTATGCAAACGGGAACCCTGTTCCTATATCTCCTGCTGTTGTGCAAGCGATATATACGGTTCTTTTGTCGGAGGCTGACAAGATTCTTTAAGTTTTTGGCAAATTCTGAGGCGAAAGGCATCGGTTTCCAGATGTTCATTGAATTTGCATTTGAAAGGAAGAAACCTCTCTTTAAGTTTCCCGCATATCGGCTCGATGGAAATACTTGCGATAGCACGTTTTCAATCGTGGTCGCAAATCGAATAGTGCAGCAAAAGCTGGTGGATGAAGGTGCTGTTGAAGACAACACCATGATCGTTTGTTATCATGGTCATCCCGTGGTGGACCTTGTCATATATTCGATGGATATCATATACCTCGTTTCGATTTCAATTTCCTCATACTCGCAACATTCTACCGATGCTTCCGATGTGTTTACCTGCACGGTACCGACAATCGGCGGTGAAGCAAAGTCGGTGCTGAAGTACTACTGTGACTTGTCGCCTTATGCGAATTCACGAGCGCTTGCGACGTCGAAGGAGTGGACAGAGGTATTGAAACGCTGTGTCAAATTTGTGTACATCACCAGAGACGATGCTGATCAAAATAAAACTACAATGAAAAAGCCGGGCGCCAACGCTGCCTATCACATAAACGGCAAAAATTTGTCCGCATTTGGCGAAGCATATAAGTACTTCATTTTAACGGTCGTGCGGCGTGTGCGACTGTGTGCGGCGACTAGAATGAGATTAGTGAAAGGCTTGTGCTTAACATGTCACGAGCATAATATTGCCCTTGACGAGCATATAGAATTTTTTGTGTAATCTTGATGTGTATTTATGTGTTTTTTAATCCAACCAGCATCAAATGCAACATCTTTTTAATACTCGCTTTGTTGAATATGCACTAATTAATTAACACATTGGCATCATCGTCTTTACGGATGTAGACAAATATGGTATCATGGTCTGAACATGGAGAGAAATCGAATGCACACCTTGAAACATGCCTACCATATAAATAATAACAAGCCTTCACCAACACCAGGCCTGAATTACTTCAAATTGCATTGTAGCACGCGGTAGCACGCGGTAACAACTTGTCGTAAGAATTCATTCGTGCACTGTGGCGCATTACTTCACTTAAATTTTTTGTTCAAATGTGGATGGTGCGCGCATGGAGTGGAAGCCCGACCTCAGTGCTTTAGACTTTTCAATTTTACAATAACAACCATTATGCTATATTATGTATCCAACGGCTTGGATTAGAATGGAAATAACCATTTTACTCGGTGCTTGCATGCCTCCTATTGGTCGCTTGTTACTTTCGTAAGCGCCTCTTCTTGGGAGATTTGCTTGCCGCCTCGTCACCGTTATTCCCGCCAGGTTGCTCCCCGCTCTCTTGTTCTTCATTTCGGCGTTCCGCATAAGCCGCCTATTGATGGGTTGCTTGATTCATGATTTCACATAAACACAACGACGAACCTTCATCTTGGCCATGCACTGACGGCTGGCTTCACCGTGGTCGACTATTGGGCGCGGATAGTCTCGGCCAATTATGCATTTGGCCTTGCGCTGCACCTCAATCGGCGCTTTCCACGGCTCGTATATGAATTTGGCCGGCATGTCTTTAAGCTGTGGCACAAAGTGCCGGATATATGCGCCCTCTAATTATTGTAGAATGCGAAATTATACATCATTATTCATTGTACCTTTGTCGTACTTTTGGCCGAACGCGATGGGCGAATAAACACGAAAGTACTGATGAAAGAATGCCGAGGCGCTGTGAAAGTTATTTACGAACACTGAATTGTTATACTAATAGATAAACGGACCTCAGCCACATCCAGTTGCCATTATTCAAACTGTAATCGGCATCGAGGAGCAATTCGTCAAACACCTCGGCGCCGCGCTCCCACGAGATGTACAAGTCGCCACGAGTGAGGAAACAGGCGACGCAGTGTCTGGCCAGGTGATGGATCCAACCCTCGCGTCGCAGCTGTGTCATTATTGCATCGATCCACGGGAAGCCTATATAAGTAGGTTATATCTTATGCAAAGTGTGAGCACTTACCAGTGCGTGCATTGGCCCAGGCAACGAGATGCTGTTCGGCCAGCGGGTCTTGGGCATCGTGCCACGAATCGCGACACCGCCACTCGGTCTGCAGACAGATGGGATTGACGTGCATGCGATGGTAGTTCTCGGTGCCGTACGCCGCGCAGTAGTAAAACTCGCGCCAGTACACCTGGCCCAGCAAGCTGACTGGCGGTGCGGTGATTTGCTGTTTGCCACCGCCTCCTTTGGCGCCGCCGTGGCGATACTCCTTGTCAACTTGGCGCAGGCGGTGGTAGAATACTCGCACGGAGAGCGAGCCAAATTTCAGGTACGGACTGAGCACGGTGGTGCTGTACTGTTCTGGGTAGCGCCATGTCGCTGGGTCTGTTTGCGGCTTGGCGAACTTGGCCCATTATTATCAGCATATGCACATATGAACAGTTAATAAACAGTACGTACCGTGACGACACGCTTGGCATCGGCGAGAAACGCTTCCATGCGCCGCAGTGCCTCGGTCTCGCCACCGGGATGCTGCGGCACTTGGTCTTCAGGAGGGCCAGGCAAATCAGCATCACCGGAATGCTGTGCGGCACTGTCGGGCACAATTCCATCGGCGGTGGGCACGGAGAACTCGAGGGAGTGCGCGCCGCTAATCTTGGACTGCAGCAAGTGTTTCAACTGTGCCGTTGATGGACAATAAGCCTCAATCGACTCTGGCGCTGGCAGCGGTTCTTCAATGCGCGTCTGTCTCACCAACTATGCAATACTGTTACAAATACACTTATATATAGATGCTATAGATGTTGCTATTGATACAACGTATATGTACGTACATCCAGGAAGGACTGGTAGCGCAGGGAAGGCGCGCCACCGTTTCGTCGGCACACATCTGCCGGGTCGTAGAGAGTGTGGCCACCGGTCTCCAGCACAGTCACCACCGAGTCGGGGTGCCGAGCGGCCCAGGCACGCACAGCGGCATCACGCGCCTTGCCATACGGCTCCACGTCGTCACGCTCATAGCAGACAATTAGCCGCAGGTTGGCGGCGCGGCATCCGTGCAACAGTGCCGGCAACACCTCCGCAACCGGATCGCCCGGCACCACAAACAGCCGCGACTTCAGCGCGCGCAGCCCCGTGTCCACATCCGTCAGTGTCTGCTGCCTGCACGCGCATACATATCAGTCACTGAGATATTCTGTGTGTGTGTGTGTATCGGCAGACATCACGACTCACAGGTGCAGCCAGCGCCGCCGCCCAACACGCATGCGATCCCGCTCATCTTGAGCAGCGTTGACGGCGGCGCCACCAGCCACTACGGCGGGGGGACGGAATCGGGGGTCCAGACAAAAGAGTGGCACCAGTGCCGCAGCCCTACTCGTGGCAGATGCTGAATTGGACGCGTCGCCCGTGGCAGCACCGCGACACTGCTCCAGCGCCGCATTGAGGGCCTGGTTGTCGTGCAGCCGCAACGCCTTACGGAACCAGCACACGACCAGCACGCGGCAGTCTGCTGGGAGCTGCATGACGCACTTGTACTCACACACACACACACACACGCACGCTTACTCACAGGCGCCACTATTGGCTCATTATACACTCGCCGACAGTGGCCATGATGTAATCACGGTGTCATCCCTGGGTGCTTACATACATGTAATCCATCTACGGCTGGCTTTGTCGAGGAACAATCTAGCGAGGCTATAAGGCTATATAGCTTTTTGACATATTGTCTGTCTGTGCCGTTAACTATATACATCGGTAACAGAGATGTGTTGCGTTGCACTGTACATCTGTAGCACTACAACATTTACCATCATCGCGGAACCGTTGGAGCGAGTATACTGCCTTGACACTCAGCAATAGTTTCATACGTTGATACCGCTATTAAGTGTAAGCAAGCAGACTTATGACTGACACAATTACACTTCCTGTGTGGCCAATGGCAGCACCGTGTCAATTGCGCAACAGCCAATCAGCGTTGATACCCCGACGAGATTTATAATGGTTCGTTCAGCACTAATCGATTGTTCAAGTCAAAAGGTGAGCAAAAGGAAAATCTCCAAAAATTTTAAATGCGCATTCCTCCTGCCGCACCGGTGCTGTCCTTGGCTGCCTGCAAGTATTTTGCCAGTCATCGTCTCTATCCGACCAGCCAGAATGAACTGGCAAAGCTTTGTGCTCCTCATGCTGCCGGAGGTCGCGCTACAGTAGCCACTCTGAATGCTGGCATGGGGGGAGCGGGCGACGCGTCAGAGTACTTTGCCGATGCGGATTCCGCTCTAGCCCCTTTGGATGGACCTGGTGTGACGATTCCAGATTTGCGCACTCTTCCAATGTGGATCCCACTTTAGCCTCGTTCGATGAATCTGGTGTGATGCTTCCATTCGTCAAGGAATCTGCCGATGTAGATCCGTCGTTGGATGAATCTGGTGTAATGCTTCCGGACATCGAGGAATCTGCCAACGCAGCTCAGGACGTTGCTGTTGACGAGAAACAGCTGTTGCCGATTTATCACGTCTCTCCTTCGGAACACGTTATAAACGTTAACGCGGCAGTGTCAATGAATAGTAACTTCGAGCTGCGCCGCGTTCTTCAGATTGATCGCTACTCTCGTTGGATGGAGAAGCTGCACCACAAGATTGCTGAAGGACACGGAATCTCACTGGTATTTATGCTTTACCCGAAGATATTTGAATACATCAAGGCTCGCTGGTTGTGGATTCCTCCGTATCGCATGGACTTGGATGGAAAATCGGAAGAATTGATAGCTACGCTGCACCAAGTAGCCAACCTCGACAAACAAGCAAAGAAGTTGTGTGCATTTGCTGCTCAGCACGATCGACTTCGCATTCTGCAATTGATGCGTTTGCTGGGCTATCCGTGGGATCAGGACGTGCTAGAAGTGGCATACAACAGTGGCAATGATCGTATTCTAAATTGGGCAATCCGTGAGGAATGTGATGGATACACGTACTACCGAGCAAAGAAGTTGAGGGATTCTCGTCAACCTGATATTCATGACGAATTTGCCGCAATTCCATCCCACACTTCCGCAATTGGCACTAATAATGATGATGACAAACAAGAACAACTTGGTCATATCAGCGGCACCTCTAACTTGGCAGGCGACGACAAGCTGTTTTCCATTTATCACGGCTCGCCTACAGACCACGTCATGGCAATTGATGCGGCCGTGTCGATGAATAATGACGCGGAATTGCAGCGTGTTCTGCAGATTGATCGGTACGCTCGCTGGATGGACATGCTGCACGACAAGATTTCACAAGGACAAGACCGTGAAATTATTGATTATCTCGATCCAAGCATATTTGAATACATCAAGGCTCGCTCGATGTCGATTTCTCCATATCGTACGGATTTGGACGGGAAATCGGAGGAATTAAAAGCCACACTGAAGCAAGTTGCCAACCTCGACCAAGAAGCAAAGAATCTGTGCGTTTTTGCCGCTCAGCATGACCAATTATCTAGCTTGAAGGTGTTGCGCATGTTTGGCTTTCCATGTGATCATGACGTAGTGAAGGCGGCACACAAAAACGGCAATGCTGATATGATTATCTGGGCCATTGGTCAACAGCATTCCGAGCACGCATCCCCTGTGAGTTCTCGGCCTTCTCATAGCAATGACAATAATGCTGTGAAACCTCTTACGAATATCATTTCTGGGGAATTAAACAAATTATTTGAAGATACACAAATACAAATCAACAATGCTGGTAAAAACCAAGATGCCGCTCTTGACGCTTTTGCAAACTTCAACAAGGAACTTTGGGCATTGGAAGAAGAGTCTGAGGGATCCAACTGAAGAGAAATGGAATGGAATCACAAATTATCAATCGCAATCACACTAAAAGATATTTAATCAAGCGTTCATTAATAATAAATAGCACTTATAGCACTTATTATTGGTAGGAGCTTCCTACATTTCTACATGATAAAGGATGCAGTAGTCGAGTAGCTGTTAGCAAAGTCTGCTCGGTCGCTTTTGTTCCACTTCCCATTGGCTGACTGGCATCCCCTTATTCCCCTTAAACCCTTATCACGATCAGTTTTTGCGTTTTTTTCGGCGATCTTGACGCACCGGCAATGAAAGTGTTGCGCGCCTCAGTACTGACTGCGGCCGCTTTACTAATGCTGCCCCCGTTGGCCCTAGGCAAGATTCTTACCCAATCGTTCACTTCACGCAGAGTGACTGACTGACACATCACGTAGCGTGGGGAACGCCCATGGGCAATATCATTGTGCCAGCTGCTGGCAGCGTGGTGTTGCTAGACCAATTTAATGCGCATCAACTGAAGGTGAAGCTCCAAGTTGGCGATGGAAAGCTGCTGAATGCACTACCGGAAAAGGCTACCATGAAGTTGACGCGTCAGGTGTGGCATCGGCTCGGTGGCAGCCAGACCAACGTTTTTTTCAAGAGCGAACTGGTGAACATGATGAACGATTACAAGCAAGTTGCGAATACGCGCGGTGTCCATGAGGAGAAAGCGGCCGCCGCCGGACGTATCCTCAATATTCCGTTTACCCTGGGTCCGTATGGGATACAGGAAGGCCAGTATCGCATCACATTTGATTTATTTGGCCGCTCCGGCACCTTCACCATCGGCTACACGGGCCCCAACAACGATCTGCCCGCGCGATACAAACTCGTCAACACCGTTCTCATTGCCAACTCGAGGATGCACGTTACATTCAACAGCATCAACATTCCTCGTGAGATGAAGTATGAATTCTTCAACGTCGCCACCGGTAAGGTGGTTGATGGCGCTGGGGGCACAATCCAGAAGAGTGCGTCTAAGGCCGCCAACACTGACGTGTCACTGGAGCTGAATGTGGATGCACTCGAACCCGGGCAAGAGTACTTTGTCGAGATCAAGATTTGGCGGTGGCGCCGTCGTCTCACCTCCCTGACAAACCCGTACTCGGTTCTGTATCGCACCGGCAAGATTACCGTGGAGGGCATTACGGGCATTGATATCAATGCTGCTAACACTAATGGTGCTTCCGTGGCCAATTCCAACATCATGGGTGGTTGTAGTACCGGTGGTTTGCACAAAGATTACAGTGCACATGCTTATGGTAGCCGGAAAGGCGAATTCGGATCGCTTCAGATTCAGCGCCCACTTGATGAATCTGACGTGATTCTGCCTGCAGGTGCTAAATCTGCCGACGCGTCTGGTTATCACGTCAACAAGGTGATCTTGCCGATTTATCACGGCTCGCCTAAAGACCACTTCAAGCAAATTAACGCCGCCGTGTCGATGAATGATGACGTGGAATTGCGGCGTGTTCTACAGATTGATCGGTACGCTTGCTGGATGGCCACGCTGCACGACATGATCGCACAGGGACAACACCGTGAAATTTCTACTTTTCTCGATAGAGGCATATTTGAATACATCAAGGCTCGCTGGGTGTCAATTCCTCCATATCGCATGGATTTGGACGGGAAATCCAATGAATTGAAAGCCACGCTACAGCAAGTTGCAAACTTAGACAAGGAAGCAAAGAATCTGTGCGCCTTTGCCGCTCAGCATGACCAGTTCATTATACTGCAGATGTTGCGGATGGCTGACTTTCCATGGAGTCAAGACGTGCTGGAGGCGGCATACAAAAACTCCAATATGGATATGCTTGACTGGGCCATGAGTAAAAAGTGTTATGGCCACGCGTTCTATGCGATGAAATTGGCCCTAATGGATCCTGGCCGCACGAATGATGATGTCAACCTTCCATCTCATTCTTATCGTCCCCTGCAGGGTAACGGTAGCAAGTCTAGACGTGACGATGATTGCCATAATACAACACACGGTGTGCCTGGTGACAACGACGGCAATGGCGATGCTAAACCTCTTAGCAATATCCCTCCACAGTTGCAAAATCTATTATTCGCAGTAACGGATCAAAAAATTGCCGATTCTGGCGACAACAAGGAATCGGCGCACGATGCTTTTGCTGACTTTAATAAGATGCTTTGGCAGTTGGAGGACAGTTGCAGTAACCAGAAGTGATGAGAGATGGCACGGGAAGCATATGCAATAAAAATATAGCGTAAAAATATAAATATGCACACTGCTTGACATGAAGTGTGAACACTGCTTCTGTGACTCTGCATATTAGTTCTGTGACACGCGCTCAGCGATATTATATTTACACGTCTGCATACACAGCGATGCCGCCCACTGCGCGTTCTGGGTGGCGCATCCAATACCGGCTTGGTCAGGCCTTCATTGTGGCCGCGGTGGGTGCCGGTATGTGCATCCATCATATCCCTCGGTGTCCAACAACATGGTGAGTGCCCAGTGTCGCTGGTGGTGTCGTGCCTGCTGTACTGGCTCACCTACTCGGCCATCATACCGCCCCCGTTCCACGCGCACACGGTGCACCTGCAGTGGCTTCCTACTTCTGATGTGGCAGGTGGTGGTGCTGGTGGTGGCGATGTTACTGCCGTGCAGTGTGTCTCGGGTCTGGTGTCCCTGGGCGCTGCTGGACACACGCGGGTATCTATACACACATACTGCTATACATACATACTACTATACACACCATGAACCACTATAACTATATGAACAGGCACTGGCAGCCGGGCAGCGCTACCGCGTCTGGGCCGAGCTGGACATGCCCGACACACCGCACAATGAACAGATTGGCAACTTTGCCGTGGGCGTGGAGCTGCTGCACGTTCCCTACACAACAACAGATACCACCACTACGGATGAGTGGGCAGAGGGCGGGCGTGTGCGGCAACACGGCCGCCTGCTCCATCGACACTTTCGCGATGCCATCCTGACGCACAAGTCGCAGTGGTTGCGCGCGGCACAGGCTCTGACGCGGCTGCCGGCCCAGCTGCTGTGGAACAGTTGGCATAACCGCCAGCTGCTGCACATCAACCTAATTGATGACCTGGCGGGCGGGGGCGATGTCGGCGGTCTGCCTGTCACGCACGCCCGGCTGCTGGTGTGTCCCGGCCGTGCATCCACGTCAATGGCAAGCAGTCACGAGGCGCAACAGTGGCCGCACATTTACTCGGCGCGGCTCACGGTGGCCGCAGTGTTTGACGGCGTGGCCTATCTGATGTACCGCTACCGAGTGCTGGTGGCCGTGTGCGTGGTGCTGGCCATGACAGTGGTGCAGACGGCCGTCTATATCGTGGCACTGTGGTTGCTGCTGGGCCGCCGCGATCTACGTGGTGATCATCGAATGATGGCCAATCCTAGTGCTCCCTCATCGCCTCTGCGGGGAAGGCGGAGACCGGCACGCACAGTGACATCCTCCTCTGCCAAACCGTCAAAGACCACGGCCAGGAGGGGACGCCGATTGCCGTCACCGCCGCCAGACATGCCACTGTCGCCGCTGTTGTCTTCGCCGGGAGACTCGCCATCTTCTCCATCGTCATCGCTGTCGTCGCTGTCACTGCCACAGCCAGCAGACCTGCTCGCCGTGAATGCATCGCCGACACTGTCCAGTCAAGACTCTCACAGCGATGATGTTGAAGATGATGCACTGGACATCAACAACAATGCCCTGTCTGGCCACGTTGACCCGGACACTTCTGGCAGTGAGCAGGAGAGGAAGCAAGACAGCCGATCACTGTCTCCTGGCAGACAAAGTGACCAAGACAATGCCGCGGACACAGATATCCCATCAACAGCAGCAACAGCAATTCTGCCACGGCCACCATCGGCCACGTTTGCCAGCTCCATTGAAGAGGCCAGACTCCGATTGCGGCCAACTGGCGGGCGACAAAGGCGGCGCTCCAACTGATGTGTGTGTCGATTGCACTTGTACATCACTGTTTTTACATCCAAATACATTTTGAATACTTTGAATAACAAGTACATTTATACACTTCAAAACTTGATTGTAAGCCGCTCTGCCACCGCGCTGTTGTCTGCAAATATCTGCACAAGGGTAAGCATTATACATGTATTGAATATATGTATATAATACAAGACTAACCCGCTGGAAATCATCGAATGTGATGGCTGCGGCCTGGTCGTTGATGTCATTGTCTGCAGCTGTTGGCACTCCATCAGGCTTGGCCGTGTCTGCCACAGACTGCATGCACGCCTCCACCACGGGCAACAGTTCCTCGTGGCCCTGGCACACACACACACACACACAGTTAACAGAGATTACATATATAAATGTGTAGACATAATTACTAACCAAATGATCACCGGCCATCATCTGCATGATGGTCAGGAGTTCTTGCCGGTCAATTACGCCGTCGCCGTCAATGTCATAGACGCGGAATGCAACTACATGTACTAGTATTAGTATTAGACAGAGTATGTACAATATTGGTAGACATACACTGCAGCTTCTGCACCAGCGGCGTCTTTGGGTGGAATATGGAGAGTGCGCGCACAAAGTCTGTGAATGTGACCTCGTCGCTGGCGGTCGTGTCTGTCGTGGCTGTATTGGTTGTAGTTGTAGTCGTACTGGTTGTCGTTGTAGAATGCTGCGGTGCGATGGGATCACTCTGCACCGGCGACTGCTGCTGATAGTAGTGCTGCAGGAGGACGGGGACCACACGGGGCGCCAGCGGGTTCATGGCCAGCTCTGGTATGGCCATGAACTCTTGTGTGGAGATGGTGCCGCTGTCATCGCGGTCCAGCCGGACGAAACGGCGGTACAGCGCGTCGATCTCGCTGGCGGTGACTACAAATGAATATGTATATATATATATATATATATCGGGAGATAACGCACAGTGAGACACGCGCTGCAGGTCGCGGATATCATCGGCCGAGAGCGGCGCCGACGATGACGATGATGCGCCCATTGATTGTAGTTTGTGGAGTGATTGTAGTTCAAGCTGTGTGAACAATAAACCCCCACAATACACAGCTGTGTGAATGTGGAAAAACTTTTATTCACATCATTAATAATATTGCACAAGTAACTGAACTATTCAAAGTATGAACTTCTTTATTAAAAGATGTACAGATGGCCAGTGTATGGCGGACCCTGTGCATGCAAGCAGGCACTGATACCTGATAAGCAGGCAGCAATCAGCATTGCAATCAATCAATAATCAGCAATCCACCAATGACAGCGACGATTGATCGAGGCGGGCTGCACCGATCCCATCGCGATCTCTGCCGGCTATAAGAGGCCTCTGCGGGCAGATAACTCTCGCACTTTCTGTTATTATAACAATAATCATAGTAGTAGTAGTAGTAGTAGTAGTAGTAGTAGTAGTAGTAGTAGTAGTAGTATATTGCTGGAAGCACTTAATAGTATTTAATCGATGAAGCTGTCAACAACAATTTGCGCGCTGCTTGCGACAGTGACATACGCGTTCCTCACTGTGACAGCCGACTCGTCATACGGCCAGGCGCCACCCATCAATTCTCCATGGCCGCCCATGCCGGCTGTGCCAGTGACACCCGGCGCCGTGCTCCCCGTTCCACAGTGTAACTGCACCACCACACCCACCACTCCGCCCCCACCGCCACCGCCGCCACCGCCGCCGCCATCTGCCCCGTGTCCGCCACCAGTCCTGCCGCCATCCCCGCCAGTTGCGCCACCGCCTCCGGTCGAGCCACTGCCACAACAAATGTGCCGCGCTCGATAGTGTGTGTAGTGCCTACACATCCATGTCCAATATATTATATATATAATCATATCATGCATGAATTACTTTTATATATTTTATAGAGTTGAGTATCCAGCAATGCGCTGTCAATGATACACCGCCACAACTACTACTGCGCGGCCACGGCCACAGTCTCACTCGCCAGCGCGTCAGAGGAGGCGGCCTTGGATCTGGTGCCGTTGTTGTTGTTGTCGTTGTTGCTGGTGGCTGCACTGCCGTCTTTTGGCTGCCACTTTTCCTTGTGCGGCCGGGTGCCGAACCCTTCGTCGTAGTTGCCCTTGAGTGCAAACAGTTGCTTAAAGTGTGGCTTGCACTGTGATATATTATTATTAGTAGTCATAATATACAAAGGTAGATATAACGCTGTATACGTACAAAGTATTTGCCGCCCAGCGCCGCATAGTTGCCCGGCTTGAGCTGGTTGTTGCAGTGGCCGCAGCGCAGACAGCTGCGGTGCATCAGCACGCCGTCCAGATTCAACTGTTCCACGGGGTACACGGATTTGGCGCACACGGCACACTTGCTCGACGATGATGTGTTGCCGGCAGCGGCCGCGCCGTACTTTGCCGGAGTCGCCTGGCCGTGATGGTTGCCATTATTGCTGTTACCACCATTGTTACTGTTTCCAGTGGCGCGGATGCTGTTGGTGTACCGATCGGCCAGGCTGCTGTTGCTCGGGGCGCGGCCGCCAGTCATGTTCTGGCTGCTGCCGGCGCGTGACAGGTTGGACTTTGTGCCGGGGCCGCCGTGCTGCTGTCTGCCATCGCCCTCAATTGAAAGGTTGGCCAGGGAGCCGGAGCGCGATGTGGCAATCTTGTTCAGGTTCTCGATTGACGAGGCAATCTTGCTGGACACCTTGTGCGCCGTGGACTGCGTGTTGCTGTGCTCGTCCGTGACGTGTGCGCGCTGGTGTTCGGCATCGGCACCATGATTGCTGCGATGATGTTCGGCTGCGTTGCCGGAACCACCAGCGGCAACCGGGACACCACCACTGGCGGCACCGGCAGATGCGGCGAACCCCTCATTGTAGTTGCCCTTGAGGGCAAACAGTTGTTTAAAGTGGGGCTTGCAGTAGAAACGGCCGCTGACTGCGGCGTACTTGCCAGCCGAGAGGATGCCGTTGCAGTGCGCGCACCGCAGACAGGTCTTGTGGAACGCCTTCTCGTCAATGGTGATCTGCTCCAGGGCGTACACCGTCTTGTTGCATGCTGAACACACTGTCATGCTGTCTGTCTGTCTTTCTTTCTGCCTGTAACTATTGTGTTGTAGATAATAACCGTGATAATAGATAGTTACTATTATAAGATTAGATTATTATAGCTGAGAGCGCGCGCGGTAGTCAAGAGGTCTATTTAACGGCAGCGGCGCCGAGTGACGCCCGGCAGCGGTCGATTGGCCGGTCGCCGGCTGGCTGATCGGCTCCCTGGCATTAGCTGGACAGCTGCTAGCTTGCTAAAAAAGCTTCCCGCGGTAGATGGAATATAAAAGGACAATTATGAAGAGATTCGAGCAACACTCGAATAAGATTTTTGCCGCTTCAACAACATTACACAGTCTTCTTGTACATCTCACTGCTGATACTGTCGTCTAGCTATCGTGCGCTTAATTAACTACTTGAACACCGAGTACATCAGCATATGACTGCAATTACGTGCACCATGTCACACACGTGTGTCATTCCATCACAGCCACGTGGTCATCCGTGCGCTGGCAACGGCGAATGAGCTATTTAACTTCATTCCTAGTAATTTAGGTGAAGCTTCATTCGATGAACAAGCGCCTGAACCCATCAGTGTGGGCGCGCGACATGGCCGTTGTGGCCGTGACCAGCACAATGATGGTGCCGGTCGCAGTGGTCACGCGCATGCCACTGTTGATCCTGGTGGGCCCGGCGCTGTGGACCACTATGCGCGTGGCTGGCTGCTGGCGGTCACGGCACTGTTGGCAGGGACAGTGCCGCAACGCGCTGTAACTGGATGGACAGATGCTTGACAGACATACAGACATAGATTACTCTCAATTGTACGCACTGTGCATACATGTCACAAATAAGTTTATTCGGATTGCTTGACACGCCGATTAGAGCGCACACTTAACGGGTGAGCCTCGGTGTTGAACACGTACAGGTCCAGTGGCATTGCCGTGTCATCCGTGAACAGCAAGTAGAGATACTTTAGTGTCTCGGCCAGGAAAAAGGACTCTTGTACGTCGTTCAGGCGCGGTGGCTGCTCCGTAACATCCTCCACGCCGCTGTACCCATTCGGCGTGCGGCACCACTTTTCAATTGCCTGCCAGTAACATAAGCATGACAGTATTTTAAAAGTCATAGGTATGTACCTCGGCGATTTCCATGCCCCACTTGCGGTACTTTTCATCGTGTGTGAGCCGCCACATGTAGAATATGCTTTCCACCACCTCGGGTCGCAGTATGTAGTAGTCGCTGGTTGGCTGGAAGCTGTCCATATCTGTTCGCTCGGCACCGATATGCAGGGCTGAACACATGTGAGCCATCTAGTATAGCAGCACGCTCATCAACACTCACGTTGGCGGTGATACATCATGTAACAGGTCTCGGTGATGTTGGCGCCCAAGTCAAACATTGTCTTCCAGTCCGGGTCCGACTTTTTGCTCGTTATGGCTCCCATGGCAAACATTCCTCCGGCAAAGCACGTCTGTTCATATCATTAGAACACAAGTAATACTTATAATTCATCATTGTTATACTTGCCAAGTGCTCCATTGAGGATTTGAGGTAGCCGGGTGTGCCTTCCGTCACGTACACCAGTCCCTCGGATGATGTGCGAACCAGATGTTCATGAATGGCCTATTATATTGAGTACACACATCACAGAGCCTCTCAGATGCAATCAGTACCCTTGCAGATTTATCATAGAGCGCACGGTACTTGGAGTCAGTCTTGTCCGAGATCAGCCAAATTTTGAGCAGGTACTCGTAGAAGCTGTCGGCCATCGCACCCAACGCATACTGGCCAGGCTGCCACTCTCCATCGCGATTATTAATTTCAATGGGGTACAGACCAGGGACTGAAGTTGGCCGGGACACGACGTAGTCCATCGCGGCCATCGCCTTCTGGCCGTACGTGGCCACGCCAGACACATCAGACAGATACACAAACTCCAGCTGCAGTGATCCGTATTCCGAGAGCAGAGCGCCGCGGGTCCACGTATGGCACCACGACTCGCCACTGTAAACCGAAAGGGGGTGAGTGAGAGTGATGCAGGTGCAATATATATATATCGGTGCGCAACATACGTGGCCAAATTAATCTGACTGTTGGGGATGCCGGTGGGAGTGTTGAAGGCGGGGAGAAGCCTGTCCGCCAGCTCAATTGTCTTTTCCACCAACCGATAGTCGCCGCACAAATCATAGGCAGATAGCAGGCCGCCCACCACTCTGATTACAGTCTCGAACAGCGACACCTTGACGTTCTAGCCATATATATATCAGCAATAGCAATGTTGTATACATCCACAAACCAGGTTAAAGTCCAGCCGCTCAATGGCAAACTCTTTGGCCCGCTCAAACTCTGCAAACATGCCCATGATGTACAAGGTGTCCAGAGAGTCGACAATTGTGGCCGCCAGACCAAAGTCTCCCAGCCAGTTCTTACCGCGCTTGCTCACCGGTTTCAACTCGTCTTGGCCCCAGGCATACTGCACGTAGTTGCCCCACGCATGTCGCATCATCTTCCATATATAAGTTTGTATGTGTAACGCCTTTAACAAGTACGTACACCGTGTACAAACTCCATGCCGGCGGGATCAGCGACTCCCCGAGAGAGGGAGGACGCCGGTGCCACTCCTGGCTTAGTACCAGCGGGAGATGGTGGTGTCTTTGGCCGGTCGGATTTAGTCGATGTCGATGAGACAGTCGGTGGAGTATCGGCGGGATCCGCTCGGCGCGGCGGGGGACTATTCTCCTGCACACCGCCGTCCGCATCAGAGTACTGTTTGAGAAGGGCTTCGGCCTGGTCGGCGGCTTGTTGTTCACGTGACGGCACAATCTGGCCGGGGTTTCGATGATACTTTCGTGGTGGCGGTTGTTGTTGCTGCTGCTGTGGCGCAGAGGCAACTATAGAAACAGTGGGCTCGGCGGGGCGGGAACCGCGGTTACCACCCCGGTCCGCTACCGCTGTCGTCGCCTTGTTCTTGTTGATCAGGTCCGAGAGCTTGGTGGGCACCGCCCCAACGACGTCTTGTTCCTCGTCCATTGACAAGACATTGAGCACACTGGACAGCACCAGGTAGACGACCAGGAGCGCCAGCAGCAGTCGCACTGTCACGCGGGACCACGCACTGCGCCGGTACATGCTGGCCAGGCTGCCGATGCGGTGCAGGATGCCGATGTGGCGCTGCTTGTTGCCATACTTGCTGTCGTAGCGGTCTGCCGCGGATGTGTTGCCACTGCCGGGGCGGATGTTGTTGGCGGTAAACATTGGCGGCTGACTGAACAGTAAGAGTGTGATAAAGTCTGTATAGAAATAGCTTTAATAAGTGCTTTAATGTTGCAGTTAAATATTATATGTAATATGTATTTACAGTATTTAACTGCATGCAACAGTACTGTTGCAGTACTGTTGCAGTTAAATACTGTAAATAGAGTCGCTATGTAACCAAATATGTAACCATGTAACCGTCGTGCCATCCAATCAGACGCAACGTAAGTGGCAATGCGGGGAATAATGTCGACGAGCGCCCGCTGATACTCGTCTTGTGGGTAGAGTGCGTTGAAAGATCTTTATGCAATCTCAGAACACGGACAACCATTAGCGCATGGTCATCGCAGCACTCTAGATGTCCCCGCTCTGCGGCACGACGATATGTCTCTCTATCCCACGGACACCCATTCGCTCGTGCCCACTTCAACACCTCAAGGTGACTGCCCATTGCAGCATATGTGCATGTATTCTCATCCCAAGGGCATCCGTGGGCACGCACCCACTGCAACACATCCAAGTACATCCAAGTGTCCGTTGCGTGCCGCTAGTGAACATGTCGATGCATTCCACGGACATCCATTTGCGCGTGCCCACTGTAACACTGACAACTGTCGATTGAAAGCTGCTTACGCACACGTATCTTCATCCCACGGACAGCCGTAGGCACGAGCCCACTGCAATCTCTCCAGCTGCCCCCTCTCTGCGGCATAAGTACACGTATAGCTATCCCAAGAACATCCATTAGCATGGGCCCATTGCAGCACTGCCAGGTGCCCGTTCATTGCACCAATTGAACACGTATGCGTATTCCAGGGACATCCATTAGCACGCGCCCACTGTAACACTTCTACGTACCCACCATATGCAGTCAATGCGCATGTATCTTTTTCCCACGGACATCCATTAGCACGCGTCCATTGCAGCATGTGCAAGTGTCCACTTTCCTCAGCAAAAGCGCATGTCTGCGCATTCTACAGACAGCCTTGTTCCCGTGCCCATTGCAGCAATTCCAAGTTTCTACACATTGCGGCATAAGAGCAAGTTTGCTATCCCACTGACATCCATTGACACGGGCCCATTTCAGCCAAGTGCCCATGTATTGCAGCTCTGGCACATGTATCCTTATTCCACGGACATCCATTGGCACGAGCCCACTGAAGCACTTCCAAGTGCCCGCCATCTGCCGCAAAAAAATACGTGTAATCATTCCATGGACATCCATTAGCGCACGCCCACTGCAAAACATTTGGGGGTCCAAAGTGTGCCGCACTCTCACACGTATCTTCATCCCACGGACATCCATTTGCATGTGCCCACTTCATTTGTTGTAAGTGGTGACTTATGTTTGGTTTTGCTGCCATATCTGGACCAATATTGACCTCTTAAGTCTCGGCAGACTGAAGTCACTCGTAAATAATGGCCTTTGCCGAAGTGTAGAATAATTTCGTAACACAGTTCAGGTGGTAGTCGGTGTTGGGCCGTTGTGTCCATAATATGCATCATATGAAATATAGCTGGCGTAAATGCAACAAATGACTTTCCGGTGATGTACAAAATTATTCTATTAAGCGGTAGTTTATAGCTCGCCGCTGGGCATATATGATGTGCTTAAATTAAGAAATCTCAGTTTGGGACAGTAGATTTCCTCCGGACGTCTATGAATGTCTGGTCATTCCAAAATCTATAACAATAGTAGAGTGCATGTCGTTCGCTTATTGCGACGCCGATAGTGTCGGCCAAATATATCAAGATATGTCATTTCAAAATCTATAACCACAGTAGAGTGTATATCGTCTCCTTATTGCGACGCCGACATTGTCGGCCAAAAATATCGAAATATGCGTCAAGCATGGCAATATTTATTGATTGAAAAACTTGGCAATGTCGCTCGCCGAGACGCCGCTCTCACGAAGTGCTTTGATGGTTTCGAGCCGCGCAATGTCGCTCGCCGAGACGCCGCTCTCACGAAGTGCTTTGATGGTTTCGAGCCGCGAGTTTTGCAATTCTATTTGCAATTCAAGCTGGATGAGCTGGGCGATCTGATCCGCCGAGAAGCCGCGATCAGCCAATTTTGTGAGTCTGTCATGGAACAGACCGCTGCCATCACGCGATCGCGAGGCTGTATCGACGGCAGAATCACCGGCTTCCAGTACTGGAACACCGGCCAGCTCGTGCGTGCCGTACACGCGCACCCGAATGCCCTCTGTCACTTTGACGAGGTCGGGGCCGGCGAAAATCTTGGCACCAACCATGCCAAGGAACATGATGCTGTTGGCTGGCCACAGTGTTACTGCCTCCTGCGCCTTGCGCAAAATTTCGCTACCACGCACCGACTCTTCGCTCCCGATACCGATGCGAAAAACTCCGAAAGAAAGTGTTTCGACAATGAGCTCGCGTCCCGCCAAGGCCTTTAACGCGCCGGCCACGCCCTGGACTGTTGGTTCGAGTGCAAAATCGATAGCGGAGCCCGCCGCTGAGGCAACTTTGCCGAGAATTGGGCGAATCTCTCCCACCGGCTCGCTGAGTGTGTACACCATTGCGATGTTTGCGCCAGAGCTTGCGTTGCGCAAGAGTTGCGGGATCGATTTTTTAATAGTAACGTGGCCATAGAGGCCCACTAAACTGTCGCTGTCGGGGTCCACCTCGAAGGGCGCATTAAGCGGCGACAGTGTTGCTTGAAGAAGCGTTTCAAAAAGGCACACGTTGGCTGATGTACCCGAACACACAGCAAAATGCCCGCGAACTGTTTCGGGACCAATGATTGCGCACGGCGCAAGCAGTGAGTGCTCAACAGTGCCGTACGAGCCGGATGCAACCAGACATGCGGAAAGAGCGCGTTTCAAATAGATATGCTCGGAGTACACGCGATAGCCCACGGTTTTAAGTTGTTGTTGTTCCATGTGTCTTTTAGAGAAGCATATCGTTGCATCCGACGAGTGATTGCACGATGTACTTTCACCCGATTGGTCAGAGTGATGCCAAAATGATCACTTGCGACGGGCTTAAGAATTATCGTTGTATATTTAGGAAGCTAGTGCGAGAGGTTTCGGCTCAAGTGTCGTCCATCTATTATTAAGTGATCAGACATTTTTCTGCACCACTGTAAAGTGTGACTAACGTTTCGATTCCGTTCGAGGGCCCATAGAGATTTCTTTACTACTTTGTGTCGCTTGTATTCGACCTTAAAGCTCACCTTACGGTCCCCAGGGAGATATCCTAGGAGAGTCCAGATGTGTAACAGTGCACTCAGCGGCGTCTAATGTGACGGGCAGCTATATGTGTCTGGAACAGCAAACTTTCTCTTTGAACCCGGCGCCACGCACAGCTTCGTCTAATTCCCTGGTGCAGTGCATGGCACTGGCCGTCACATCCACGGAAGGTAATGGACGCGAGGTGCGGCTGCCAAATGGGGGCGACGTGTGAGAACCACGGCGCCGCCATGCTGAGTATCACAGTAGGAGAGTACGACGATTTTTTGCCCTTTGTAGTGATCGACCTGCACGACGGCTTCGATTGTATACTGAGCAAGGCGTGGTTCACCACGGACGTTGACTGGCGTGAGAATTAGCTGCGTTTCGATCGTCATGGTAAAAGCTGTATAATGGTTTGTATGATTTACAAATTGTGCAGCTGTGATCGGAATACATCTTCGGCGAAGATGTTGAAAGTGATTGTTGGCGGTCAGAATGCGTAGAATTTCAAGTCGATCATTTTTTGGTGCTTTGACAGCAGTTTCAGACGTTGCCTCACTACTGGTATTCAAATGTGCTGCCACATGTAACGGCAGCGAGTTTCCGCACGCAGCAACAATAAAGCTGTACTATTACAAAACCTTCGGCAATGACGGATGGAAGGCCGTCATCAATTCTTGTGTCCACAAAGCTAGAGTAAGTGAATGCATGGCTTACTTCTATCATATTATGGCAGACTGCATTGAGGATTGTGTGTGCCGACATGTGCATGAAGCTGCTGCAGATGCAGCAAGTGGTTAGGAAATGCCAAACAAATGGTTAAGCTGTAAAAATTATAGCCATTGCGAGAACCTGCAGCTACTTGCAGAGTATGAAAGGCTGATAGTCTGATACAGGAGACACTCAAGTGCACTTTAAACTTTGTTGCAAATGCGCGTTAAAACTACAATTTGACATTCACGGTGTCTGACTGGTAAGCACTATGGGAGCGGCCACTTAATTAGATGCGGTCCTGAGAACACAGCAGCAACCGGTGTGTGCTGCTGTAACGTTCATGTTAACTTTAAGCAACACAAGACGTTTCAATATCAACATATATTTTCTTCAACAAAACTCACTCAAGCAGAACCCAGTTAGAGCAAAGAGTGACCCTGTTGTGAGGCCCAGGGACTCTGTGACATGCCAGCCTGACCAGGCCGCATCTGACCGCCGCCAATCTGTTGCTGCACAGGCTGCAGTTGCGCCACACCACCCGTAGCAAACATAGAGGATGTGGATTGCTGCTGATGTTGCTGCAGTGCCATTCCACCACCGACGCCACCACCAGCGGTACTGCCACCACCCGCGGTGGCAATACTGCTGGAATACGACTGGAAGCTGGCGGCCGACTGGCCACGCATGATACTGGACTGATTGGCACCGAATGGGTTCAGCGAGTCCAAGGCGCCCATTCCCTGTCGCGGAGCCTGGCTACTGTGCGCTGACCCAGACTGTTGCATTGTAGGAAATTGCGGTTGCAGTTGAACGGGCTGCTGCTGCTGTTGTCCCAGTGGCATTGCCGCATAATTCGGTCCCGCGGGAAATTGTTGTTGTCGCTGTTGCATCGAGTTTGGTGTCCCGGCACCGCTCCCGCTACCGCCCATGAATGCCGCAAATGAGGGCCCGCCGGCATAACCACCAATACTGCTACCCATCGACGGACTGCTAAACATTTGCGCTGGCTGCTGGTGCAGTGACGACGGTTGAAGGCTGCTCTGCGAGTGCTGCGCCGATGTCAGCGCCAAAAAATTAGCCGAGTTGATCGGTCGAAGTTGTTGTTGCGGCTGTTGTTGCTGTTGCTGCATGTTGCCAAAAGCGCCGCTGCCGGCACTTATCGGAACCAGTGCATTGGACGGCAGTGCTGGCTGCGAATATGCGCCGACTTGCAGTTGCGGGGCGTACAGCTGCGGCTGCTGTGAGAACTGAGACTGCGGCGTGCTGAAGCCGCTCCCCTGCCACTGACTTCCATTATTGTTGGCGGCATTGTTGAATGAGCCAATGCTGGGCGCCTGTACGGCAATGGAGCTCCCAAAGCTGCTATTGGGTCCGGCCGTCGGTGCCAAGCTGAACAGGTCCGTGTGAGGTGCAGCCTGTTGTCCGCCAGCGGTTGTCGACGGACCGACGCTGGAAAAAAAGTCCACGCTGCTTGCATTCTGGGATCTTGACAGACTGTCGCTCTTGCCCGGCACCGGCGCGGAAAAGACATCCACCCATCCAGAGGCATTTGGCTTTCCACTGCCTACAGACGCGATTTCGGACTTTTTGTTGGAATTAGCGTTGGCAGATGCCTGGCGTGCAGCTCTGGCTTTCTCCTCGAAATCGGACGACTTTACGTACTCGTCCAGTGTGGTTGCCAGAGACAGCGGCGGCTGAATGGTTGTAAAAAGGTTGTGACCAACAGGTATTATGCACCTACATGTTCAATTTCTGGTACAACCATGCCCAGGCCGTATTGGAGCTTGCGGGCCATGTCGAAAAAGTCCATGCACTTTTGCGTCTGTCGAACAGACTCCTTGTACAAGTCGAGCGCCTTGAGAGCGTCCGGCTTGGACAGCGTGAAGAACATTTTGAGCACGTTGATCACGCCCTCGTTGGAGAACTTGTACAGCGCCATCAGATCCTTGACCAGCAGCCGCAACGACTCGGTAGTCACATCGTTGTTGATGGAGTCCAGGAAGAACTGTGCGCGCAACAGTGCCTGGATTTGGCGCTGGACACTGGCCACCTGGCCGGCCAAACCGTCCGACCAGTCCGCTGTGGACAGCTGACGACTTGTTCTGGCGGGATCGCGCAGAATATCATAGCCCAGCTCGCGATTCATTGCCACCCGCTCCTCCAAGTACGCCGCGTACAGTTTTATATTTGAGCTCTGTTCCATCCCTGGGAATACAATTAATATATTGATGTACATCATATTCATGTTTACACACCCTGAGCACCGGAGGACTGGTCGCGATAGCCTGACATGTTTAATTTACTGATATTCTGGCTCAAGTAGGACATTACACGCTCCGAGTCGCCCTCACGCATCAGGTAGTGTAACACAATGAGCGTCTTGAACGGCACCTGACAAGCGGGTTACACGCCCACGAATGTATTAACCCTGCAATAAGCAGACACCATATAATACAGTAGACACCAGCGATCATACAGATAGAAGAATAGACACCCACCGCCCAGAACTGTTCGTGCAGCCGCGAATCCATCTGTTTCAACAGGTCCGTGATGCTTATGGATCGCTCAAACGACGCCGAGATGAGCACTGCACACATCACATCAGTTCACTATCATATCAGGCGATTTGGCAGTGGCAGTGTACTTGCATCTGACGTGCTTCTCCTTGGGCACCACAATGTCGCGGTTAGTGGCCTTGACCAGGGCTCGCTCGACGTCGGTGAAGTAGACTGCGGCCAGCTGTGCCCGCTCCTTCAGGGCACCCAGCATCTCGGACGCCGCCAGCGTCATACCGGTGGACGTGTGAGACGACATGTCTGCGCAGTGGTGTGCCTTGTGTCGGTGTCGGAGAGTTTAGAAATGTTTGGGTAACACTGAGTTTACTGGTGGCTCGATAAACGAACTGTGAAGGTCTTGTCAATGGAAACTATGTATTAAATACTTTGTGACCACTGGACCCGATGCCAGAAGTCAGGCTCACCTCACAGTCAGTCTCTCTGTTAATATTATGTATTGTATTAATTTAATGTCGGCATCTGCCACCGAGCGATCATGGCCGAGTGGTCAAAGGCGTTGGTTTTAAGGTCCAATCTGCTTACGCAGGCGCGAGTTCGAACCTCGCTGATCGCACACTTTTGCAGCTCTATAACTTTTTGCTCTATGGAGTTTTCTTACCTGTGTAGTGTTCTTACATCTTCTGCAGCACCAAGGGCTGCTCATAGCACACCTTTGGCGTGGGTGTGAAGGTGCATAATATTTACGCATGCACAAAAAGCACGGCCAGGGTCAGGGTCAGGGTGCGGTGGAGAGACGCGGGCGGAAAAACTTTTTCATGTTCTACGAACTGAGCGTGACCGCGGTGGCTGCCGACCAGCTCCTGGCATCTGATGATGCTCGTCTGCGTGCCGTGGCTGCGCGTCAGATGAAACCACTCTCTGCTCTGCTCACCGAATGTATGCTGCTATGTTTTAATCGTGTTTATAATCTGATCATTATTGGATAGACGGATACCTCGGTGCTGCGTGGAACGTGTCTCTGGACGCCAAAAAGGTTCCCAGTAACGGTCAAAAGGTTTGTGCAGCGAGTGTATTCTGTTTATATTACCAAATTTTTTGCGTCATGCCGGCGATGATGTTTAAAACATTCCATTGCTAATACCGAGCGCGCCTCTGTGCGCTGCTGAGGAAATTCTCTTCTGAGTCGACATGTATATTCTGTGTGTTCAACATGACACTAGTATTTCGTTTAATAATTCTATTACAGTTGGGGCGGGCGTTGCGTAAGGCTACGGCTCTGGCGGTGGACATGGACCCCGAAGCAGCGCTGGCCAATGTAGATACTCCTCTGTGGGACGCGTCACTCGCCGTCTCGGAGAATGGGCGAAGTACAACGCGCACACGACACTTTACACGCCTTACAATTGTCGCCAACGAGCCTGGACCCAACTACAAGCTGGTGCGTTTCTTGCGGATATTGACTAAAATAATGTTAATTTTCTTGACAGTCCTCCAGCAATGCCGCCGTGCGAGACTTTGATATTGTTGCCGTGCAGCCGGCAGACGAAAAGACACTGATGGCCGTGTGCAAGGACGCCGAGTGTGACATCATCTCGCTGGACCTCGATTCGCGGCTGTCATTCTACCTGAAATTCAGCACGGTGAACCTGGCCATACAGCGCGGTGTCTACTTTGAGATCACGTACGCCGGCTGCATCCGGGACTCGTCCGTGCGCCGCAACATCATCTCCAATGCCATGCAGTTGATCAGGGTCACGCGCGGCAAGAACCTGATAATCAGCAGTGAGGCGATGCGGCTGCTGGAGCTGCGCACGCCGTTCGACGTGATGCACCTGGCTTGTGTGTTTGGCCTGAACCATGCAGACGCCCGAAAAGCCATTGGGGAGAATTGTCGGCAGGTGTTGCATCATGCGGACGCCCGTCGCCGCCTCTACAAGACCGTCATTTCTTCGACAAGGATTCCAGTTAGCATTGCGGCCAAAGAGACGACAACTAAAAAAAGCGGCGGCGGCGACAGCGGGAAACGTAAACGAGATGTTGATTAAATCATAAGTTTGTGAACTCTTCTTCTCTTCTTTTACTTGGCTGCATTACGTGGCTGTATGTACAATGTAAAATGTGAAGAATCTTTGCATAATCGATTTTGAAATGTTGACCAAGTCGAGAAAGGCCGGCGGCCCATTGTTGAACCATTGGATAAGTAGCGAATTGAATTAAATACACTTCGTCAGCATTGATTTATTTTATCTTGCAGAGAGACAGCTAGAGCCATGCTTGCCATCCCTTCCGATGTTACCACCACAATATATGAACAATATATGAAAGACAAAATATCGCAACGTACCGCAAACATTTGGGCAAGGTTCTCATCACTGCGAGCTGCCTCGGCAAGTTCATTAACCACACACTCGACGCTGCTGGCTGTTTGAAGTCGCGTGCGGACACCGAGCAGAGCTCGCTCAGCATGCCTATTCCTATCAGCAGTCTTGTAATCATTGTTACAAGTGTCCTTGATGGTAATGTTTGCAGCTGGAGTGGCGGCAGTATCATTCAGAGTATCTGTAGAATCAGTATTCTCCGTGCCGGCTGCACCTGGCAGACTCTGAGCGCGCATGGCCCGCGAGGCGGGCAGAATGGACCAGGAGTATAGCGGATCGTGACCCAATACATCCAGAATCGTCAGCGTGATATCCATTTCGGCCGTAAGTACACGCATGGTCTCCTCGCAGCTTCGTCTAAAGGTTCCTTCCACGCCAGTAACGCCCATTCCATCAACTGCAATACAATTAGAGGATAAGACAGACAGAAGTGTTATAATGGGAGACAGTTATGAAGATGCTGCCACGAGCAAAAAATATTACATACCGATGTCCCGGGTGAGGCGGAATGGGACCCGCTCGGGAATGGGTAGCAGTTCTCCCTGATTGAAGGCCATACCAAGGTCGATGTGAATGACTTCGGCCGTGCGACGGTCCAGGAGAATATTCAAGGCATGCCGGTCCCCGATACCAAGTACATGTCCCACCATTGACGAGGCTGCGACGCTCCGTGTGTACCGCGTGCGCTGCTCCAACCACTGCTTTGCATCCACCAGCTGCTCAAGGAAAAAGTGCCGCATCACCGGCGAAAATATTGAGTACAATTTGCGAAGTAGCTTCACCTTGTCTGCGGTGGTCGAGCCGCGTCTGGCGAACTCTGCGTGCATCTTCTCGCGGCACTGCGCCGCACTCAACTGCTGTGGATGGTAGCGGGCGTGCGCTTCCGTAAGCCAAGATCCCAGCGGAACAGTGTTCGCCACCCATTCCAAGACACCAGACCGCGCAGACATTGCCACCACTTTGTACTGGCGCAGTCGAAGCTGCCGGCTGCGTGTTGCCGAGTGCCGGAAGAGCTGGTCCGAGACTGCCGCGAATATTTGCTGCAGCACGGCATCTTGCCGCAAATCATCACGGCCCTTGACCAACTGGGCGTATTGGACACCGTCGCTGCCAGTACACACTACTCGCTTAGGCACGTTTATCCCGCCGACAAGCCAATAGTACGGCTCGAACGACTTTACCGTGACGGTGTCTTGTGCGGCAGTAGGAACCGCTGCGTACCTTAAAGTATTATTAAGTTGTAAGTGAACAGCTTACAACGGGAAACGTACTCCATGTTGCCAAGCTTGACAAGTTTCAAGCGCTTGTCCATGGGCCGTCGCGGCTCTGCGCAGTCTTCGGGTTTCACGGGCAGATAAGCCAACTCGTTGTACGCTTGCGCCAATGTTTCCGTCTGACTGACAATGACGCGGCGCTTGCGTCCCTGCGACACCTGAGCCAGTATTTCTGTTGCTGCGTGCTGCCGTGACAATGTGTCGGGGTCCAGCGGCGCAGCGGCCTGCCCTGACACCTGCCGATCAAAGTGGGCGGTCTTGAGAGCGAGAAGTGGGTGCACACACTGATGTGGCTGCCCGTGTAGCATCGCCCTGACCAGGTGGGTCAGTGCTTCCTGAAAAGGCGTCGCATCCGTTGTCAGGCGTCCCGTAAGCTGCGTTACTAACGGCAGGAACTTGCGTGGGGCCACTGCAGGTTTCTCACTATCACATATCAGTGGAATAGTAAGACATCCATCAGTTCATACATCTTGCGGAATAAAGTGGCCACGTGGTTGTTGCACGCCTCAATGTCGGTGTTGGAGAGCCAGAGACCGCACAGGCGGTGGACGCACCGATGGTCGTGCTTGTCCGACCAGGTCATCGTCTTGAGAAAGTTCTCCACCGCCATCACCACGTAGCGATTACGCTCCTGCCTCCACCTCTCTACGTTTTCGCGGTCCAACTGGAGCTGTGTTTCAAGTTTGCGTTTGCTCCGATTCAATTGGTCCCGCTCGCCTTTTGTGGCTGACCGCGAGCTGGCAGCGGCAGTGATCTGGTCGATTTCCGCCTGCTGCTGTGCATTGATCTCCTGCAGCCGCTTCATGGCGTGCTCCGAGTCGTCCATGGAGCGGCACTGTTCCGCAGCGAACAGTGCTAGACGCAGTGCAGTCTTGGCGGCGTCCGCCACCAGCTCTTTGTCCCCAGTGAGCATCAGCGCACTCATATTGAAGTGTCTGACGATTTCAGTGGTGCTCAGACTGCGAGTTTGTCCCGACCAAACGGCAATATTGCGCAGCACTTTGCCAATAAGCGCCCTGTCCACCAATGGCTTCTTGCCGCTATTTAGGCGTTGCACAAGTACCTTGCCAAAACGTATTGCCTGGCGATTAATATATAACGTTTTTGTATCACAGTCTTACTTCAAGTTTTTCCCCCGAGGACCACAGCAACTTGGCGCGCTCCATTGCCGCCTTGTCGTCAATATTGTTCCAACCACTGGTCGGTTCTACGGCCAGAAGCCTGTTTAGCATAGTCAGAGAGCGCTGGTGCTGATTGCTCTTCCGGGTCAGCTTGCAGTACGCAAGCATGTCATCCTCACTCATGCTGCCACTTCCCTCTGCCAGCCGGTGGTAGGCGATGCGCAGTGCCAGTCTTGGTTCCAATCCGCTGCGATCATACACACCCTTCATGTACAGTGCGTCACGTACCGCAAATACACCGGCACACTTATTTTTGCACCACTCAAGTTCCGTCATTGTTACCGCCTGTGCCAGGTCGCAGCCGCCCTTGATGAGCTGCTGCCAGCACTCGTCGATAGCAACATATTTTGTCCGCTTATCCTTGATCTGTTGCATAAAAGAATGAAACGTGGCATTTGGGCCGTCTGGCTGTCGAGACTTTGCGGCTGTCGGTACATCAAAGTCCCATCTTGCATTCCTCCACGCTGCCTCATACTGCAATTCGGTTATATCCACGCCGGTGTAGTCTGCAGTGACGGTCGCCGAGACACAAGACCCATCAGTACTGCTCAACGCCAGATGATTCACCAGTCCCGTGTAGCCCAGATGATGCGCAGCCGTGACTATGGTGCCCACGTCCAATTTTTCAGCCGCGTTACTCAACTGGAAGACGCCCAGCCAGTTGTTATCGCGACGGAACCGATCCATCAGTGCCTTGTCGTCGTCTGATTGACGAACGCCGTAGTACGCATCTGGGTCCGGGAGACGCTGCAGTACTTGATGAAGAAACTCTGCACCTGGCTGCTGTTTGTTCGAGTTGATTTCGTAAAATAGCAGTGCTGCAGCGTAGTTGTTCACTTTGAAAGCAGCTTCTGCCAGCAAGAAATAGTCAATGTCGGGCCAATTCGAATTCGCTGGATTATTCGCCTGGCTGCCGCCAATTTGACCAGCAAGTTTCGACTGCAGCACCGTCTCGATCGTCAGCTGGATGCACTCCGACGTCATTTGCATATAATTTGTGACTAACCACGATATAATATTTTTCACCGAGGGTTTGTGCGCTTTACGCGCTATGAAGCAGGGGGCAAGCTGGTAGGCCAAGTCCGCTCGACGCGCAAGATAAACCAAGCACTGCCCGTCGGCATTATCCACGGAATAATGAGAGCTTAATATACCCAGCAGTTGCGATATAAATTCCTTTCGCGGCAATGAACTTGAAATTGTCGTCGTGGTTCGTAAAGATTGCAGATTCATGGAAATGGCGGAGCACTTTCCCACCAGTGACAGTGCCGCGACTACATCGGCAGAGGTGCAGCGACCTAGAAATTCTGCGCGATCCTGTGATCGTGTCAGCGCGACGCATGCTTTCAACGCATGGTGCGCGATGGATGCATCACCCTGCAGCAGATCATTGTAGATTGCGGCGCAAATCTCATCCTCAATTGACTGTTTATCGTCGACAATTGCCTGTCCTTCGCCGGCAATGGCTACTGCATGCAGGTTTCCAATAATTCGCCAACTGTACACATCTATACATCACAATCAGCCAGCATAGTAAACAAGGTAAGATGATATGTAGCGGTACCGTTATAATCGGCAAGCGAATGAATAATTTGAGAACAGGTGCGCTGCAGCTCCTTGTCACTGGCCATTTCATATATATCCATAATCTTCTCACTGATGTATTCGCAGGCCATTTTGACATTGAATTGCTTATTTTTGAGCAAAAGTTGACGGCTAAAATGTTGGAGAACAAGATTAACAAACTTGGGTCCGAGATCCATGAAACCGTGAATAGTGTCCTTCAAGTCGTCGTACAAATGATCCGAGGGGAGTGGATAGAACTTGGCAGCTTCCGTCATCGGCTTATCGGCCAAACCGTTCTTTCGCCACAATTTAACACATTCGCGGGCAAGAATCATCAAATTCGAACTCCAGATGGAGGTGGAGTCTGCTTCCTTTATGAGTCGACCAGCAAGTCGGGCGTACAAATCAGAGGTTGCATTTCGCGCGGCTTTAACAGCAAGCTTGCACAAGTTGATCGCCAGTGAACTGATGGCCCGTCTTTCGGACAGCAGCAATAATCCAGTCTCCATGACGTATTCAATTAAAAACCGCGACGATTGGACCACGTCGAACCCCATCAACACCACCAAGATTAATGAGCCAACTGGGCTTCCCTTTAATCGCAACATGTGAAATAAGCACATTACATGTTCTGGCGCGCGCAAATATTCCTGTAACCCGCCATGTGATCCAGGTTGTAAAATAGTAACTGCCACATTGAGCCCAGTCACTAATACGGAGATAGCAATCTGGGGGCGCAATTCGTCTACGGAGCAGTACGCAATATTTAGTGAATTCAATGCCAGTGATGCCGAGTTGCTGCAAACTACTTTAAATTGCTTTAGATCGAATTCGACCCGTGAAAAAGCCTCAAGTACAACTTCGGCAAGCGTAGCTCTCGAGTATGGAACAGATTTCAACTAGCAGTCATGAGTGGCTATGTACTCGATAGAACTTGGCTACGCACCAGTGTTCTCAGGGCATCGAGCGCGAATTCTGGAACGCAACGGTTCGCCATAATTAGAGCACTGGCAATTGGCGCACTCTCTCGAAGCGCAACGGGCCCGACGCCTTGAGCGGCTCCATCACCATACATAAGGGCATATGCGACAGAGAATATTTCGATAAACGGCAGCTTTTTCGCCGTGCCATCATCCAGGCCAAACAGCTGCCACGGAATACTCACAGATGGTGACGTCAGGTTAGCAAAATGAAACAGAGTTGGTCCCCATGTGGTAACAAATTCTTCAGGTGACAATTTACTGCTTTTTATCAGTACGCGCAAGTTGTTTAAGTGACTCCACTCACCTCATCGTGCAAATTTCACAAACTGTCGACTGGAGACGCTGTTTTTGCACGGGATCGGCGCAATCGTAAAGCTCCACTAATCGCCGTATAACATCCGCTCCGAATTTATCCGGAGACATGATAATTAGATCTCGTAAGATTAAACACTGAATATTCATGTCGCATCCGGCATCGAACTTGGCCAGAATCGCTTTTACAAGCCCTGGCAAGAAGCCTGTGGTATCCACTTTCATAAGGTAGGGCACGCAGCATACACCAGAACCAGAGGCGTTGCATGCAAGATCAATTAAACAGCTGCGCATCTTGACGATAGTCGAATCTGACAGGGATCGACATTTGCTGTTCCAACTAACTTCGTAAATAAAACTGGCAATCTGGTGACAAAATAACCGCAGATTAACATTTGAGATGTCCAACAAGTTATCGACAAGTTGGTGCACTCGCTCCAATTCCAACTTCTTCTTTTCGGCGTCTGGATTGCCAAACCGAGTTTGATGTCTCGCCAGACGCAATAAGCTCGCCAATATATAACGCAGATACCGCGGATTGTATTGGTGGCGAGCAGAGGCTGAAAGATGTGTGACTTCCGCCAACACATCCGAAAAAAGCAGGAAATTGGCACGTTCGCTATAGTCAAAGACCTCAAGAGCGGCAACAGCAACCTCGGGCCAGTTGGTCATGGTGGGGAAGGTGCACTTTTCAATCACGGAGCGGATGTCCTGATCGGTGTCGTCGCATTGCCTGTCGTACCAGCACAGGACTTTCACAATTTGTAGTGCGACATGACCATCGGCGCGCCGCTCTTCATCAGCCAAGTCGTGGAACATTTGCTGATAGACCGCAGGATCGTCGTTAATCGGGAAGTTAATCATTGGTTCGATAACAGCGGCGTGCTTTGCTAGCCTCACCAAATGATCCTTCAGTGCCAGCACTAACGGGCGAAGAGCCTTGGCCAAATGCTGCTGCAAGATGATTGGGTACTTTATCTTGCTGTCCGGGAGCACTTTTCTCATTACGGTCACAAGGTCATTTGTCCACTTGGCAACGCGGTGAATTGATTGCGTGGAAGTGCCCATGGTGTTTACCACTTTTTGAACCAGCCGCTGCAAGGGAACAGTGATCGATATGTCTTTGCAGAGATCATTTGTGAATGCAATAAGATGAAACACGGCTCCCGCATACACCAACACCGTACGCAAGTCACCGATATGATCAATCAAGCAATTTTCGCATTCAATCTGCAGAGTGATGCCATGTAATAGCTTGACGGCCAACTGTCGCAATCGTGTGCGAACTTTCATCGAAACTCGCAGCTCATTGCCACAATTTACCAACAATCCTGAAGACTTGTGAAGCGCAGTCGATGAAATCTTCAGATGATTTGGCTGGAAGCAAAGAGCATCAACAAAGGCCAAGCAGGCAACATCGTTTAACGATGGCAAAGCACGACAATCGGGTATCTGCCTCTGATCGTCCATATACACGTTGCTCGCCATGAAGACTTCCGGCGGCAGGGTACTGCGCACGATCCTGTCAGATACCTCTAGCTCATCAAGATATGGTACAGTTGAACTGCTAATCGCTACCCATGTGCGAATACATTCCGGGGCCGTCGGATGAAGGGTAAAAAGACTCTGTAAGCGATTGTAAACAGCTTCCCGAGCCCCTTGAATTTGTGGTAAATTCTGCGTTGATGTACTGGACAGTTCGGACCAAATGCCGGCGGCGCACAGTAATGGAAGGACAGCCAGACTATCGCGCCACCAAAGTCGCTGAAAACACTTTGTATTTGTTGCCACGAGACGCATAGTCATCTGGAGATACAGTTGAGCGCAGCGGGCGACGCTCGGCTTCCCACTCAGCGCCGTAACTGCCATTTCTACGAGTTTTCCATCTATCGTGAGGCACTTATTGCGGACCGCTCCAGCAAAGGCAAGCCATGCCCATTCATGGAGGCGGACATTTTTGTCCGTTACCGGAGCCACGAGTAGACGATGCACCGTATCAGAAAGGGGTTCAAATAGGCCGTGCCGAAAGGTACAAGAGAATGAAGTAACGGTAAGCATTTGAAGGGCGAGCAGGACTCTAGCGTCTGTTCGACTGTCGACAGCTTCCGCAAGGTCAATCAGTGGGTCGCGAGCCGCAATCGAAGTGGAAGAACACAGTTTTGCACGCTTGGCAGCATGCGGCTCATTGGCGGCGTTCAAATTATTCTCCTTTTCGGCCACAATTGCAGAATGATACTGCTGGAGACAGACTGCCGCGATGCTGGCAGCAACTGACAGCGAGAGCCATTCAGCCATATCTGTCGATTCATCCAGGCAGGCGACAATATATGTAAGTAATGACTGCTGGCTGGTGTCGCTGTTGTCTGAGTTTCCGCTGAGTAGGCGGCATGCATCTTGGCTGGTTATGCAGAGCTTGTCGCCACGAGACAACCAGTGTCTCACGCAAATGGGATACGCCAATGCAATCTGCTCGCTAGCGCGCACCGAACGGGATGGAGCGATGCCGCTGTCAACATCCGGGATCCACTGCCGAGTGAGCATATAGTTTAAATACTGCGCGCAAATAGGGCGCCAGATATCGGCAGATGGATTGTGCCACAGTCGAAGCATGGCTGAGAGCCAGCTGCGGCAATCATATTCTGGCTGTGCCACCCTGGCATCTAGATAGCACTGTCTAACCACGGTTGCCACCAGTACGGGAGAACATGTGTTCGGCAACGGGATGCTGTCGGAAGTCATCGCAGACTTCACCATTTCTCTCAAAGCTTCTGTTATCTATATACATATTTGGAAATGGGGCCATTAGCAACGATAGTAGATAAATACCTTTCGTACGTTTGGGTCAAACACGTCGTCAGTTGCTTTGTTGCCGTATGTATCGATAGATGCACATGTTCGCAGCCATGCAAAAGACACAAGTAGGTGAGATATCAACTGGCTGGCAGTGCATTGAAGTGCAGTGATACCGGTGAATTCATTCTGCGGCGTGGACACCCTTGAAACGGTCAAGCACGCCGTGAGCACTGTCGACACCTGCGACAGAGACATATTATCGCGGTAAGCCTGCTTTGCAGCAACAAAGTCCGTCAGTGAGCGCATATACAACAATGTCAGCTCGCCGTCGCTGCCGCTTAATTGAATACGGTTATACGCACAGTGCAATCATTCACACCTGGATTTGTCGCCGTTAGGCAACAGCGAGAGTTGCGACACTGTGCGGACAAAGTGCCGCATGATACGCTTGTATAACGTCACTACCGCACCCGGGGTAGCCACGCCAGTGTCTGGGACAAGCAGGTCCATGTGACAGCAAATGCTGTAATGGAGGAGCTTGCGCAGCAGTCCAACGGAATCATTTAGCCGCTCGCGGGCAATGTCGGCCTTGTTGCCGCACTCGCGCTGTTCCCGCCACTCTAGCCATTCGTCACGGTGCCGCTTGCAGAGCATGACAGTCAGCATGAGCAGTTTGCCCAGACCAGCGGGTGTCGCGTCCACCATGCCGACATCCAGCTAATTGGCGGGCATATTGATTAGATGTTCACCATTAGACTATGCTATGCGCAACGCACCGCGGCGTGCACAGCGTTGATTACCGGGCGTCTCTGCAGACTGGACGAGGGCGCATTGGAGAGCTCAGAGACGCGCGACAGCAGTGCGTCCATCTCTTAATTATACTTTAATATGTTGACTGTTTCACGCTCTGCCGCAGCTGACTGCGCATCCATGTTTTGGGTTGTGTGTCTTTGTGCCATGATCATGCGTCTTGCTAAATTGATGGTAATTGATCGCCGAGGGTCTGTGCGGGCGTGCGTGTAGCCACCACGCATCTGTACAAGCGGCGGGGCAAATTGTCGCCCAACACTCACAGCGCCAATGGCACGTTGGATGCGGTACATGCTGCTGCTGGGATTGCCGTGGAGCTGTGTCAAATACAATATAGTCAAATGCTATATAGTTCTATATGTCAATTGTAAACAGGAAGGAATATAATTTATGTGTATATATATACATTGTAGTCCATTTTTGACTGTAATCAAGTAAGTGGCAGATAGATATAAACTTAAACCACTTTCGAGATATAGAGTGCTGTTGGACCAATTGCCTTGACCGTGACCGTAACCCAAACTCGCCCAATTAGCCGATTGGCGCCATTTTCTCACGCGCCCTCTCCAAAACTGCAATCAACACCAATGAAGATTGCTTGCATTGCCGGCGCGCTTGCCGCACTTGCCTGCTCCGCCGTGGCGCATGCTGTGCCCGCAGAAGATGCGCAACATGCATTTTCTGTGATGAACGTCGACGGAGAATCAAGCTTTAAGCTGGAACCAAATGACGCGCTTGAGCTGACGGTGGACGACGACGAGCTGGAATTTGCGACGACGGGAAATTACCCACGCGGGCCGCGCATGCCACGGGTGGTAATTCCCCTGCTGCAGAACCTGAAAAAGGACACTATGCAATCGTTCCTATCTGATTTCACGTCGTTTTGGAATCGGTACCATGACGGGCCGGATGGCCTTGAAGCTGCCGAGTTCCTCTACGATCAAGTTGCCGATCTTGTCGACAAAAGTGAGCACAATGTCACTCTTCGCCGCTTTGAGCACAGCTGGGAACAGTTTAGCATAATTGCGCGTTTTGAGCCAATGGGTTACTTGCCGCCCACACCCGGCAGCAACGACAGCGCTGTCATACTGTGCGCTCATCTCGACAGCTCCAACCCTCGTAATGTATATCAACGGTCGCCTGGTGCTGGTATGAATGGCAGTATTGTAGATTTTGCGTGTCTTGATGCATCATGCGCAGATATGGGTGGCAGTGGTACTGCAACTATTTTGGAAGTATTTCGCGTGCTGACTCAAAGCACTATTATCTACCCGACTCGTCCGGTCGAGTTCCATTGGTATAGCGCATTTGATGGTGGATCGCTGGGATCGCAGGACGTTGCCGAGTACTATAAGGCCAACAACATCCAAGTTTACGCCATGATGGAGACGGAGCGAACTGGTGTGTAGTTCTCTTCCGTGAAATGCTATCCACCTAACAGCGGTATCAGGATTGTTGCGACAACGCTACGACTCCTGGATTGGCATCAGCAATACGTTCTCGAATCCAGAACTGGTCGCATTTACCAAGCACTTGGTAGCTCGATATGTTCCGAGCGTATCGATCGAGTATTTCGGCTGCGTGAACTCGTGCGGCGATCATAAATCGTGGAATTCTACTGGATTTCCTATCGTTAATGCAGTCGAGCAACCGTCGTATATTCGCAGTCCTGGCTCAGCAAGCGACCAAATTTATTATCTTGACTTTACTCGCATGCTTGCGATTGCCGGCCTGGCACTCAGTTTTGCCGTTGAGCTAGGTTTGGCCGCTTAAGGAGAAAACTCTCCGCAATCATAGCAAGGCCAGCCGATAATGGCTCTCATCGCCACAACTTCGCCATAAATGCATCATTATCCAATGTACTAGTAATTAAAAATAATATGTTGCGTTTTGCTTAAGTTGTAGATAGCAAAAGATTCCGCGTCGTGCCACAATATGCGAGGGACGATATACGAAGAGGGACTTGAACAGGCATCATGATCAGAACCTGTTTAAAAAGTTAAGTTATATATAAGTAAGTGTCATCTATATAGTATATATATGTGCCACAGATAGGCCAGCAAATTAGCCTGCTACACTATAGCACAGGAGATTCCTCCACCGGTGGAACCAGTTCACAATCATTGCTAGGATTGAGCCAGCCGTGCTCACGGTCAATGACACTGTCATTCTCGGCGCTCATTAGACAGCATAAATGCGCGCAACGTCTCTGATATTGCTCCTGGTGCCGGTAGGTGTGATATATGCACTGCAAGTAAGTAGTGACAAGGAATGCAGATGATGACGGTAGCGGATTCGCCGCTCTGCTTGAAGTGTTTCGCGTGTTGGTCACGGGCGCGACATACCGACCGAGCGTCCGTTGGAGTTTCATTGGTACAGCGGCGAGGAGGCTGGACTGCTTGGATCGCAAGCTGTGGCTGCCGAGTACCGGAACAGTGGTCGACCAGTGTACGCCATGATGCAGTGTGACATGGCAGGCGAGTTTATTGTGAATTTATCTAATCTGCTGGGTTTCTATCTGCTCATAGCATTCTATTTACCTGTGTAATACAGGTTACGTATCTCCAGAGAATGTGGATACACCACGGTTGGGGTGTTTACAGACTTTGTTAACTCATATCTCACCTCATTCTTGAAAAAGATCATCGTCGCGTATACCGATATTCCATTCGTGGAGACTCTGTGCGGGTATGCGTGCAGCGACCACGCATCATGGTACAAGGCCGGATACCGGACGGCGCGTGGCGGTGAGGGGCTAAAGAGTTGGGTGAATTCTCATCCAACGCTCACAGTGCCAACGACACGCTGGACACCGTCAATTGGGAGCACGTGCTACAGTTCAAGAGGCTGCTGCACGGATTTGCCGTCGAGCTGTGTCACATTTGATGCTATATAAATCAACCTGTCACTTAATGGACTGCGCTGCATTCTTTCCATCGCGTTGCAAAAGCAACTAAGATGACGTATGGCAGATAGATAGAGTGCTCTTGGAAACAAGGGCCAGTGAGCATCTTGAAACAGTTGCCTGACCGTGACCGTAACCCAAATTCGACTGAGCGTTTTTGCGCCGTTTTCTCACGCGCCTCACTTCCTCTCCGAACTGCAATCAGACCAATGAAGATTGCTTGCGTTACCGGCGCGCTTGCCGCACTTGCCTGCTCCGCCTTGGCGCACGTTCTGCCCGCAGAAGATGCGCAACATGCATTTTCTGTGATGAACGTCGACGGAGAATCCGCAAGCTTTAAGCTGGAGCCGAATGACGCGCTGGATCTGACGGTGGACGACGATGAGCTGAACTCTGAGCACACAGGCAATTTTCCACGCGGACCGCGTGTGCCACGGGTGGTCACACCACTTCTGCAGGAGCTCAGCTTGGACCGAATGCTTTCATTCTTGAAAAACTTCACCTCCTTTTACAATCGATATCATGATGGGCCGGATGGCGTCGATGCTGCCGAGTTCCTGTACGATCAAGTTACCGCACTTGCTGACCAAAGTCTAAACAATATTACCGTTCGCCGCTTCGAGCATAGTTGGCAGCAGTTTAGCATAATTGCTCGTTTTGAGCCGATGGATACCTTGATTGATACCAGCAACAACAGCGCTGTCGTACTTTGCGCGCACTTGGACAGCTCCAACAGTCGTAATGTCTATGGAAGAGCGCCTGGTGCCGGCAAGTGTTAAATTTTTTTTAGATCTAGGCATGATATGCGGCTTAACATATTTAGACCTGGGTGGCAGTGGTGCTGCCACGATATTGGAAGTATTTCGCGTTCTTTCTCAAGGCAAGAACTATAATCCAACGCGTCCCGTTGAGTTTCATTGGTATAGCGCATTTGATGGTGGATTGCTGGGATCGCGGGACATTGCCGAGTATTACAAGGCCAACGACATCAAAATTCATGCCATGATGGAGACGGAACGAACTGGTATGTGCATGTCGATTTGATGCTCAAGCTTTAAATGATATTAGGATTCATTGATATTCGTGGTAACGCCAATCGTATCGACGTTAGCACCAAGTATACGAATCCGGAATTAAGCCGATACATCGAGAATCTGGTAGTTCGCTATGTTCCAGATGGATATATCCAGTACTTTGCCTGCGAGTCCAGATGCGGCGACCATGTATCGTGGAATTCTACTGGATTTCCCATCATTAATACCGTCGATCATATGTCTTGGTTTACAAATTATCGCACCGAGACCGACACAGTTGATCGTCTTAGTTTTGCGAAAATGCGCACATTTGTCCGTCTAGCGCTCAGTTTTGCCGCGGAACTTGGACTTGCCCCTTGAACGGCCGGGCTCGCACAGCCACAAGTCAGGATATGATCACAACATCATCATCAGCACTGCAATACCAAGACGCTTTCAATAAAAAGAAATTTGACCGCATAGTCGTTGATTATTTTTCACGGTTAACAAAATGTTTTACAACTTTTCCTGTCCTCCACATTGCTATTGCACTTCAGTTGCAAAAAAAACCCGGCTAAAGTTAATTATCCCAAAGATCCGAGCTGATACGAAACAAGGCACAGCTGCGGAGGAAGCAAAGCAGCAATGCGCGTTGTACACCTGGGACTTAACGACATCCGTACCGTCACTGAAGATGAAAAGTTTCAGTTGATTAGTGAAGGAAAGAATTTTATGGACATTATCGACTATCCGAACCTTGGTGCCGGTGGTGCTGTGAAGTTGTTCCTTTCACGGCTAAGGCTCCTAATGGGCCACGCGTTCTTTTCGTGGTTGTTCCGCAGCAGAAACTCCATGAGATAAAGTTGATGAGAATGTTTATGAATAAATTTAGTGCATTCCACAATCAGCACTACGACCAGTGGGACGGTGCACATGCAGCCGAGTATCTGTTTAAACACGTCGAAGAAATTGTCGCCAAGAGCGGCAAGAAATTATCGTACACGGTACACATGGATGGACACCATCGCCACCACCAATGACTGATATGCGAGCGATGACCACTCGTCGTGACAAACGGCCGGCTGTAGTGCGCTGTCTATTCATCGGTGTAAGCTGAGTCAAGTATCCGGATATTAAGGATCAGTACAGGACACAGCTGGAGACAGGTGGATGCAAGTGCTCAGTCACACTAATGTAGTCCTCGGCTTCGTCGTGGAACTCTGCTTCATAGGCAAATGTGTCATTATTCACACACTTCATCCACGGTAATAATCTCCGAGGCATCGATTAATTATAAATATTTGTAATTCATGCAGATGGCAGGATGTGGTGTACAAAAGTCAACGTATACTTAAGCCAGAGAATTCATACAGATCAGTCAAATGGGCCAGCGAATCAGCCGCGCCATTCCACGGCCAGCACCGCCGGCCACGGGCCGCTCACCCACTGCCGCCACCGCCTCCGCACAGCTTACCTCGCCGGGCGCCGCATCGAGTCAGGGTGGTGGTGCCGATGAGCTGCTGCAACAAGCGGCCATAGAGCATATGCGCCGCCTGCAACCGCGCATTTCCACCCGCACCTCCACTCCCAATGCCCAGGTGTGAGTTTTGCAAATCTGTTCAACGCGACCCCCATCTATGCATACATACATCTGTATGGCTGTTGACTGCTGCATGGTAGACGGAGCCGCAGGTGCGGTGGGCAATGCGTCGACGCGCCGCGCAGAATGCTGCAGCCGACCTGGAGACGGGCGACATGCAGCCACCGCCCGCCGGCCACGTGACCATCAGCCAGCTGCAGGAACTGCTGGGTCGTGCACATGCCGCCGCTGCCAGTGATGGTGGTGGTGGTGTCACGGGCGGCGAGGATGCCACACAACTAGCCAAGCGCTACAACCTGGACGTGGACACGGTGCGCAACCTGCTGGCCACCACCAACACGTTCAGCACCGCGGGCACAACTGCACGGGACGGCCTGGTGGGGCGCTGGAGTGGCGGTACTGGCGGCGGCGGCAATGCTAGTATTACGGCCACTGAGGATGATGAACGTGACACCAAGAAGCGCATGCGACACCTGCTGGACACTGGCGCGCTGGAGAGAGACACCGTGCGCGCCGCCGACCGCCCGCTCTGGTTCACGGGGGGACCGCGGTGACACTAGATAGATAGTTGCTGTGTATGTACACCCAGACATATGTAGATACATTACACGGTACATATGGTTGCCATGCTCAGACTCTGCCACTCCATGATTTGGCCTTGGCTGTGGCTTCTACACGTCGGCCTTGTGCTTGCCGGTGCCCATGCAGTGTCCGGCACACTCCGGGATGATGACAGTGTAGCCACACTTGCACCACCCGCGGAGAGGGGACGCGAGTTTGCCGTGCGGGTGGTGGACGTGGATGTCGTTGCCTACCGCGAAACATTGCCCGAGCGTTTGTGGCGCGGAATGTTTCGCCACAGTGAAGGTTCAGATCACCGCCACCACCATGCCGACGCAGACGTGCACCGGCACCCATTGCACGGCGCGGTGCATGAACCAGAAAGTGCGCGCGACACCGTGCACCGCCTCGGTCTGGAGTACGTCGCACCGATCAGTGTGGGACAGTTGCGTGGCTACCATTTGGTGCGTGAGCGCGTCGACACAGCCTCACCGGCAAGCACCGATCGTGGTGGCACCATTGAAGCTGTGCTGCATCAGGCGCCCGAGATTATCTGGTTCGAGGAGCAGGTGCCGCGGCGCCGAGACAGACGCGACTCTGTGGTGGCCACCTTGAATGATCCGGCCGTGTCGAAACAGTGGTTCCTGGCGGCCGGCGCGGATGTACGTGACCTAGAGAGTACATCTATGTATCTATGTCTAATGACCGCCTAGAATGGCGGCATGCTCGAGTTTGGCACGCCGATGGACTTTGGCGTGGACGCGGTGTGGCAGCGGGGCATCACCGGCGCCAATGTCACGGTGGCGCTGGTGGACGACGGCCTTGATTTCACGCATCCGGATCTCAGTCAGGCGTTCGTGCCGGCCGCCAGCTACGATTTCACCCGGCGCACTCCGCTCACCCTGCCCGAGCACGAGCGCGATAACCACGGCACTCGGTGTGCGGGGCAGGTGGCGGCGCGGGCCAATAATTCCGTGTGCGGTGTCGGTGTGGCGTACGGGGCCGGTGTCAGTGGTCTGCGCGTCATATCCGGCACGCCCAGTGACTCGGACGAGGCTGGTGCGCTCTCGTACGCCCCGCAACTCAACCACATTTACAGCTCTAGCTGGGGCCCGTCGGATGATGGGGTAACTACTTGTGTAGTATACTATAGTTGTATGAATGTCTATAGTTGAATGTATTTATGTGTGTATGTATGTATGTATGTATGTCTATAGTTGGATGTATGTATGTATGAATGTATGTATATGTGTATGTATATGTGTGTATATGTGTGTATGTGTGTATGTATGTATGTATGTATGTATGTATGTATGTATGTCTATAGTTGGATGTATGTATGTGTGTATGTATGTATGTATGTATGTATGTATGTATGTATGTATATATGTATATATGTGTGTGTGTGTATGTAGTATGTATGTATGTATGTATGTATGTATGTATGTATGTATGTATGTATGTATGTATGTATGTATGTATGTATGTGTGTGTGTATGTATGTGTGTATGTATGTATGTATGTATGTATGTATGTATGTATGTATGTATGTATGTATGTATGTATGTATGTATGTATGTGTGTATGCCTATAGTTGGATGTATGTATGTATGTATGTGTGTGTGTGTGTATGTATATGTATGTATGCCTATAGTTGGATGTATGTATGTATGTATGTACTCATACGACCCCAGGAAACAATCGACGGACCGGGCACGCTGACAAAGTTGGCATTGCGGGAAGGAGTGAGGTCTGGTCGAGGCGGTCATGGCTCGATCTATGTGTTTGCTAGCGGGAACGGCGGCGGTGCCAATGATGACAGCTGCTCGTACGACGGCTACGCCAACAGTGTTCACACCATCACTGTCGGTGCGCTGTCTCGCAGTGGACGGTCACCGTACTACACAGAGTCTTGTCCGTCTCACTTGGCCGTGGCGTTCAGCGGCGATGGCTTCTATGACATTGTGCGTATCTGCACAATTTCCTTGACGATGTCTAAAATATCAGACTACCACAGATATATCCATGATGTGTGCCGAGCCGCCATGCTGCACGGATAGACACTCTGGAACGTCGGCTGCTGCCCCATTTGCCAGCGCTGTGATTGCTCTGCTGCTCAGCTTGAGGTAGATATCTTATGCTACTTATGTTCTCATTCTGATGTCAATTCATCAGGCCAGAACTGACATGGCGGGATGTCCAGCATCTTGTGGTACGGTCCGCACTCAAGGTGGACCCTGCACACACATCATGGATTGTGAACGGGGCCGGGCTGCATGTCAGCAGTGTGTATGGCTTCGGACTGTTGCACGCTGAACATCTGATGGACATGGCTGCTAATTACACGGCGGTGCCGCCCGTCAGCCAGCATGTGCACTCTTCGCGGCCCGAGGTAAGCATTCACCTGGCGGGCGACGGCACATACTTCACCGCCACCGTTCCCGCATCCGACCCCAGTGTGCAAGATGTGGATGGCAGTAATTTGCTTGTGGCGGAACACGTGGAAGTCACTGTCGACCTGGAGACAGCTGCTCGCAATGCCCTGGTGCTGACACTGATATCACCTTCAGGTACTGCGAGTGTGCTGGCCAGAGGCAGGGAGCGGGACAAGAGTACCGCGGGGATCCGCGGCTGGACATTCATGTCCGTGCAATTCTGGGGTGAGCCGGTGGCGGGCGAGTGGCGGTTGCGTGTCCTGGACCAGCGACGTCAGGCCAGCGGTGGTGGCACAAATGTGATTACGGCCGCTACGCTGCACAGCTTCACTATCACGTGGCACGGCACCGCGTGCACCGTGGATGAAATGGGGCAGAACGGGGGCCAGTGCAAGTGGCAAATACTAGCTGCAGCTGCACAGCAGCAACAGCAGCGCACACAGTGGATTGTGGTGGTTGCCGTGGTGGGCGCACTGTTCCTGGCTGCTGTGTGCTTGGCAATATGGTGGCGGTGGCGTCAGTTACGGCGGCCTGCTTTGCAGCGTCGATTCAAGGATGCGGGTTTGCCAAGGGTTGTCGTATCGCCTCGCGGCAACCCGGGCTCGGACGACATTGCACTGCTGTCTGCGCGGGCAGAAGAGGGAGCTTCCATAGCCTCATCCAACTTTGACCTGCAGCAAATTGTGGCCACGCCATCCACGCCGCGCAGATCTGGACTCTACTCGCCTCTGGTGCGACCGCCCCTCCCATTCAATGCCGGACTACCTCCGCGCACGCCCGTTGACAACATTGATCAGTCGTTCACGGCGGGAGCGCCATCACTGCCATCAACCGGGTCGCCACTTACGCGATCAACCGGTCCCCGCAGAAACAACTCTAGCCTGCTTGGCGGTGACAGCAACAACAGTTCACCGCGCTCACTGCTCAACACCACCGCACTGGCATCTATGGGATACGATGTGGGTCAGTTGCCATCGCCATCACCGTTCGCCAACAATCGCGCCGCCCTGTTTGGCAGTCGATCCATGCCGTCTCTGCTAACAGTGGACACTGGCCGGCGTTCAGCGGATGGATTAATGGCGTCAAATGTACTGGACGCCGGCAACAGTGCAGTGGCATCACCCAAATCACCTCAGTCCAAAGCCAGGTATCTGTCCCAGATAGCCAAGGACCGCGCGGCCAAGCCCAGCAAGCTCAAACTTTAAATACATTTCATATTGCATCGTCTTCGTCTCACCATACATACATGCATTAATTAAAATGTTGTAACACGGAGGGACATGAAGGACAATTATTTTCAAGTACACAACTCGACGAGGCGTCTGATGTGTCTTAATATGTAGTTTGTTTATTTTTGTTTAAATACTGCTTTGATGAAATCTTTCCGTAATGACATCATCTGCTGCGGCCAATGCTGACCAACCCTAGAAAGCTTCCCTGCTTATGTCAGCCGCTGCGCCACACCGATTTAGTCGCGCTGTGATTGGTCGGCTTAGGCAATTGAAAAGCGAAAAAACTTTTCGCGCCATTTTCCTTTCACACAAGTTCTTCAACCGACACGCAACGCGCATCCCGCCAACTACCCAACATGAAGGTTGCATTGTCTGTCGCCGCCGCGCTGGTCGCCTCCCTGAGCGCCGTGGATGCCCGTGTGGCTCCGGCAAGCGCTATTCAGCACGCGTTCTCTGGTGATGAAGGCTCTGAAATGCGCGTCATTGAACTGGCGCCCAATGACCGCCGCGTGATCACCGAGGACCAGAAGATGGAGCTGATCCGTGCCGGCACGCACTTCATGGATGTCACGGACTTCATGGACCTGGCGGAGACGCGTCTGCTAGCTGACGAGGCCTTTGTGCCGTCCACAGTGGAGCTGCCACCCACGCCGCGCATGCCCACCACGGTGTTCCCGCTGATCGCGCAGCTGCGCACCGACACCATGAAGGCGTTCCTGCAAAAGTTCACCGAGTTCCACACTCGCTACTACCGCAGTGGCACCGGTGCGCAGTCGGCAGAGTTCCTATTCCAGACCATCAGTGCCATGGTGGAACAGAGCGGCAAGAACATCACGCTGACCAAGTTTGAGCACAGCTGGAAGCAGTTCAGCATCATTGCCCGCTTCGAGCCCAAGGCGATGGTGGACAGTGACACGGTGATTGTGGGTGCGCACCAGGACAGTGTCAATGCCGCCAACTCGTTTGCCCGTGCGCCCGGTGCCGGCAAGTGCAGAATTTGGGTAATTATGTTTCTACATTTAAACTGATAATGTTGCAGACGATGATGGCAGTGGTACTACTACCACGCTGGAAGTGTTCCGCGTGCTTGCCATGGACAAGGCCTTTGTGCCGGAGCGCCCGCTGGAGTTCCACTGGTACAGCGGCGAGGAGGCCGGTCTGCTGGGATCTCAGGCCGTGGCCTCGCACTACAAGAAGACTGGCCGCAAAGTTGTAGCCATGCTGCAGAACGACATGACTGGTAGGTTATATATTTTGTGAATAACACTTTCACAAATTTTTAAACATCCAAACAAATTAGGCTACGTGGCACCGCACCAGCGCAGCAAGCCCATCTTTGGCGTTGTTACCGACTACGTGGACCGCAGTCTGACCCAGTTCATCAAGCAGCTCATTGGCCAGTACGCCGACATGGCCTACGTGGAGACTCGTTGCGGCTATGGCTGCAGTGATCACGCGTCGTGGTACAAGGCCGGATACCGATCGGCGTTCCCGTTCGAGGGCAAGTTTGGCGACATCTCGCCCTATGTGCACTCTACGCGCGACACCGTGGAAACAGTGGACTTTGACCACATGAAGGAGTTTGCCAAGCTGGCACTCAGCTTTGCCGTTGAGCTGAGCCACGCGTAATCTATGGGAGCACAATCAGCTTACACCGGGAAGCACTCAGACTAATGATAGATGAATAAATTCATCGCCTTACCACCATTAGGTTTTACACTGGTTTATTTAAATTAGACTTCACTCATAGGCGTGAGCCAGTCGAGGTCGAGTCGTTGAGGTCGCTGTCAGGCATTCTAGTCAATTCATACAATTCGAATCGGATGTTGTAGGTTTCTAAGTCACTGCTCCGTAAGTCCTCATCCTTACTGTCGCCAGGGGCCCCCGAGTTGCCATCCTGGGTGCCCTGCCAACCAGCCTGGCACGAGCCAGAGTTCTAGCCCGTCGCCGTAGTATGATGGCTAGTAGTTGGCGATGGAAACGGTTTGACGTAGCCGCCTCGCGTAAGGGGGGATCCAGTAAGTATTAATATAGTATGCACTATTCGCTGAAAGATCTCTGTCCAATCACACGGTTACGATGCGGGCTGCACTGACAACGATCTCTCGCCCAACTATGCTCTTTGCAATTGTTCTCCGAGCACACCAGAAAAAAACATGATCGTGTCTGTCACGTCCGTTCTTGCTGCCTCTCCCACTTTTTCGAGCGTTTCATGGCTTTTCTTGCTCCAGGATGCACCTGATCCGGTGTTAAAATCCTCCCGCTTGGAGTTGGGATAAAAGAATGGATTCTTCGAGAACTGTTCTCCAGCTGTATTCTCGAAATGTTAATTTGGTTTTAATGAATGCAAGAGCCCTTAAAATTGCATCTTCAGACGTAGCGGCGATCGTACACTCATTATGATTCAGCCCTGACGGAATTATTTCAAGTTGAATGATCCCATCCAAACTTTTAAGATAATTGATGTTTGCTCTTCCTTTTCCTATAATCCGGCCCATTGCCTCTAAGGGAATATCAATTGAGCGTTTTATAATTACACCCATACTCTGTTCGCTATTATCAGAACTCAGAGGCATGTTAATATTTCGAACATCACATTTTAACTCCTCAACTGATTCGGGAAGTACGCAGCAGAAGTTCGGCACTTCAACCAATTAGCCTGATCCAAAAAACCATCATTAAATACCTGTCCAGCTGATTCGACCTGATCAACTGCGATTTTCATCGGCGGAGAAGTCAGTGACAAATCGATGGTTTTGGCTGATGCTTGCGGTGCGTGGTTTGGCACATCATTGTGAACGTAATGAAATCTGCAAAATTAGTAGGTAATCAAATGCCCCGTTGCTATTTACGTCGTAGACTCCGTAGTGTTTCTAGCGATTATTTCCCTGGGCGCATTAACTCCGTAGTCACCTTCGCCACCTTTGGCCTGTCGAAATGCATAAAAATGCTTGTTTTTGATGTTATCTTGATGAGATACGCTGCGACCCTGTCACTGCAAAATCCTGCGTCGCCAAAAGATGAAGGTGTGGGCAATATTCAGCTTTCGCAGCTTGGCCACTTCAGTGCTTTTGATTGGGCTGAATGAACTGGCTGACGATCACAATCTGACCAATCAGGCGGCCACGATGCAGTCTGCACCGCCAACGATCTCTCGGGCTATAAATTGTGCAGTTGTTTGGAGCTTGTTGTACTTCGTAGAAAGTTCTCGTAGAAGAACACCAGAAGCGCAGCATGATTACTATTCTGATGATTGCTGCGTTGTCCGCAACGACAATGGCTACTGGGCCGCCACCTGCATGGGTGACTCATGTGGGTCATTTTCCACCGCCGCCACAGATGGATTACCAGGCACCTGCTCTGACGCCACCGCTGGTACATCCACCATATAGTGTGATGCCGCAAATGGGCTACCAGTCGTCTGCATCATTGTCACCACTGGGACATCAGTCACCTGCTTCGTTGTCACCACTGGGACACCAGCAATTGGCATCACTGTCACCGGGAGGACACCAGCCGCCAGCTTCATTGTCGCCACTGGGACATCAGTCATTTGTCTTGTTGCCACCGTCAGCGATTAACGTGCGCCTTCCATTTACGCAGGTTTCCATTGAAATTCCGCCCGAGTGTAGACCCATTCAAAAGGAACTAATTTTTGCTCTCGATACGCCTGCGGTCAGCTGGATGCCACAATCGGTTCATAGTTTGAAACGCGTAGCTCATTGTTGGTCAAAGCTGTGGCCCACACGCATGCCGGCAGGCCTTGTCCTAGTCAACGCTGACAAGTGGAATTCACAGATGTTACGCTATGTATTTGAGGTAGCTACCAAGCTGCTGTGTGATGTGCCCAAGACTGGAAAGGATGTGCTGATTCCGTGGATTATGCAACTACTTGTGTTGACCCAAGGACATGCCACAGACCGCGCATTTCAATTCAGCAAACTGTTTGACCTGCAGGACAACGATCAATTGCCCGCGGCATTGATCGACAACATTTATGCCCAGTTTTGGACGTCATTTGTGGACTCTAGTATAGAAATCGCTAAGCAGAACTCAAATCTTGGACATGTTCTCGTACGCCAGATGCTGAGACATGCAAGCAAATACAACTTTCAAGATATTATGAGCGACATTTACAAGCTGCATATTCTGGACGCTGAGGACTTCTACCGAACTGTTTTTCAAGGCTTTGTCCACGGTAATATCAGCGATGGTGATTTTAAAGATGTGCTTCACTCATACTTGGCTTACAACGAGGCGGACAAGAATGAAGTGACGTCAATTTTCTATGGTGCTCTGATGTCGACGCTGCCTACCTCAGTGAAAGAGAAAACTCTGCCAAACACGCATTCATCAAAGTTTACATCAATTTTGGACCTAAGGCCTCCGGAGGAAGCCATTGTTAAAGTGATGGCCATAGCGTTCAAACACTACCCTCCAGAGCTGATATATACAATGTCAGGAGCAATTCATGCACGCCGCCTGAAATGGAATGTGGACGAGATGTGTCGCCGATTCACCAACATGAATGACAAGGTTCCCGACAGTTACATTGAAAACATTCAACAGAAACGTTCTTACTTTCCCGAGTTTGCCGCTTACAACCGTTGCATGGCACTTTTTGGAGAACCGCTGGTAAAAAAATTCAGTAGCAATAGTAGTTCAGGATAGTCATCATCAATATCAGATGACTTCAACACTCTTTAATAAAACTTATTTAATCATACATATGTATGAATGTATATCATGCTATACCGCTCCGATAGCTAAATGGTTGCCATGCCAACAAGTTTTGACGCAACTCGCTCAAAAAGTCTAACCACTACTAATATGACACGGAGCCAATTTCGAATGACACGTCTCGCAGTTCAAGCCATCTGGGTGACTCTGTTCGTATGTGCGAATGGCGCGGCTGTGATGGAGAACGTCATGCTAACCGTGGCTACCGTAATGGATATGTCGATGCTTGCGACTGCATGCTCTCCAATGTAAGATGATCAGTTTATAACTGAGTGATGGCGATTCGCTATTAATCACTGCCGCGTAGAACAGCTGGCACGCGGCTTGACACGCTCGCTGCAACAGTGCAACTCGGCAGCGATGGACTGCTGGAGACTGCGCCACAGACATACAACACTACCGCCGAGAATTTCACGGGACTAAAGTGTGATCTGAGCGCCGTCGGAAGTGACGCTGTGACTGCCATGGGCAACTACACGGTGCAAGTGGACGTCGCAATGACTGGCAAGTGCAACGCTGGTGCGACGGTCAAAGCGGTCCTGGTGGACAGCGAACCAGCTTCTCTGCCACTCAACGCGACCGAGTACGCGTTGGCCGTTCAAGATGGCATGGCGCTCCAGTGGCGATATCTGGACCGAGGTGCACAAACTGGATTTTGACATTTGTTCGTAACATTATATAGGAGTGCCCGGAGCTGATGGCAACGATTTAAAGGTAGCCGGCGGACTGCCATGCGCTGACTCGGAAATTGCGCGGACTTTGTCAATTACATTTTCGCTTTGCGTTAGCAACTCTCGTTGGCTCATTGTGGGCAAGTTTAATGTACCGTATTACAGTAGACACCCTGTAATGATGTGTTGCAGGGTTTGATGGCGCCACGGGGGACAGTCTCGCCGCACTATGGAGACAAATAGCGATCACTGTGAACGTTGAAAGCAGTTCCAACACAGTCGGATACGATGGTGATGATGGCGTCCACGACCCGGACTTGGATGATGGGGATCAGCAGCTGGACTTGACGAATATTCACCACGATGGGTCTGGCATCGCGGAAGCCGCAGTATCGGTACTGGTCGGTCTGGTCATTGTGTGCGCATGTGTTGTCGGGGCATTTGTGCTGTGGCGCGGCGGCTGGCTCCTCTACTACACGCTGTGGAAGACGCGGCACTCGTACGGTGGCAGCGGCACGGGTGGCGCGCAGTATTTCCGCGCGCAGGTTATGCGCGGTGTCGGCATCTCGAAGCGCGACTCGTTCGAGGACTTTGAACACATTGGCCTGGACATTGACGACGAAGACGCGCTGAGTGAGCCGAGTGTTGCGTCGCCTGTCCGCGCCAACAGCAACAACAACAACAACTACCCCATGAGAAATGTTCGCGGTTAGCAAGAAGAGAACTCCAATTAGATAATATACACGTTGCATTAATATATATTTTGCATATGAAGTGACAGAAGGCCGCCCAAGAGTTATTTACCAAGGCGGCGGCAACAATAAAACACACAACAACAAAAAGCGCGCCCACCAATCATATCAATGAACGGCGCGGCCGACGTGAAGCGCGTCGTGCTGACGGGAGGCCCGTGTGGCGGCAAGTCCACGCTGCAGGCCATGCTGTCGGACGTGTTTGAGAATATGGGCTGGAAAGGTGAGTGTCGCGTGTGTGATTCTTGCTGTCCTGCCTGGTTTCCCGTGCTCAATCTTGGCCGCAGTATTCCGCGTGCCCGAGACCGCCACCGTGCTGCTGAGGTGACTGGCAGCTACGCGGTAATCTATACACTAACATTTGCATTTGCAGCGGCGGTGTGACGTTCTCGGAGCTGTCCGCGGAGCAGAGCTACCAATTTCAATTGGACTTGTTGCGCGTCATGCTGCGCATTGAAGATACATACTTTCACCTGGCGCAATCCGAGGCAGCCAAGGGCCACAAGGTGATTGTTATCTGTGACCGCGGTGCAATGGACGCCAGTGCATGTAAGTACTCCGCGTTGTTAACACCTTTTTATAACGGCCAAGATATCGACCGCTCGGCGTGGCTGCGTATACTAGACGATATCAAGATGACGGAGGTGGAGCTGCGTGATCAGCGCTACGACTACGTGGCGCACCTTGTCACGGCGGCCAATGGAGCCGCCGAGTTCTACAATCTGTCCAACAACCATGCGCGATCTGAGGGCATCGAACTGGCACTGCAGCTGGATGACATGTGCTCACGCGCCTGGGTTGGCCATCCATACTACGTAGGTTGTGTGAAAGAGTGTAGTTAAAATTTTGATATGCTGCAAGGATATTATCGACAATGCCACACCGTTTGATAAGAAATGTCATCGCGTTATCGGCTCACTGTTGAAACGGCTCGGTCTGAAGGACAAGCGCTACGGCGAAAACATTCGCAAGCACAAATTCCTGGTGCAGCCATCGTCCACTGTCTTGGTGAGTGATTTGCATTCCTCTTCAATGGTGGAAATTCATTGGTGCAGTCTGACGAATTTCCGGTGCCCTTTCAAGACTTTATTGTCGAACATACGTTCCTGCTCACCACCGATGGCTCTCAGTCCCGGCTGCGTCGACGAACGCAAAACTCGGTATCACATTTCAATTTGACTGTGCGGCCGAACGGTCGTCTGCGCGCCGCGTCCATCGGCAGCTCGGTGTCTCCAGATTCGGCCGCGGCATCCTCTGGTCCCGTTGAATGTAGGTGTTCATCTTTTTAACCATAATATGCGACAAAAAATATGTTCATCTTGCAGTGCGCAGGTCGCTGGGAGGTCGTGAGTATGATATGCTGCGCACACAGGCCGATCCAAACCGGGTGCCTATACTGAAGCGCCGCAGGTGCTTTCTGTGGCAGAACAACTACTTCCAGCTGGACTGTCTGGAGCAGCCGGTCCAATCTGCTGGCTTGCTAATACTGGAAGCTTATTTTCCTGATATTCCCGGGGAGCACACCGAGTGGAAAAGTAAATTGCCGCCATTTGTGGCGGTGGCCGAAGAAATTACCGGTAAGCGAGCGTACTCGCTACACGAAATTGCTCTAGTACGTGGAGCTGCTGCTCAAGAATAGATAATAAGAATGATTCCTGTTCATTGAAATCAATGTTCCGTATGGTTTTAAATTTCGCCTCAAACTGTGGTGCCAATAAGCTCTTTTAAATTGTCGCCAATAGCATTAGGGTTGTTCCAGATAAGACACTGTTGCAACTGTCGAAGCAGATCCAACTGCATGGGATCAAGTGTGCTTCTGAGAAACTCGACGAATTGGTGCTGGCTCAACCTTGAAAAATGCATTAGTAGCGATAAACCGAATTGTACTGCTATCATGCTTCAACAACAACACTGCGCGAAACTTTGGTACGATATCATCAGGGCGCTCGCTCTTTAATGCATTTGTTACGGCCGCGTTAAGCATTCCAGGACACTTGTGGACTAAATTGGAAAACTGATAAGAATGCAGCTTTTCCGCGAATTCTGGCTCAGCAAGTGAAGGGTTCAGACCCAAAATAGCTGCGTGGTAGAATACAGCATCGCCTAGTCGAAATCGGAGCCAATCCAGCCATGGTAACATGTCATGGGTACTGGCCGCGCAAATCAGTCTGCGTCCAATGGAATTAATGGGTATCGGCGAGCCAGACTGTTTTGCTGCGTCAGAAATGAGCATTACCGACATTGGCGAAATTAGCGGAAATCCATTATGCGGCACGAGCTGACAAAGCACATCGGACAGGAGACGTTCGCTTTTGGTGTTTTTTACGATTCGGAAAATCCAATGCATAAGCATGCTTGCCTGCCGTTCATTGTTGGCCCAACAGGCTCGGTGAAAAAGATTGCTAACGATGGTTGAGGTGCTAAGTAAGTCTTGCCTTGTGGCATGTGCGGTTACATCCAAATATTTTGGCATCGCAACATCCGATAGTTCACGCAGGCACTGCAACGCCGAATTTAGATCAAAGCCTAACTTTGGCGACCAGTCAAAGTGCGTCAATCCATTACGGTCCAAATAGAGGCGGATCTAGTCCGCCATGAATCTGCACACATCCGAGGATAGCACTTCCTGCGCAGGGATCGGATTGTGCGCCGTAGCCCCGTAGTAAGGCGTGTCTACCCGTTGCGGAAAGTGAGGCAGGGGTGCAAAGGGCGAATACGGCGCAGGATTCGCAGTCGGATAATTATGATCCATCAGCGCGTGCGCCGGTGCCTGACCATCGTGACCGCCATCATTGCCATAAGATATGCCAGGCTGGCAGAGGGCGGGCGCCACCAGACTCAACGTAGCGAAAATTTTTACGCGCATGAAGAAGGAGGCGTGCCCCCTTGCTGTCGCAAGCGATTGGCTAAAACATTCCAGGGGCATACAGCGCTTCTACGGTAGTGAAGCGTAAAATGTTCGTCGCGTAGAATGTGCTAAGTACACCAACTTTGTCGCTTGTTCTTGGTGGAAATTTGGGTTTAAGTCGTGTATGATGATTTGGATTGCCAAAAGACTTTTTCCACAGACGTAAAATTTGTCTAAACATGACTTCCCTGAATTCCGCATTAATTTATTATATATTATTAAATACCGTATATGAATTTCGCTTTAAACCTTGGCCCCAACAAGATTTTTCAAATTTCCGTCAATTGCATTCTTGTTGTTCCAGATCAGACACTGATATAACCGTTGCAGCAGCGCCAATTGCTCGGGTTCACATTTAAATACCAAAGCATACTCGACTTTGGACCTCAAGTCCGCCAACAGGCCATCCCGCTTATACTCGACGCACCATTCATGGCCGTGTAATGCGTCTGCGTGTTCCATCGCTGCAATATCGGCTTCAGATATTATAGCTTTGTTGGCGGTGAAATAAAGTCTTGATATTCGAAACTTCCAAAGAGCTTCTTGTGCCACTAGGAGAGGCTTCAAACTTTCGATCGCCTTATAGGTCACGTCATTTTCATCGTCAGGAGTGGATTTAATGTATTCCACAAATTGCAGCTTGGGCAAGTGATTGAAAGCATTGATAGCTACCAACCCAACAGTGTCTGCACAATGATCAAGTGACAACACGGCGCGATATTTCGGGACAATGTCATACTTGAGTGTACTACTCGCAGCGTTTTCCAATGCCGACTGCAACATTTTAGAATGCTTCTTGTTGACAAATCGGGTAAACTGATATTCGCGCAGCTTTGCCACGAATTGCGGTACAGTGAGAGCGGGATCTAAGCCCAAAATGGCGGTCTGGTAGAAAACGGAATCACCCAGGTGACCACGAAGTGAAATCAGCTGCGGCAACATTTTGTTGGCGCTGGCAGCGCGGACCAGTTTGCGCGCAATAAAGCGCAAATATTTCTGCAAGCCTGGCTGTTGCACCTCCACAAAAATGAGCAAAACCAACGCTGGCGGTAATAGTACTACTCCGTTATCTGGAACCAATGTGCGGAGTACACCGGCCACATTGTTACCATGTTTAACGATATTGGCAATGCCGAATATCCACTTCAAAAGCACTTTTGTCTGCAGTTCATTGTTGGCCCAACACGCCTCGTGACAAAGTGTGCTGATGACTTTGGCCGTCATGATCAAGTCCATTTCTTCCTCGTGGCTGTCTAATTGCAAATTATTTGGAATCGCAACAGCCGATAGTTTACGAAGGCACTCCAATATCAAATTGAGATCACTGGCGGGATCATAGCATTTCATCGGCCGCCAGTCAAAGTAAACCGGGCCGCCATTGCTTCTCCAGTGGAAGCCAAACTCGTCCGCCATAAAGCTGCACACTTCCGACTTAAGTACGACTTCCACATGCATAGGAAGACGCGGCGGTCCGGCGTTAGATGGCGCGAACCCAACTAACGGGTTTGGATTATATGGCAGCACTTGAGTGGAAGGCATTGCTCTCAAACCACGTGTGGGGTAACCCTGAGGATACATGGATTCCATAAGCGCTTGCGCCGTGCTCACTGCAGGACCGTTATCGTTGGCATAGATGCCGGTATGGGCGCCGTAAGTCTGGCAGTATGCAGGCGCCACAAGGCTTAACAGACCGATCGAGATGGTTGCGCGCATTGAAGAAAAACGTGAAGATTGCCCCTAACTTACCTCCTATATGATTGGCGCCATCCTCAGGAGTATTCAAACACCTGTCAGAAACGAAATTTCGGACAATTACTTCCAAGAGACTTGCTACAAGCTCATTAAGCATTCAACATACACTTTGCTGTATAGTGTCTGTAGGTAGCGTCCAACATCAGCACTAGTCTGATTGGCCTAAAGAACGTTACACCTGTGTCACCTGCGACTACAAAAGAGCCTCAACATTCCAACATGACACATTTAACTATAAGACAAAAAGCCCAAATTTATGCACAACATGTCACATTATATAAAGTGTCTGTTTATCGTCGTATTCTCGCTGACGCTTAATGCATTGGGTGCACCAGAAGCAGGAGCCAAAGTGGTCTCACCGCAGATTATTGGCGGCACAAATGCAACTGTTCGTCCATCGTACATGGCAGCAATATATGTACCGTGGTTTGGCTGCGCCGGTACAATGATTGCCAAGAATCGCTTGCTTACTGCCGCACGTACGTATCTACGATAGTCACACATTGTGCAATGCTAACTGTCAGACTGCTCCCAGTTGGGCGTGGGCAACTACACGGTGTTGGTGGGGAAAAGTGTTTCAAGCGCGGCAATGGACATCCTCATGACAGTGAAGAAGATTCACGTGTATCCCGACTACAGAGCACCAAGTCCGCATCATGATATCGCGGTATGGGAGCTCAGTGGCGGCGAAGATATGGACCCCAGCAGTTTTGTTCTATTGAATGGTCCAAAGGACGAGCCAAAGGTCAAGCCAAAAATGCCGGCCAGAGCATACGGATGGGGTCTGACGGCGAACGGCGGCTCAGTGAGCCAAAAACTGAAGACTCTGGAGGTGTACGTGAAGCCGTATTCGCGGTGCAAGAGCGCGTTCAAGAAAGATTTCACCGAGAAGATGGTGTGCGCTGGTGGTGACAAGTCTCAGAATCTCTGTTTCGGTGACTCTGGTGGGCCGCTGGTCGAACGGTACCGACATGGCAAGCCGCACGACGTCCAGATCGGAGTAGTGAGCTATGTCACGTCCACCTGTGCTATCAATGGCTATCCAGCAGTGTACACCCGTGTATCGGCCTACTACAACTGGATAATGAAAGTGGCTGGGCTGGATGGAAAGTAAGTAGTTCCATCGCTGGCAGCAAGAAGGACTTCAATTGAACACATAGAACGTTTATAATGTCAGTCAGTTTATGCACCCTGGTTTTTCATTTACATTGGCCAGACGGCAGGCACCTTGCCTACACTTCTGGCAGGCACCATTCAATTGAAACTGTCTTTGCACACTGTGTTAACCAACCGTATCGACATCGGTTTCTTAAATAGTAGTATTGTCGGAGCGAGAACAGGACGTGCCATTCGAGACTTTAACCTTTACGGCTGTAAGAAGATGGGAGGCACGGCATCATCTCGTGTGATTCCCGGCTGGTGGATTGCGAAATCGTAGACAGGTAGAAGAGGTCTCATCAGGAAAATCAATGGAGTAATCATCGCAATATAGTGCGCTACATATGTAAGAAGTGGCGAGACGTTGCAGTAACTTACACGAGCTGTGCAACGATATTCGGTTGACTATGCTAATTACATATAGGTGGGATAATATACTAGCGCCAGTTGCTGCAGATCGGCGCTAACGTCACCAAACCATGTATATCGATAATGTCATCATTGACTTAAATCTAATTGATAATCATCATAGTTGCATGCATTCGCTAGCGTCATACATTGGTTTTGCTGAATTTATATGTTGTACTGCTGGACGTCGGCTCATGTTGGCATGTCAGAAGTTTACATAGAGGATTTGGCAACAAGGATGGCGCCGTCCGGCTTATCAACACTCGGTCTGATATTGATGCGTTTATGAACGCAGCTAAATCGTGGCGACTGTCACGGATACATCTGCGGCCAGAATACAGCGCGGCCAGTGCTGTATACTGGACAAAGAAGCCAAGAAAAGATAACCACAAATTCAGATGAAAGGGCCGCCCAATGAAAAAAGTAACAAGCCTTAACGTTGACATTGTTGCGTTATTTAGTAGTTGATATTCGGACTGAGTTTGTCGCTTAAACTACAAGCTGAACGTTGGATAACTTCAAATTACATTGTATGTAGAACGCGATAACATCTCGCCGCGTTTACTACCATAAACAAAATCGACGTCGCTGACAACTAAAATCATCCGTGCGACGTGTGGGCGCGTTATTCATCTTGAATTTTTTTCAAATGTGGCTAGTGCGCGTATGGAATGGGGGCCTAATTCCTCGGAAGGATCAATCAGGGACGATGATTACGAGATGCGCGCGGAAGACAGCAACGGCACCGTGGCGCCCACTACTACTGTCTATACGTCGCACCATGGCGCCATTGTCAACTAGACCATCCGTGGTGACATCACCGGCGGCGGGAGATGCGGGCGACAAGGCACAGCAAGAGTTGGCACGGGCCGAGCGTTTGCAGGAGCGCCAGATGCTGCGTGACCTGGCGCGTAACCTGTGGCCACGCGGTGACACGTCGGCCAAGTCACGTCTTCTCCTCTCCATGGCTCTGCTAGTTGGCGGGAAGGTATGTATGTATGCGTGTATAATATCGCGATAAGTTTGTGTTCAAACCACCACCTGCAGACACTCAATGTACAAGTGCCGATGTTGTTCAAGGACCTGGTGGACCAAGTGAACGTGGTGGCACCCACTCCAGGCACTGCCGCCATGACTGCCGCCGGCACTCTAGTTTTGGGATGTAGGTGAAATGAGTTCTTGTTGAAGTTTTGTAGCTGCATTTCATTCACAACTAATGCACGACTAACTCAACTACTGAAAGACGGAGCTGCACGAATGGGCGCCACGGCGTTCTCAGAGTTGAAGAATGCCGTGTTTGCCAATGTGGCGCAGAGTGCGATTCGCAAGGTGGCACGCAATATCTTTGAACACTTGCTGCAAATGGATCTCAGCTGGCATCTCTCGCGGCAGACAGGCGGTCTCTCGCGCGCCATTGACCGTGGCACAAAGTATGTTGAAGTAACTTATATTATATATATATTGCTCATATCGCTGCGCAGGGGAATAAGCTTTCTGCTGTCGTCGCTGGTGTTTCACATGGCGCCGACCGTTGTGGAGATTGCGCTTGTCTCTGCCATTCTCGTACATTAGTTATATTTTATAGTTATATATATAGTTATATTATATATATAGTTATTATTAGTTATAATTATTACTTATATATTGTTGTTTCGCGCTTTCTGCTTGCATATTGACTTTAATTTAACATACATACCTTGTAGGCACACAGTTATGGATCCAACTTTGCCGCAATGACGGTGGCGACGATGGGCGCGTATACAGCCTTCACGTTTGGCATCACGCAGTGGCGCACAAAGTTTCGCCGCGAGATGAACGCGGCGGACAACGCTGCCGGCACCTGTGTCGTGGACTCCCTCATGAACTTTGAGGCCGTCAAGGTTGCTTGATTTTATGTATTTTGCAATTGCTGACAATGATTGCAGTACTTTACTAATGAAGCGTACGAGGTGCGGCGCTATGACGAGCACTTGAACCGCTATGAGGCCGCCTCTCTCAAGACAGCCACTTCGCTGGCACTGCTCAACAGTGGTCAGAGTGCTATATTCAGTGTGGCGCTGACGGGCATGATGTGGATGGCTGCTCAGGGAATCATGACTGGTGTGTACATAACTATATACATCTATATACATCTATATACATCTATATACATCTATATACATCTATATACATCTATATACATCTATATACATCTATATACATCTATATACATCTATATACATCTATATACATCTATATACATCTATATACATCTATATACATCTATATACATAATTTATAACGTATATAGGGTCGCTGACGGTCGGCGATCTGGTGATGATTAATGGGCTGGTCTTTCAGCTCAGCTTGCCGCTGAATTTCCTGGGATCCGTGTACCGTGAACTCCGTCAAAGCTTAATTGATATGAGCGCGCTCTTTAAACTGTCCAAAGCACAGAATGCCATCAAGGTACTTCATTGGTGTACTTTGTGTTTAATAATACATTCATGGTGAAGGATGCGCCCAATGCACAACAACTGCTACTTTCGGGGCTTACTGGCAATGACGAGGTTATCCGATTCGAGAATGTAACGTTCGGCTATGGCGACCGGGACGCCACACTGCGCGACATCTCCTTCACTGTGCGCCGCGGTGAAACGCTGGGCATTGTTGGCCCCAGCGGTTGCGGGTGCGTTGCCTCGTTCTGTCATGAACCTTGTATAATATATATTGCTTGCAGAAAGTCCACTATACTGCGTCTGCTGTTCCGGTTCTACGACCCGCAGTCGGGACAGGTTCTGTTGGGCGGCAAGCCCGTCCAACAATTGTCACTGGAGAGCGTGCGGCGCAACATTGGCGTGGTGCCACAAGAGACCAACCTCTTCAACGACACCATCTACCACAACATTGCCTACGGGCGCACCGACGCCGGGCCAGAGGTGGTGGAGGCCGCGGCCAGACGTGCCCAGCTGCACGACTTGATCATGGCACTGCCTCAGCGCTACCAGTCCAACGTGGGCGAGCGTGGCCTCAAACTAAGTGGTTCGTTCAATAATACATCTATCTATATATTTATAATGATGTAATTAGGTGGCGAGAAACAGCGGGTGGCACTGGCGCGACTGTTCCTGAAAGACGCGCCGATACTTCTGTTTGACGAGCCCACATCGGCACTCGACTCCAACACCGAGCACCTAATCATGGAGCAGCTACGATCTGCCACGCGGCACAAGACCTCGGTGCTGATCGCGCACCGCCTCAGCACCGTCATGCATGCCGACCGTATCTTGGTGCTCGGCGGGCCGTCCACGCGGGTGCCGGGTGTGCAGCAGCAGAAACAGCAAGAAAAGGTACAGCAGGACTGGACAGGGCGCTGTGTGGAACTGGGATCGCATCAAGAGCTTATGGCCAGGAAGGGTGTCTATGCCGCCATGTGGGCTCAACAGCAACAGCAACAGCAGAGTCGGCGTGAAGAAGACAAGCCGATAAACGTGGACAGGAAACAGGCCATAAACTAAATGAATGCATCACTTGCCAATTTACATAGGATGAAGACACTGTGCAGTATTTCATTATGAACTGCATGAAATAAGTGGATGAAATTACAGGCAGGGATTAGCCTATATATGGTTGGACGAGTCCCGTACAGCAGCTCTGATATTATATGTATATATCAGAGATTAATCAATCTGATATCTCTCTATAATTACATACGCTAATAGGACAGCAGCCGCCAATATGCGAATTTAGCCCATCAGTTCAGCCGCTGAGGTGCTTCCAGATAAACAGTGTCAATGCGAGGGCGCTGGTATCCATTGTCGCGCAGAAAGGGCAACCACCAATCACCACCAACGAAAAGAACAACGCCACAATTTGCGCGTTCAAAGTAGACGCGAAAATTATGACGAAAACTGGCCAAGTGCTTTTGATGGCGGTTGCGCTCATCGCGTGCTCTATTAGAATTGCTGAAGCAGATTTTTTAGAGCGTCCTGGTCTGCGCTGCCGGGTGACCATGTTGTCCAATTATGGCGGCGATATCAAAACATTTGCAAAGGACTGCATGTTCACGCCGGGATGCGAAGTCAGAATCCATGAGCGCTCCTTTGATGGGCCTTTCCTTACATGCGTGGAGGTACCGAATCCACGGGCGGATGCGTATTGGAAAGTTACAGAAATTGGAAATGTCTGCAAGACGAAAACTGATGGTTTTCAGTGCCGGCAGGTACCGTACTGCAGCTGGCATTTTGGTATAGCGTGTACATCAACTCTCTCGACCAAATTGCGCAAAATGGGCACGGAGGCCATTTGGCCGCCATACGCGGCACGTCTCGATCACAGCGATTACCTGGTGGGCGTTCAGTATCCTGGGCTGCCGCACTCATCTCAAGCTGGCCAGCCATCAGTCCCAGTCCCTGTAGGTGTTGCATATGTGGGGCCAGCAACACAGACTTTGCCCTATGCCGTCGCAGTGCCGCTTCATGCAGCGAACCCACCACCTGCGCCGAGCAGTACAATAATTCAGCAGCAGGCGCCGATGGATGCCGCATTGCAGGAACAAGAAGCTGCTCTGCGACACTTTAATGGACTACGCGACCTGCGTCAACAGCAACGCTCAACTGAACCGGCGCATGATGCAGAAACAAGGGCGATGAACTTGGCTGTTCGGCGATCGATGAGTCGACGTTATGACCATCGACCATAAATCATCCTCACAAATCCTCACAAATCCTCACAAATCCTCACTTTCCATTCACCTCACACATATTATTACTGAATATCTCAAAATAAAACCACCGGACTTGAACATCTTTTGTGGAGCGATGTTTATGGAACGAGCGGGACTTGAGCGAATGTTGTCAGAGATGACTTCACGCTAATTCAAGCAATATAGAGCCAACGATAGCAGCAATATTCCCAACTCGTGTTAATGTTCATGTAATGCGCAAAGACTTGATTTATCAGAATACGCCTATACCTAACTTGCATGTCACCAGCCGATATGCACAACGATCAGTGCAGCCGAGATACACGCTTTATGATCAGCGCAGCCGAAATACTATTGCCCAATCACAGGCTCGCCGCGAAGCGCTCTTTGCGATAAACTCTTACTCGTCACTGTTCACCAGCCACCCAACATGAAGACTCGTGCAAGCGCAACCTTGGCCGCATTGACCGCATTTTCATGGGCACTGGTCGGCAGCAACGCTTATCAAACAGACCGAGAAGTCATTGACGCATGCAGCAGAATTGGGATCCGATGGCCCCCGGATCCAGTTGTTGGATACCGTGGCAGCGTCAAGAATTTTCTAAAAGATTGCTTGTGGGCGCCCGGGTGCCAGGTCGAGACCTTCATATCGGATGACGGCCACATCAAAACAAAGTGCCGCGGTGCTGACAGTTTGTACCGCGATCACACCAACAAGTTGGCACAGATGGATCAAATGTGCTCTGGCCTTGATCTGAACTCTTGCCACGGTATTCCGTACTGCGCTTCACGCACCCCTGGGAATGGACTCGGAATAAAATGCGCTGCTGCCCCTGATGAAGTACTCTACTCTATGGGATCCAAAAACATTTGGCCGCCGCACTCGAGCGACCTGAAGGCCCAGTACGACAGATTGGCAGATATTATTGGCATGCGCTCGTATGACTATCCGACGGATCCCGTTGTTTACGGGGCACAGCCACAACCTGCGTTGCAATCCCGCAATGCAGTTGGTGCTGCATATGCGGTGCCGCCACAGCATGTCACCAATCACTACGGGCCGGATGCTGCCGGAGCGCCTGCACAGCAACAGCCGGCATTTCAACCTCGCAATCCCGTTACTTCTGCCAGTACGGACAATCAGCAGCTTGCAACGGATGACGCTATCCGGCACCAAGAAGCCATGTTACAGTATTACAACAAAAGACACGCCCAGAATCAGCGGAGATAGACTCTGGACAACAATGTTGCTGCAAGTGGCTCTCAAATGAAAAGAATTATATCATAAGAATCTTCTATCTTTGTATGTGCAGCGGTAGAACAAGCGTACATTGTTACAGGTGCCTTATTGGTGAAAGTTTCAAGTATATATATATAGTTGCACCGCGCTTCCAACTAGTGGTACATATAAGAATATATGTACATAATAATCTACAATGTCTACAATATGAAATATATCTACATAATGTTGCAATCGCAGTCAATCATAATCAGCAGCAACCTTCACCGGCGACGCCACCTCTCTGCATCAACAATAGTGCCTACTCTCTTTGCGCTTGCACACATTTCCACTTAAACACGTTGCCGCTTGCCGCCACAGCCACAGCCACAGCCATGCAGCAACAACAGCCAGTCATTGTGATCAGTAGGTGCATGCATCTACTAGTAATTCCTCTCACGCGCAGACACCAATATGGAGCGTGAGCAGGGTCGCAAGGCTCAGATCTCCAACATTACCGCTGCCAAGGTATGCGCAAGTGCAAGTACATGCAGCGTGTGTATGTGTGTATAGTGTGTATGGTTATGTTTATAGTATACTCACACACACACACTCACTTACTCACACGCAGACCGTGGCCGATGTAATTCGCACGTGTCTGGGACCGCGCAGTATGCTCAAGATGCTGCTGGACCCCATGGGCGGCATTGTGCTGACTAACGATGGTAATGCCACGCTGCGTGAGATCGAGGTGACGCATCCCGCCGCCAAGAGCATGATCGAACTGAGTCGCACTCAAGATGAGGAGGTTGGCGACGGTACCACTTCGGTCATTATCCTTGGCAAGTCCTCATTATATATTGTTATAGTATCGATCGATTGTTCTTTATACATTGTACTATTCTGATATTTCATATATAGCCGGCGAGGTGCTGGCACGCGCCATGCCGTACTTGGAGCGCAAGATACACCCAATTGTGATTATATCGGCGCTGCACAAGGCGCTGGAAGACGCGGTGCAAGTGTGCGAGGACATTGCCATCCCCATCGACGTCAACAACGCCGATGAAATGCTCAAACTGATCAAGGCCACACTCGGCACCAAGTTCGTGAGTCGCTGGAGTGATTTGATGTGCCGGCTGGCGTTGGATGCCGTAAAGTGTGTGGCCATGGACATTAACGGCAAGCGTGAGGTGGACATTAAGCGCTATGCCCGTGTTGAGAAGGTAACATTGCATTATATTTAGGTAAAATTCTTTAGTATTTAACTATGTGTAGATCCCCGGGGGAGAGCTGGAGGACTCGTGCGTGCTGGACGGAATCATGGTGAACAAGGACGTGACACACCCCAAGATGCGTCGCCACATTGACAATCCGCGCATCATTCTGCTTGACTGCCCGCTGGAGTACAAGAAGGGCGAGTCGCAGACCAACATTGAAGTGTCCAGCGAGGAGCACTGGAATCGCATTCTACAGATTGAGGAGGAACAAATCCAGCAGCTATGCGAGAAGATTGTCGCCCTTAAGCCCGATGTTGTCTTCACCGAGAAGGGTGTCTCTGGTACGTAATTACTATACTTTATTTATATGTATATAAACACACTGTAGACCTGGCACAGCACTACCTGCTAAAGGCCAATATCACCGCTATTCGCCGCGTGCGCAAGATGGACAACAACCGCATTGCCAGAGCCACCGGCGCCACCATTGTGAACCGCGTGGATGATTTGAAGGAGTCGGACGTCGGCACCGGCTGCAAACAGTTCAAGATCGAGAAGATTGGCGACGAGTACTTCACCTACCTCGTGAAATGCGACGACCCCAAGGCGTGCTCGATTATCCTGCGCGGCGCCAGCAAGGACATTCTGAATGAGGTGGAGCGCAATCTGCAGGACGCCATGAGTGTGGCGCGCAACGTCTATTTCAACGCCAAACTGTGTCCGGGCGGCGGTGCCACTGAGATGGCCGTCTCGTTCAAGCTAGCGGAGAAGGCCAAGAGTATCGAGGGCGTGGAGCAGTGGCCGTACCGTGCCGTCTCCGAGGCCATGGAGGTCATTCCGCGCACACTGGTGCAGAACTGCGGTGGCAACTGTATCCGTGTGCTCACTCAGTTGCGGGTGTGTATTTTCTGGTCTTGTAGTCCATATCAACTATACCTGCTGACTTATTGCAGGCCAAGCATGCATCTGGCGAGGGACACTCGTGGGGTATTGACGGCACGCAGGGCACCATCGTCGACATGAAGACCTATGGCATATGGGAGCCGATTGCAGTCAAGGTGCAGACGCTCAAGACCGCCATTGAGGTATTTCCATGTATAATCTCTGCGCTTATACTAGAATTAATAATTGCGCAGTCGGCGTGCATGTTGCTGCGTGTGGACGACATTGTGTCGGGCATATCAAAGAAGCGTGATGCTGGTGGATCCGGTATGCAGCAACAGCTGGACGCCCAGCCAATGGACGCCGACGACAACATGGCCGAGCGATAGAGTGATGGCTGCCATATGCCAACCGCCGTCACGCACGCCAACACAGCTCTGTCTCTATCTCAATGTGCACAAATAAAAGACACAAACAACCATCTAGAGACTGGATGTATTACAAACGAAAATAACTAATCGGAGTTCTGCAGCTCCGAGAGCAAATGCTCCGCCTGCAGTGCCACCTGACTGATGCTTATCCGTCGCCACGGGTGTGTAGGAGTGCCGTCGGGGCCGAGTGGGCGGCGTGGTCCGCCAATCGTTGACGATCGCGAGTTGGTCAGTGTGCCGCGCTTCAATGACTCCAGTAAACTGTCCATCACACCCTTCTTGTCATCTGAATCGAGAAACACAAGTTAGTCCCACATTAAGTAGGCAAAGAAGCATGCACGCACTGTCTGAGAGGTCCAGCACAAAGGCGTCCTGCGACAGTGGCGGTTGCTGTGCCTGTCTGCTGGAAGGCTTACGAGCGGGCGCCTTGTCAGTTGTCGGCTCCTCTTGCTTGTGAGTGACAGTGACTCCATCGACGCCGGTGCTCGGCAAAACCTCCTGCGACTGTTGCAGCTGTTTGCTGGCTTCTGCTTTGGACCGCGCTGAGCGCACATACGCCATGGCGGCCTGGAATGACGATGCAAACAGTTTGAACTCGGAGAAGAATTGTTCCGACGTGACTTCCGCCGGATCTTCGCCGTACTTTTGCAGACAGTCAGCGTACTGCTGCTGCATCCGCTCCACTCTGGCTGCGAGACCACGTTCCAACATTGTAGCACGGCGCACGAACGGACCGAATGTGGCGGCCAAGATGTCATCGGGCGGGGCGTTGATGGTTACGCGCGCCACCTCGTCCAGCTCGCGATGGAACACGGAAGCCTCATTCACCACGGCTTGCGTGGAGATGCGGCATGCCACCGATACGGGCGCAATCTCATCCACGAACGATGCATACTGCGGGAACAGAGTGTCCACCACGTTGGCCAGATAGTGCAGCAGTGTGGGAAACAGAGATGATGACGTTGACTTGGTGTCCATGATCTGGAATATTTAATTATGTATAGAACTCACTCGATCAGAGAGAACTCACTGCATTGATTCCAGACAGGCGGAAACCATAGGCGCCACCGCGGAAACCACTTCCGTTCATAACATTGCCCACCAGTAGCACCAGCCGCATAACATTGTCAAACTGGCCAGAGTCATTCAGCACCGCCGTAGTCGCAGTCAACACGCGGTCCGTGTCCTGTCAATGGCACAATTTAATTTCAAAGAATGATTACGTAATCACATACCGCTTGAAGATCCCGCAGCCGCTCATCAAAATTGGCCTTAAATATCAGAGCCTTTACGCGGTAGTCAAAGCGGTCGATTTGCAATAATTCCAGAAAGAACCGGTCCGCCATGCCAAGATTGGGCGGCACTTGTCCGCGGAACTGCTGCAGTGCTCTCGTCTCCTCTTCCGTGGGCAGGAATAGTAGAACTTGTTTCAGGAGCTGTAGCGGGATCACGGTCTCGTCCATGGCCAGCAAAGCTTTTCTCACGTCCGCCATTGTCGGCTTCATCTTTTTCAGCAAGATTACTGACCAATAAGTATAAAAGCTATCATGTACAAGCATAATTATAAGAACTTACGGAAATTGTGAGACTTTTTCGGGTTGAGTACGGTAAAGTCCTTGGCCACTTCAGTCGTTGAATCCGTCGCAGCTACGTCCACGTCAGGTTGTTTGCCAGTGGCAGATGAGGCAGCTGTTGTGGTTGTGGTGGCGGCAAAGTGATCTTCTAGAGCGCGCCATGAATCACTTTTTGTCAGCACGGCTGCAATGTCTCGGTCCAGTGTGGTTGAAGAGCCCGCCGCACTGTTCGGGTCCCAAATGGATCCCGACAATTCGGCTAGTTTCTGCCATTGCAACTGCTTCAATTTTGTCTTGGGCTTATAGAGCGCCTTATTTAGACGGCGCACGGCGGCATTGGGTGCGCCCGGTGCAGGAGGAGGCGGAGGCGGTGGCGGGGGTGGTGGACCTGGTGCGGGTGGAGTGGGTGTTGTCGTCTCGGCAGGCGGTGATGCTGACTCGGTGGTGGATGTATTCGCACTGCTGCTTGCTGGAGACGGTACCTTGTTAACGTTGCCGTCGTCAGTTACGGCACTGGTGGCAACTTCAGCGGGAGGCTGCAGCTTGAGCGACGCGAGTCCCGGCGCCGCCTGGAGTAAACTCTCTAGCGTCTGTTCATAGCTCGTGATTATACTCTCATACTGAGCCACATCCTCAGCGCTGGCTGGCAGTGCGAACGGCGAAGTGCGCCCCGCTACCGACCCTAATCGGCCCTTCAACTCGGCCAGCTCGATTTCCATTTCGCACTTTTCACGGTAAACAGTTTGCAGTGACTGCTCCAGCTCGCGTGTCTGTTCCGTCAGCTGGGCAATCTCGGCTGCAGCGGCGTCCGACTGCACTGCAACCAGCTGGTCAATGTCCACGTTGTAGGTGGCGGTGAAGTCGGGGTCGATTCCTTTGCCGTTCAGTACGATCTGCGACACCAGTGTGTCAAAGAGGCGGTAGTAGTTGGCGCGAACGCGAGGCTCTTGTCGCACCACAAGTAGGTGCTGCAGGATGCTTCGGAAATGCATTTCGGCTGCCGAGCCTTGCACAGATCGTTGGATGGCTTTGAATATGTTTTGCGGGTCACTACAGATTATTTGTATGCAAGCATATGCATCAGCTCTTACTACTCGTTGTCTTTCAGGCTGGCAAAGAAGGCGGTGTACTCTTCCCAGTCCATGCGCATATCCTCGGCAAATGATTCCAGCTGGCGGTGCAAATACTCGTTCGAGTGTGCCATGGCAGTCATCTTCACCTTCAGCTTGCCGAACCCGACAGTGTACAGTTCATTGCGCAGATGCATCCGAAAGTCCACGTCTTCCGGCAGCGATATTATCGCATTGACGAGCATCAGGTTGGAGACGAGATAGTCGGTGACCTCCTTGTCTGTCACGCGACTGTCGCCAATCCAACCCACGCCTGCAATCAGGCCTCCGCTGACACTGCCAGTGCCCGCCGTGCGGTCCTTGGCCTCCACCACACCTTGCAGCAGCTGCATCCATCGATGATACGGACTGGCACCCACGCGTTCAGCGCTGACGACACTAGCCTCCAACAGCGCCCCTTTGCGCACGGTTTCCATGGCGCGCAGCACAAGAGTGTGGCCGCGCGGCACCTCGCCGTAGCAGATGACAGTCAGCAGTTCGCAGGCAACTTTGCGCACATGAAAATTCGGCGAGTGCATGCAGCGCACCACGGCCAGCACGGTGCCATGCGAGCGTTCGTCCAGCACATTACGCAGGCCGAACGCATTGTTCATATACACTTTTATACACCGGATGATCTCGTGCTCCACCGCGTGGTCCTTGTCTCGTCTGCGTACGCAAATGACGATGCTGCATAAAGAACAATGTAGAAAATATGCCATACCTTTTCGGCCGCTTGTGCAAATCACTCAATATGTGCAGCAGCGCAGCCATGCCGTCCAGAGCAATAAACTTTTTCACCCACGCCAGCGGCTGACTAGTCAAGCTGACCCGAAGTCCAACCAGGCTCCTGATAACATAATTAGAATATGGATGTAATATAAACGTTAATACAACTATAGATATATAGGCTATAGCTGGCAAGAAATATGGCGAAATATGACAATATTAAAAACCGCCCACTTGATCAGGTTGGCTGTGGAGACACCGAGAAGCATGTTGCCTTGCCGCATGCTGTACCACTGCAATTCACGGATGTAATACTCGGGGGCACTGCGATCTGCCCGGTCTGACGCTGCGTGGTGTCCCGACGATGCAGATATTGCGGTCTGCTGCATGGGTGCACCCACGGAGCCAGACTGGCTGACAGATGACATATTTCCACCACTGCCACCAGACAGCGCTACTCCACTGGCGCCCGACTCCAACTTGCGGTGCTGTTGCAGCATTTTAACCTTGGAGTCACGTGGCAGTGATCTGATTGCCAGCCGCCGGCTCTCCTCCAGTCCCATCTCGTCCTGCGCGGCACAGACATGTAAGGAGTTGTGTGTGGCATATCACGTATTCACTGCGTGGCCACGTACACACATCAGCTCCATCAAGTGGTCCAGACCGGCCATATCCAACTCGGACAGCCATCTGTGTTGTTCTTCGGCGGCGGCGGCGGCGGCAGCGGCTGTGGCAGTACTGGTGGATACGCCGCTGGACGATGCAATCGACGCCGACGACGATGAGCCCCATGTGCCGCCGCCAGCATCCATAGCGGCGGTGGAAGCGGCACCTGTTTCCGCGTCATCCCCGGGATTGCCGCGCCGTCGCAGCAACCTCGACGAGAGTTTGGCCGGCTGTAGCAGCGAGTCCAGTTTGGCCTGCAGCATCACAGACTCTCTCCCGGTATGTGTGTATGTATGTACAGTGCCGGTGGCTGTGCAATTGCGGGGTGTTTGTGGGCGGAGTAATGTATGTATGTAAGAGACAGAGAGACTGAGAGACTGACAATACTTATTACGGAGTCTATGTAAATACACATCAACACCGCTAATACTGCCAAGTGGAATGCCTTACATAACCTGAATATCTCTTAATAACTGCGCCTACATAGTTAATAAGCAAAGGAGTGTCAAAATGCAATGCACCTTAATGCAGAAATCCGTCCATGGGTGAGCGGTGCTGTTGATTAGTGGTGACTGGCTGGTGGCGCAACAGGACAGCGACGCAAGCACTGTTACCACTATGTGCGGCCATCTGCACTGGAAACCAGCCGTCATTGTTTCGCACCGATGCCAGGTCTGCCTTGTAAAATAGGAGAATCTCCAACACAATTGGATGGCCATGCATCGCAGCCAAGTGTGCTGCAGTGTTACCGTAGTCATCACTGAACAAAAGGTCGGCATTCCTCAAGATTAAATACTGCACAATATCGTGGTTGCCATGCTTTGCCGCTTCCAACAAAGCTTCGTCAACCAGGTTCCGCAGAGTTATCGGATCCTGAATTGCAGCATTGGCGCATATTGCCATTACAAGTCTAATGTAGCCTTTCATAGCAGCCTCCATAATTGCAAACCAATTCCAGCCGGCGTGTCCCGCTGGTGCTCCATACTGCAGTAGCACTTCCATTACATAGTAGAGGCGCTCAGCGGCGGCCAGATGGAGCGCGGATTTGCCGTCATTATCCGCCGCCGCAAGCAATGTTACTCTTTCGCTCTTGTCAGTGAGCGTGTCTAGCAGCAAGCGAACAATCGCGGCATTTCCGCCGAGTACAGCCCAATGCAGTGCTGTGCGTCCAGATGATCCGGCCATTGTGCGCATACCTCCATCTTGAATGTAGTGGTCCATCTGCCCGTTCATCGCCGTCAGTAGTAGTTGCGCAGCATTATAATGGCCCCGCTCGCAGGCCATGTTGAGCGCAGTTTTGTCATCGACTTGAAGGAATGCATTAGCGCCATTTAGCAGCAGAATGTCTAGTTCAGCAACCTTGTCATGATATGCCGCGGTGTGCAGCAGTGTCCATCCGGTGTCATCGCGATTGTTTGCGCCGTAACTATCAATTAGAGGTTGCAGAATGCTAGTTGCACCCATCTGGACTGCATGATGTACCGATGTGACCGGCACTTGCAACATCAGTGCGTTAAAGCCATCGAAAAGCTCGGCAAAGTCCGGATTATCCGGTCGCAATCGCACGCCGCGATAGTACTGCACGGCGGCTGCCATCACTTTCTTGGACACCAGACTGACCTTGAATTCACCGATGGCATTCTTATCGTTCAAGTTGCTCTGACGAACCATGACAGCAAGATAAGTCTTCCCTCCATCCACGTGTTCCAGCATGCCGTGTCCGATTCGAAACTGTTCGCCCTCACAACGGAATGGCACCACGCCCGACTCCGTGCACTGGTCCATGGTCCACTCCTCAGTGATGGCCAAACTTTTCGGCAGTTGGGACTTCCGTCTGGGACGTGCACTAACTGTAGCCACTAGCAGCAGGAAAATAGCTGCAACGAACATGTATGCGCGAGACATTTGATAAACTTCACTAGCGAACTATCGAGATGCTCACGTTCAGTCAGTGCCACGTGTTTAGTGTGTCCTGATTGGTCATTTGTTTTCAGGGGAGAATGCATACGGGCAAAGTTTAATGTGCTATGTAGTAGAAACGGATACCGGTTCACGTCATACAGATCATTTCATTGCATACATACGGGCAGAGAAGAGTTGAGGAATACCGTATGGCAGAGTTTATTGTATTTACGAAGTGGAGCCGTAGTGACACTGCCCAACACTGACTTGGAAAACATCAACTGTCGGATTCTTTAGCAACGCCGCGGCAACAACAGCGACGACGTTGCCGTAGCAACGTCGCCGGATGCGGACGTGTAGATGTACGGCTACATTCGTTGCCGGAACTACGACGTCAATGCACGCCTATAAGAGGCGTGCAACGTATTACAATAAACACTGATCATCGTATACTCGTCTATTACTTTCACAAGCATTGCACTCGACTGACAATTCAACATCAACTACTAATTTGACGAATAAAGATTTGCGGCACAAACCGTGCACTCGACGCTCGCCTCCTTTCCATCGCTGGTAGCTGCGTTCATCAAAGTAGGTCTGCGACCTTCAACTGCGCCTGATACTCATTCTGTTGTATATTTTTCATCAGCCATTCAGCAGCGCGCGTGTTGTCTGCAATTCTGCTGGAAGATAATTTTGCGTTTCAAGCACTGCGATGCAGTGAGCAGGAGACATTTGGCATCACCGCCAGCAAACTTGTTCGCAGAAAGGAAATATTTGGCACGGCCATCTGCCATCCAAAGTCGACAATGAGCTGGCCAACTTTATCAAGACTATTGGCTGATGGTGACATTTATCGCCAACAGACGGTATACATATGTACATATGTACATATATATATATAAATATACTACCTATATATAGCCATATAATTGCAGGTGGCAGTGACTGTAAAAATGCAGTTTGCATTGGACGCTATCTAGTATTGTTGATGTCAGTCAATGCCGCCGCCGCCGCCTTCATCTTTGAGTTCGGGGAGCAGTGCGGTCCGGTGTGCGTGTGGTCTGTGCCTGTCAGTGCCGCCGGTGAGCAGGGGACGAGTCTGGCCGGCGCCATTCTCTCCGTGGACCTGAATGGTGACGTGAGTGGCGTTGCGTGTGGTGCTGCAGCGTGGACTGGGGTGCGCCTGCCTGCCGCCAAGGCTGATGGGCCCATTCTCATTGTGCGCGCGGGTGTTGACATACATGCGGAGAGACTCACGCTGCATGCAGACGCGGTACTGCACCGTGCCGGATGTGGAGGCGCGTGGTTTCTGTCGCCGCGTGGTAGTCACAGTGCAGGTGCCGGCGGCTCTCTGCACTAATGCCACCCGCCTGGCGATAGAGACGCGTTTGCGGGAGGTGCGTGTGTGTCGCACATTCAACATTCCGTAGCTTATAGCAATATACACGCATAGTGCGTGGACAATTGGCACCGGGACATGGTGGCCGTGGTGGACAGCGAGGAGATTGCGGCAGCGCGTGCAATGTCGGCCTCATCCGAGTCGCTGGACAGGCCACTTCGACCGCTGTGCCAGCTGGCAGCACCTGGCTCCTTTGACGATCTAGTCGGCGCGCTGGAGGAGCTTATTCGTGGCATTTCTATTAGCGATACTTCAAGTACAACTACGGCTACTTCACTGTGCGCCAGGCAATGCCGCCAACAACTGCGACAGGCGCTATTAGAGACCGCCAACTGGCTGCACCGCGAGATAGTTGTGGCGCCCAGTGCCGGGACAGTGGCGGCATTCAACGCGGCCTCGGCGCTCAAGGCATCGCTGTGCCAATACCGGCAACAGTCTGCTGGCAGCCACAGTACACTGCCGCTTCGCACTCGCCACCACACTGTCCAGTCGCCTGGTTCATTGTCGTCGTCTATGCCTTATTCTGCGGATGCCTTCTCGCCAACGGGGACCGGGATGCATGCAACCTGGTTTGGCGGTGTTCATGGCAGTGCTGATACCGCCAGCAGCAGACGGCGCTCCGTGATGGACGTGTTTGATGCCGTGACAGACACCGCGACGGAGACATCACTCTACTCGGCGCGTCGTCGCAACTCTTCGCCGGCCGTGCGCCTTGGCTCTTCCATCTCAACCACTCCACCAGCACTGCCGAAGACGTGCGTTGCCGCTCACTGCACAGCTGCCCAGCACCAGCTGGACCCGCTGACCGCACACGGTATAATCTGCGCCCGTCACAGGCCGCTCGAGCATGGTGCCGTGGTTGATGAGGTGCAGGCAAATGAAAATGATCAGCAGCAGCAGCAACTGCTGCAGAGACGGCGACGCCCGCTGCCCGCTCGCATATCCGCTGGTGCCAGACGCATGCTTCAGCCGCTACTTCTGGTGCGGCACTCTTCTGCCAGCACTACCACGGATGCTGTGCTTGATGCGCCGCCATCCGGCAACCGTGTGGGTGTAAACGACACAGGTACCACTGTCACAAGTGACACCGCAGAGTCAGTATCCACGATGCTGAAGCGGTTAACAGCTAGTGGGTGCGTGGACGGGCATCCACTGGGACACATGGCCGACTGGACGCACTATCAACGCTCTTTTGGGCAGCTGATTGCTGGTGGTAGAGGCCGTGACTTTCGCTTTGGCGATGACCGTGTCACTGCCGAGCATATGGCAGTGTAAATGAATGATGCATTAAATATTTTATATTGATTAAATACTGCTGTTGTTGATGGTAATGATGATGATGGCGACTGTGAGCGCACATGAAAGGTGTCACGCCTCAACAGGTGCAGTCGGAGGCAAAGTGGGCTTGCTGACGGAACCCATTTTGGACATTAACCACTTGCGTCGAATCAAGTTCTCCAGCGCCTTGTTGCCGCTCGCCTTTGCAAAACCGAGCGGAGAAATTCCTTCAGCCGTACGGGCATTGACATTGGCGCCACGTGCCAGTAATATCCCGGCGGCCTGAAGTTGACCTCGTGAGCATGCATCATGAAGCGGAGTATGACCATTCGAGCATGTTTCATCGACCAGGTCAGGGCGATTATTAAGCAGCTGGCTTATCACGGCGAGGTGACCCCCTTGAGCGCTGCAAGTGATTGCAATGAGTCCGATTTCCGTCGAACTGAGTCATGCAGCAAAGTGCGGCGCCGGTTACTCTAGTGGCAGAACACTGTAGCTTCGCACGGCAAGAGTGGCGTTAGAACCGAATACATGGGTGTGTTAGGCGAAGCGCTCCTTTCTCTAAAAGGATTGTCACCGCCACCATGACCCTGAGCGCATGCCAAGCAAAAAATGCGTCCACGATAGGTTCTCGCGTCAATTGGACTTGAATTTTAGATCGAGGCGCAATAAAATGGTCATTAGTTCCACAAGGCCGCGTTCAGCTGTCAAGTGTAGCGGAAGATATCCTTCAAAATTCATTGCCGCAAGTTCGGGGTAGCTTTTCAATAGAACTTTGGCAATGCGGATATGACTTTGTTTTATGGCGGAATGAAACGCAATCACAAGATCTTGTGACATCATTGCCTGTCGTGGATGCGTGCTCTCTAGGGCAGAGGGCAGATTTTTCTCTCGAGATGCTGGATCATTGGCGCAAATAGCTTTCACAGTTAGAAGAAAACCTTTTGTTGCCGCGTCGATGAGAGTGTCTAACTTGTACCCGACATCAACAGGATTGGCTCTCTTTTGTAGCAGCTCTTCGATAACCGCTGTTTTCATGTGCTCTGCAGCCAATTTAAGAGGAGACTTGCCGTCAGCATCCCGGATGTTGACATTGCCACTTTAGCCGTTCACAATCAATAGTCTGACCACATGCACATTTCCGCCGATTGCTGCCCAATGAAGTGCCGTACGGGCGTTGACAGTAACCTTATGAAGTCCTGAATCGTCTCCTAGGTACAGGTCCGATTCCCCATTCATAGCAATCCAGAGCTTTGATACCAAGAAAGGATGGCCTCGTTCGCAGGCGATGTAAATTGGTGTCTTCATCTCGTTATCTCGAATGTACGGACTTGCTCCAAGTCGGATCAAACTTTCCACAGCGTCAATCTGTCCGAAATATGCGGCAGTGTGCAATGGTGTCCATCCAACTTCGTCGATTTCGTGCTTGTCTTTATTATGTAAGGAAATAAGTGGCTGCAGTGCTCCGGTAAGGCCGGTTTTGATAGCGTTGTGAAGAGAATAATCTGGCACTCTGAGCTGCAGCCTAAAAAATCCCTCGTAGAGCTGTTGAACATTGTTCCTTGGCCAATTAAACGGTAATACTTGACAGCCTCGCGCATCACCATCGCATTTACGTTGCTGACGATGAACTCACCGGCGTAATTCTTGTCGTGGTCAAAATTGTTTTTCACCATATTTGCCAAGTATGTGTCGCCGTCGTCCTTGGAATCCAACATCGTTTTACCAATTTGGAAAAGCTGCCCTTCGCAACGGAATGGCACCAAGCCCGATTTTTCACCAGCACTGAGACGACTGCTCAAAAACCGGGCAGCCACGGCCTGATCGATCAGAGCCGCAATCGCGGCGAAAGCCAGCAAGAGCAAGAGCACACTGGCGGAACGCGACGCGATCATTTGCACGTTTGCGCGTTTTTCAACTCTGCGCGCGCTGCATCGTGAAGGGGTCTTTTTAAAGTCGATTTGCTAGAACATGATTGGCGGAGCGTTGATCTGCTGCACGCTGTTTCAGCAAAAGGGCCTTGGTATATATGGTTTAAAGTGCGATTAATTAACGTATAGGCAACGTATATTCAACGTATAGTATAGTCAACCTATAGTATAGTCAACGGCTACGAATTGAATGCCACAAGCAATTAGCTGATTGCTTGTACATATGTCTTGCCGACATTGGCGAAAATTGACGCAATTGGTTGTCGGCATCTCTCTGTATAGTCAATGCGCACAGATCGGTTAACTATTTAATGAAATTTGTGGTATATTGATGACCAAAGACAGTATTATTTAACCCCGCTCAAATAATTTGTCAGTCTCGGATTGTAACCGACCTTAGATGAGATTTTCTGGAGTTTGGCGCCGATTATTTCGCACCTTCATTTCTGCACCACTTTCCACGAGAATTCTGGCGTTGACATCGCGGTTATTACGACATGCGCAGTGCAACGGGGTCATCTTGTCGCGACCGTGTTCATTAACAGTCCCGGGATTCCTCCGAAGTAGTAAGTGGAGCGTTTCGATTGAATCCGTTCCCGCCGCCACATGAATTGGGTGCCAACCGCGAAATGGACGCAGAGCCAGATGGGGAAGCTTGTCCAAGAACACTCTTGCTACCAGATGATGATTGTTGTTTACAGCTTCGTACAACGCTGATGCAGCAGTTTCTTCATCCATCTCTTGCTGCAGAAACACTTTCACAATGCAATGGTAGCCTTTGGTGGCGGCGTACAATAATGCCTCGTTCGTGGCGGCTGACTTGGGGGAAATGACGCCGTTTTTAAGCATTGCCTGGATGATTACACAATAGCCGTTGGTGGTCATTTCATATAGCCTGTTGCCATCAACGGTCACGTGTTCGTGTGATGCCCCATGTTGTAGTAACAGTTCCATAATCGCCCAACGTTGACGTTCATTGGCCAATTGGAGCGGCGATTTGCCACCATCATCCAGCGCGTTGACCACCGTGCCCACATCGGAATTATGCGACAACAAGAGCTGGACAATCTCACGGTTTCCGCCAACCACGGCCCAGTGCAACGCTAATCGATGTCCGCTGTCCAGCATTGAATGCATTTGCCCGCCGTTGACGAACGTGTCTGCGTACCCATTCATCGCGGCAAACAGCACCTTTGCAGTGTCGCGATGCCCCTGCTCGCATGCAATGTATAGCGGCGTCTTCCTCTGCACCTGAACCAATGGATCAGCTCCGCGGGAAAGTAGTTTGTACGCAGCCAGTGGTCGATTGTGGTAGGCAGCGGTGTGCAGCAGAGTCCAGCCAAATCTGTCCACATCATCCACGCCATACACGGATATCAGGAACTCTAGCGTGTCCATATCGTTGCTGCTCTGGATGAAAACATGCACTGAAATCTCGGGCGTCTGCAGCTTGAGCACGCTGAATTCGCGGTACAACGGCTCAAGGGAGGGAAATTGATTGAATGCGCGCTGCCGGTCGCCACCATAGTAGAGTGTGGCCGCGTGCATCGCGGTGTGCGTCACCACACTGACGATGATCTCGCCCAGGTCGTTCCGGCTGGCGGGAATGTCCCCGCGCTCCATCTGGGCCAGCAGGGTGTTGCCGCCGTCGACCAGACCGCCTGCAGCGCGCCGCGCCCAATGCGGAACTGCTTGCCACCACACCGGAATGCGACCAAGTCAGACCGCGCGCAATCTGCCGCCGACATTTCCACGGTATCTGTCTCCTCGTTGCCATCGGGGCCCCACGTCACCACGGCTGTGGCCATCGGTAACTGCGTTGGTTCCGCTAAAAGACCTTCAACCTCCGCGGCGGTCAGCGCAGCTGCATGCTGAACAGAGAGGCAAAGTAGCGCGACACGTGCCGCCAACAGCAGTGTGACGCGTCGTGGCGGCATCGCGAGATTATCTTTTTGTTAAATATATTTTATAGGACTAATCTAGGGAGGACTCGAGCCCTGGACGGAGAGCTTTTTTTACATAATATGTAAAAAAAAACAGGGCTTCAGAGCACATAATAATAATGATATGCGCGGGCGTTGAAACTTCGCCGTAGCTGCGAGATAATCTGCTGTCCACTCCGTGCTAAAGGGGCCGCGTAATGAACAGCTGTATTTAGTCAACTTTGCCACAAGCAACGGCATTCATACACAAATCATAACGACGAATACACAACGGGGGAAAAGGCCGGAGGCTAAATATGGATTTGATTTTTTTATCCTTACCATCTGTAAGTATGTGACAAGCCAGGTCGCCGCCGTAGTACTTTACCGCCGCCGCCTCCATCATTTCCTTTCCAGCAAGGCTCACGATGTACTCATCACCTCCCTTCTTGTCACAGTCCAGATTGTTTTCCACGAATTTGACAAGATATTTGTTTCTACGTGATCAACGGTGCGCAGTGGCCCACTCGGAACTGTTGTCCATCGCAACGAAACGCCACCATGCAGTATCCTCTGCAGTTAAATCCATATTACTGCTATCGTCGCCATTGATAAGATTCGTCTTTGTGCTCATGAAATCAGCGTACTTCAATGAAAGGTGGATTTACCCTGTAAGCCACATAACTAACGCGATAATATTATATGAGCTGTGTTAATAATACATAAGCAGCGCATGAATGGTTGTCAGCGGTGGCGGCGCGTCCATCGAGTGCACGCGGCCTCCGTGCTGCGAGACACCTGCACACGGACAACAGGGCACGGTGGCCATTCACGGCGGCCGTGACACGTGTGCCAACTGCGGTAAACGCGCCGGCCCCAGCGCCATCAGCCGCTTCCACGCCCACTACCCAGTCAAGGTGATTGCACCGCGCGTGGCCGGCCCATCCACCCTGGCCGCCGCATACGTGCTCACGTACGGCGGCGGTCTGGTCAGCGGTGATGACGTGCGCGTGCAACTGGATGTGCGTGGTGGCGCGGCACTGGCCATTCTCAGCCAGGCGTCCACCAAGGTGTATCGCGCCCGCGGTGCCGAGGTGTGTCGCGAGCAGCAGCAGCAGCCGCAGCAGCGCGTGGCTAGGCAGTCGTGTGTGGCACAGCTGGCGCCGGCATCACTGCTGCTCTGGCTGCCGGAGCCTGTGGTGGCGTTCAGAGATGCGCGCTATTGCCAGGATCAGCGGTTCAACTTGGACGGGGGCGGCACTGCATCGTGCCTGATACTCGACTGGTTCACGGGTGGTCGCACCAGTCGCGGGGAGTTGTGGTACGGCTCAGAGTGTATATATCTATTAATAATATGCATGCATTATATTTAGTACATTTGTACATATATGCACAACTATAAGTTATAAGTTATAACTATAAGTTATGTACAACTATAGTTGTAAATAACACATTTTAGGGACGCCGAGGAGTTGCGATCAAACACCGCTTTCCACATTGGCGAGCGACTGTTTCTGCGCGATGCGTGGACAATGGAGCGCGGCACCGACAGCAACCCGTTCCACGGACGCGCCATCATTCGGCAGTGCAACGTATTTGCCACCGTGGTGCTGCTGGGACCGCGTCTCAGTGCCACTGTTGCGCGGCTTCTCCACCTGAGCACCGAATGGTCTCGCACAGGTGACAAGCACCAAGCGGCAGCACAGTTATCGTGGTCCGTCTCCCCGATTGACGGAGATGGCGATGATGTGGAGCCGGTGGGTGCCATGCTGCGAATATCCGGCACACAAGTGAGTGATGTGCGTGCCTTCCTACTGCAGCATGTTCTCCTGGGGGACCATGCTAACGAAGATGTGGAACTGGCGGCGGCCGCGGCATTATTTAGGCGGCAGCAATAGAGAGTGCATATACATCAGAGTGTAATATAAAAGTATTTATGAAATTGAACAGATGTGTATTGAATGTACAGCAATAAGAGTTCAGCAGTGTCCCTGGCCGGTGGTCTTGAAGCTGTCGTCGCCGGCCGCTTCATACAACAAGCCCTCCGACGTCAGAAAGTCCAAATGGCCTCTGCGCTGATATATAACAAGTGTTCATATAAAATATTATATAATGTACCGCAGAACATCCGCGCTCATGCCATCCAGCCGGCGCTGAATCTCTCTGAACGGCATGCCATCCTCGGTGTGATCCGCCTCGGCGACCATGCGGCAAATGTTGCGCTGTACGGGATCATGCACCGCCATACCCGCACCCATTTCATTGCCACCGCTGCCGCCCGGCTGGGCACGCGAATACGCCGAGTCGACCATGTATCCGTCACCTCCTCCCTGCGGCACATACTGCGCTCATTAACATACGATAGCAATATATATATCCCGGCGTACAGCGGTAGAACCGATGCCACTGCTCTTGCGAGCCGCCTCCAGATGGCTCTGCACAGACTCGAGCAGGTGCATGGTCAGCTCGTTGAAATCTTCGACGGGTCGAATGGACGAGGTCTGAATGTAGCGCTTCTGCGAGAACACTCGAACACTTCCCACAATCTTTACATATGTGTTCTCACTACCCATGATTATAATATATATAAACAATAATATATGTACTTATAAATATACTACAACCCACCGCAATGAAGAGTGAGCAGCTGGACGCTCCGACATGCCATAGTCGTCTCCGCCCGATGTTTGTGGGAGCCACAGCCGCGCCTCAATAAAACCAGTACCGTCCTCCACGCGATAACTGCAATTCATGCTCTGCTCCGTGACCTGTCGAATGCACGCAGTAACCACCACCTATCGAGTGTGAATATAATAGATTTGAATATCAATATAATAAACTGTACATTTCCCAGCTCTTGGCCGTCGATAAAGAAGGAAGCTTCATCGTGCGGCTGTGACGCATCCAACAGCTGTCGAATGGTCACGGAGCGCAGACTGGCGCTCATTGGACCGCGCTATTGTTGCGCACAATTATTCTCAAGCTATGTGCGTGAATAACAACAAGTGCGGCACCTTCTTGCCACTGGGCGACTCGAATGCTGAGCCGGACGCCATCATGCCATCGGCACCGCCCTGAATGTATCCACCGCCGCCCATATTACCACCACCGCCGTAGCCGCTATTGCTGTTGTACGGATTCATGCCATGAGCATCACCACCACCCATGGCATTGTTGTTGTTGTTATGGTTGTAGGCACCGCGACCGGGTGTCACGGGATGCTGAGCAGTGTAGCCGCCGCCGCCGCTGTACGGATTCATGCCGCCAAAGCCCGTCATTGCCGTATTAATGTAAATTTGTTCAATAAGCGCTGCTGAAACAAAAATGCGGCACTAATCAGGACTCGATTCCTCCCTCTTTATGTACATAGTGCAAAGCTACAGTATTAATAGATAATTAATAGTTGTATGCGTCGAGAATAAAACTTCTACACTTCTACTATATTGTACTATATAAATAAATTGTCTCCTCGTAACCTACTACGATAACAATAATATAATAAATAATTATTATATTGTACTATATAAATAAATTGTCTCCTCGTAACCTACTACGATAACAATAATATAATAATAATTACTCGGTATGTATGAGAGAAAATTCGCTCTACAAAGATACCAGCTGCTCTTGTATGTATTTACCTTAAATGAATCGCTACACATGCTCCCTGAACAACGTACTACTACTACTTACTGCTGCCGTCAGCACCGACGTCATTGTCAATTCAGCATATACTGAGCCGCGTAAGCACTCTGTCAGTTAATACAAGTTAGAGGCCTGAGCACTTCAATTACTCGACTATGCAAAAATTGAAGAAGGAATTGTATTACTCATGCACCACATTAGCACTTGGGGATGCCAATAATGATTAAGCCAGACGCGCTTATTGTTAGCAGTAGCAACAGCCGCGGAGAGAAACAACCAGATTCTTTTCTGCGCCTTCTGCGTACTCTAGTGCAATTGTAATTCTGTCTGCTTCAACCAGTTTTGTGGTGAAGGATACCAGTGTCCATCTATCATCCAAATTGTATAGCATATTTTTCATGCCATTTAGCTTGTCGGGAAGATTCTCCTTGGATGCCAATGCCACTAACACAGGCTCCAATGTGCTTAAGGCGTTGTCAAATTCGTCTTCCGGGCTCCACTGTGGAATTGGTACCAAATTATCTGGCTGTAATAGAGCTGAATTCAAATTGTCATCCACAATCAGAACATCACTCAAGTCTCTACCCAGTTTTGACAAATCCTTGACAAGCACAGGCTCTTGTGTATTATCCACTTGATCGCCATCCATATGCTGATATTCCGTAGTAGATTCCCAAAAATACATCCCAGTGATCCTCGCAGAATGAGGTTCAAGAAACTCGATTGCACGTTTCGCTGGACCTACTGACGATGCGGTATAGATGACAACTAACGGTGAGCGATTCTTGATGAGCTAACTACATGAAATCCTTACCGTCATACAATTCGGACATTTTGGCAACAAACTCTCGTGCCCCCGGTCGAAGAGATACATACTGAATTATCTCTTGGCCGTCATATGATGTACTCTGAATTATGGTGCCTGACACCTCACAATTTAACATTGCATCCTCTAGAATCTAAAACACGGTCAAATAATTCTCACAACAAAACAAGAACATGTTAAATTACCTCGCATTCCTCCGGCTTGCGTCGAAATAATAGCGTGAAGTCCATGTCAAGTACCAACATTTTCTTCCTCTTTGGCTCCACAGAAAGACTGTCATCTCGGTAGATAATATCCAAAAAATTATTGGTAGGAGCATCATTGGTGGGCGAATAACTCAGCAGTAGCCCGGACATTGCCCAACCTCCAACCAAGTTACCATTCAGAGACGACAGTGCCAAGCTGCCACGAATTTCCTCGGCACGATCTGTGTGTGCAGTAAACATTACATTTTCAGGTAGACGGTGATGCTCCGGATTCATCACCATCATGAGCGCATCGCTGGTGACCAGAATATAGTCAAATGCGGGAACTTTAGTCCTCTGCAGTCGGTCAAGCCGAAATCGAACGAGTGACGAACGATCGCGCCGTGTTGATGTCACTGTGCTGGACAACCATGCATTGCACTCTGTCTGTTTCAATAACTTGATAGGAACATCAATGTCTACGTTGATCCAAGCAATGTCTTCTGCACCCACATTCATTGATGCTTTGTGACCGCCGCACTGAACTGTCACCATCAATTGAACGCTTTTCCCCTTCGTCTCGGCAAAATCATCGCGATCATAGTGGACGCGAATAGGGACGAAACTGTACTCGTGCGATAGAAAAATGTGATCACCCATCTTTGGAGACGCGATGTGTGCACCTATTACTTCTCGTGAGTCAAATAGGCTCTAAAACATACACTCCACACGCGGCGGCATTACATACCACGCGTGACACATACAGTAGCGATAATCAGAGCGCACGTCAAGAGCATTAGATGTAGAATTGAGTGGAGAGAGAGCGAGAAGAGAGAGGAATGCTATTTGATTCGACGCAGATGGCAGAGTGGATGAGAACGTGACGAGGGGTAAGTGGTGCGATTGGCCAAGCCGCAACTCCTTAAATGCGCAACGAATGAGAATGCCAGTCCTTCATAGCATCTGGTACTTAAACATGGTAAATTTTTAACCGACGGAATACATTTACACCGCCGCTGTGCTCATGTGATTAAAGTAAGAAATCTCAGTTAGGGACATTAGATTTCCTCCGCGCGTGGATGAGTGCGTGGTCTAACCAAACTGCAAGGTAGAGTGGATGTCGTCCGCTTATTGCCAACCATTTATTATTGTATATATATATTATATTATGTATATTATGTATATTACTGAAAGGTTAAAATATATTAACACTCTGTTTCACATCACATATGCAATTTGAATGGAAAGCGCCGTGACGCTCTTGGACGCGTCTGGCACCGCCGTCTTCTCCGTGCGGCACAGCTCTTTGGCTCATGATGATGATGATGGCGATGATGGCGACCATGCCTTTTCTATGGTGTACTTGCCGCTGGTGGCTGCGGCAGGCTTTTCTCGCGTGCAGCTGGGTGATGATCTGGACGGTGTGTGCGTGCCGCTTCCTGATGTTAGTGGTGGCATGGTGGCGCGTGTCTACCTCCATCCGGTACGTGTAGCTGTACATTCACCGTGTATACTGGCCACTAATGCTCTGTGCAAGTGGCCGCTGGGAGCCGGCACCACAACAAGCGACGACCCTGACGGTTACATTGTGTGGCGTGCGGTATGCACCAGTGATGACGGCAGTGAAGAGCATCAAGTGCGCGCCACCGTCCAGATACTGTCGCGTGTGCTGTACTCATGGCTGTCTGTGCTGCGTGTCAACAATCTGCGCGCTGTCGGCCCCGCGTGGCTGCGTGATATGCTGTCCGCGCCGCTCCGCCACTCTCTACTGCCACACTGTGCCGCTTATGACGGTGCGAGTGGCCGCCTCTCACCACACACCCTGTCAGCGCTGGGTGCGGGTGCCGTGGACGCCGAGTGGATGTCGCGTCAAGTGGCCGCCATGCTGAATGATGCCATTGCCGCGGTGGTCCGACCAATGACATTGCAGCAACATGGCCGTATTCTGCACGTGCTCTTGCTGTCCCCTGGAAATGGATGTAGGGACTGCGGTGGCAAGCTGTTGGCGCACTATGCCGCGCGGTGTGGTAGTCGATGGCTCCAGAATCGCACCGTGGCACATCTGGTTGCTTGGATAGGTTCTGCCACTGCTGCCAAGCGAGACGCTGTGCTGCTAGAGTGCATTCAGTTTGGCTGTGTTGATGTTGATGATAATTGCAAGTCAGCTGGCGGCACCGATGAACACCCGGAAATGTACTTGTATGTGCGCCGCTGTGCCGCTGCCACCGTGGCCATCTTGTCTGCCACTGCGGCTGCCGATGAAGAATCGTTCGATACTGACAAAACTGTTTTTGACCAGGACTGGCGCAATGCCGTCCAAGCACAGGGCGACTTTGTGGTGGACAGGCTGTTTGCTCCGGTGGATATCTCCACCACACGCTCCCTGGAATGGGCGTGCAGTCAGGTGCGGGTGCCACGATCAATATTGGCACTCCCGCGCCACTTGCCTGGGCTGTGTCATTTTGTCATGGTGCATGGTGGGCGGTGCTTTACGGCGCCCCCACCATTCCCGTACTACTCGTCTTCGCCGCTATTTCCGCGCGCAGTCGATGCATTCATGGTCGAGACGCTGGTGACCGCCACGGATGATTCCATGTTTTGTGCCAGGCGATTCCGCAGCGACGCCGACGATTTGGCAGACGGCATCTGGTGCGTGTACGAAACACTCTCGGTGCGGTCCAAACAGTCACCGGTCTCGCTCGCGGCTGGCACATCTAGTCCGTCTCAGACAGCTGTGCCGTCACAGTCAACACCCAACTCTCGGCAAAAGTCTGCCAGCACCCGCCTGTGGTCCGTGTGGACAGATGCCATGCCTCTCCGCCTAGTGCAGCGGTGGAACCATTTGCTGTGCAAGCGGCTTGTGGCCACCGTGGAGTCCGGCGTGGATGAGGATTTCCGCTCACTCTCCGTGCATTCACTGTAATGATGATTCCAGTGACCGAGTTGCCTCTTAAAGAGATTCTCTTTGCAAAGCGTTGGTCTTTTGCAAGCGATGCGTGCAAGAGAACACTACAAGCATGAAGCTCAGCAGCTCTATAGATCTATATCTTATTAAAGAATCAAGTGTTTGCCACATCGGTGTCGGCGTCCAAAACATCCGCTGAGCGTTTGCTGCCAGCTGATACAGCCTGCTTATCTGGCGTTGGTGCCTTCTTGACATTCTTGACATTTGCTGCCGCTTGAGCGACCTGCGCCTGGAGCGTTGGCAGCCACGGGCTCTCTGCCAGATACCACTTGATAAGCGTGGCATTGCCGAGCGGTCCTTTGCCGTCTGTCTCCCGATCCGCCTCCATTGGCAGTGCCGGGATGGTCAGTGCAACTTGTTCCGCGATGTCCTGGCTGCTAGATGATTCCACCGGTGAAATGTCGCTACTGCAGTTGCCGATGTTCTCATCGGACATACTGCACCACTGTCCAGTGTATTGTATGCCGTTGTCAACTACAGCAGGCACTTGCTCTGCATCTCTGGTCACTGCAAATGGGCCCTGCTGTGTCCGCTCCAACGCGGTCATGTGAGCGTGCGAGCCCAGCCTGGCACCCAAATCGTTGATAATTGAGCGGATGTACGTGCCGCCACCACATGTCACTCGCAGGCGGAACATCCGCTGATAACTATTATTCTCCTCCGAATCGGCAGATGCCACTGGTGGGTCCAACTGGAGCAGCTCGATGTCGTGCACATGCACGGGTCGCTCAGCTATTTTGGGGGAAGGTATGGCGGCATCGCGTGCATACTCGTACAATCGTTTTCCCTTCACCTTGAGCGCCGAGAATCTGTGACATCAAATTAATAAAAATATTTATAATTTAAACATCAGATACATGGGTGGACGCTGCATTATATCACCGGTGAAGTCGGCTCGCAATATGCTTGATATCTGCTCCGCGGTGACACTGTCCAGTAGTTTGCGGTCATTGCATCGCTCTGTCACCGTACCCTCGGCGTCGTACGAGTCCGTAGCCACTCCCAGCAGGCCTGCCATTTCAGTGGTGTATGACTAGATAAGAGTACAAACCCTCTGCCTCGTAGGTCTTGCGGCAGTCATTGCCGTGCAGAAACAATTGCAGTTGCTTGGTGCCCGCCCCAACGCCCAGCACTGCATGTTAATTTATGCCTATACACGCATATATGCACTGATATTATCCTACGTACCCAGCACGCCAGACGCCATCGGGTCCAGAGTGCCGCCGTGGCCGACCTTGAGCTCTTTCCACGGCGGAGGCGCCCGGCGTTGTCGACGCTTTGACGCAGCTGCCACCGACGCCTCCAAGGCCGTTGAGGAAGAAGATGATGATTCCAATGCCGAGCGGCGTTTGTGTGCGATTAGAAGCGAGCGGACGCGGTCCACGGCATCGTGTGACGTGATGCCGCGCGGTTTGCATATGGCCAGCCAGCCGTTCAACTCCATCATGAATTCGTTTTTAAACTTAAATTTTTCGCACTATTAAACTCTTTGTACATGCCTTGAATAAATTGCTATAACGTCTCAACACTTCATCACTAGTTGTGAATGGAGTATTTATAGTACGAATGGAAAATCGAATGTATTGCTTATACATCACAGTAGCATTTGGCAGGTGTAACCCTACCAATAATTACTAAAGCGGGCTCCACCGCGCGGTAAATTGCTACGCCTCGGTTGGGGTGGCAGACGCGCCCGCCCTTGAGTACGAGTGACGGCCGCAGAGAGAAACAAAGAGATTGCCGTTTCTGTGCCATCTGCGTACTGAAGCATAATTGTTATTTTTTCCGCCTTATCCAGGTCGCCGGTGAATGAAACGAGAGGCAGTCCGTTCAAATCATACAGCATATCTTTCATGTCATTCAGCTTGTCAGGAAGATTCTCCTTGGCTACCAACGCCGCTAGTACAGGCTCCAATGTCGTTAAGGCGCGGTCATGTTCTGTTTCGGTGTCCCATCGTGGAATCGGCACTAAATTATCGGGCTGTAGTAAAGCCGAATCCGGATTGTCATCCACAATCAGAACATCACTCAAGTCTAGGCCCAGTTTAGACAAATCCTTGACAAGCACAGGCTCTTTTTTGACATTCACGTTATCACCATCCAGGTGTCGGTATTCCGTAGTAGACTCCTTAAAATACATCCCGTTGATCCGTGTGGAATCAAGTGTAAGAAATTCAATTGCACACGTTGCCGCTACCTCTCCTGATGCGGTGTAGATGACAACTGCACTGATCAATACTTGGCGATATATAAATTTAGGTGTGACCTCATACCATCGTACAGGTTTGCCATTTTTTTTACAAACTCTCGTGCCCCAGGTCTAAGAGTCATATATTGAATAACCTGCCTGCCTTCATGTGTAGTAAGCTGCATCGTGCTCTCTGAAGACGTCTCCGAATGCGGAAGAGTTGCGCATGATGATTCAATATCATCATAGAAGGGAGTTCCATCGGGATTCTGCGAAACAGTACATGAGTTTTGCACGCCATATATGCAACCACGGCAAAATACCGTAGGTGCGTATTCAAGTACGCGGGCAACAAGTGTCAAGTCCAAGTCAAGAACGAGCATTTTCTTTTCGCGCGGCTCCACGTTTAAACTGTCAACACCACTTTCAAGATCCTTGGAGTCAGATTTTCTTTCTTGATTAGTATCATCAAGAAAATCGAGATCCGGAACATTTTTGCTCGGGATATCATCATTTGGAGGCGCAACAGCTTTCAAACCCTTCATCGCCCTACTTCCTACAATGTAACCACTCAGCGAGGATGGCGCCAGACTGTCACGGATATCATCGGCGCCGTGCGAATGTGCAACAAAATTTGCATGAAGTGGCGCTCGGTGAGCAGCTGGATCAACAACCATCATGAGTGCATCGTTGGTGACCCGAATATAGTCAAATGCAGGCACTTTAGTTCTCTGCAGTCTCGCAAGCCGAAATTGGACAGGTGTTGATACTCTTTCGTGCCGTGATGATGTCTCCTCCCAGGAAACCCATGCATTGCACTCTTTCTGTTCCAATTCCATGATACGAATATGCACGTTTACATTAGCCCATTTAACGTCATCTGCATCCAATTTCGTTGATGCTTCGTGACCGCCGCACTGTATCGTCAATTTGACTCTTCTCCAGTCTGTTTCGGCAAAGTCATCGCGGTCAAAGTGGACACGCAAAGGAACAAATGGGCGCGAGTGTGACAGAAAAATGTGATCCCCAGTCTTGGGCGAAGCGATGCGTACACCTATTAGTTGACGTTAGGTGAGACTCCGCGCAGGAATCAACAGCATTGACAACGCTACATACCCCGCACCACGGATAGAGCAGCGATAAACAGCGCGTACGTAGCAAGCATTAGACGGATAGTTGGAAAGACGAGAGATGATAGCGTGATAAGAATACGACGAATGATTATTACGAAGAGAATGTGAAGAGAAAAAAGAAGGTGAGCACGCGCGCGCTACGTGCATCCCAGACGCACGAACCTCGCCATATGATTGGCCGATCGAAGACTTCCGGATGCACGCCGATCTTTAAGCGATCGCATTGGACTCTATGTAGAAGCTTATGCTAATATTTTGCTTAAACATCAGACATTTCCAACTTAATTTATTTACATGATATCGAAATGTTTATTGACGACGTACACAAGTCAACCACGGCGACTCAAACGAGCTCGTCCACGTGTTACTGCGTGCGGTTTTCCACCTTCAAAGTGACAGCCGCGAAATTGTTTTTTCCGCTCCATCTGCGAACTGCATCACAATATCAATACTTTGTGCTCGATCCAACTGGGCGGTGAAGGACACCAAGGTCAATCGGCCATCCAAATCATATAACATATCTTTCATATTATTCAACGAGGCTGGAAGATTCTCGTTGGAGGCCAACGCCGTTAGTACGGGTTCCAATGTACTTAAGGCGCGGTCATGAACGTTTTGTGGGTTCCATTGTGGAATTGGCACCAAATTACTGGGCTGCAGTAGAGCTGAATAGAGATTGTCATCCACAATCAGAACATCACTCAAGTCTCGGCCCAGTTTAGATAAATCCTTGACAAGCACAGGCTCCTTTGTGAGATCCACTTGATCCCCATCCATGTGTTGATATTCCGTTGTAGACTCTATGAAATGCATTCCCTTGATCCTCGCAATATTAGGTTCAAGAAATTCAATCGCAAGTTTTGCTGGACCTATTGCTGACGCAGTGTATATGACAACTACACAGTAAGAGATGTTACCGAATAATTTACAAATAAAGATCGCTTACCATCATACAATTCCGACATTCTGGCTACAAAATCTCTGTGACCAGGTCGAAGGGTCACATATTGAAGGAGCTCTTGGCCCTTATAATTAGTACGCTGAATGATGTTGCCCGACACCTCAAAATCAAACGCAATGTCTTCTGGATTTATTGATGACTGACTCAAACCGGTTTGTCCGCGCTAGATTCAGCGTACGGTATGCGACCTTCAGGATGCGTGCACTGCTAGCTACAGCAGCAAGTTAATCTCTTCCTTACCATCTGCAAACTGCATCACAATATCAATATTTATCTTCATAGCGCACGCGAGAGAATTGTGGAGCTGAATTCAAATTGTCATCCACAATAAGAACGTCATTCAAGTGTCTGCCCAATTTAGACAAATCCTTGACACGCACTTCGTTTTCTATGGGATCATCGTTGTCGCCAAATATATTATAGTATTTTGTCGTAGAATCTGTAAAAAGCATTCCCGCAAAATGAGAAAAATCTGGTTCAAGAAATTTAATCGCACACTTTGCGGCAGTTTCTCCCGATGCGGTGAAGATGAAAACTGACAATCGTTAGTTGTTAATGGCTGTTGTTGCGGGTATCCCGGAGACGCAATTTATCTCACCATAATATAGTTGAAGCATCTTGGTCAAAAATTCGCGGGCACCGGGACGAATTGTAAGCTTTGGATTCGCGGCGCATTAGGGTATCCAGTCATCTGCAATATGCTGTCTGGTGATGACACTTGATCGGGAAGAGGTGCGCATGAATGAAATTCGTATTTCGGGGTTCCATCAGGATTCTATAAACGTGGAGTTGGATGTTAACTATGCCCCCAAAGGTGTGCAGATACTGGCAACATACCTCGGGTACGCTCAGTGGATCCCGAAACGCTAGCGTCAAATCCAAGTCGAGCACCAATGCCTTCTTCTTGCTTGGTTCCAAAGATGGGATGTCATCGGGATAGAAGTTGTTGCGGAATTTTCCAAAAGGATCCAGCTTGTACTCATCACAGTCACCGCCGTCATTGTAGGCGTCAATATCCGGTAAATTATGATTTTTAACAGAATTGTCCGGAGAATAATCACCGTTCAGTGTTTCTGTCGGCTTCAATTCCGTCATTACCCTGCTCCCACCGATTTCACCACTCAGCGATGACGGTGCCAAGCTGCCACTGATTTTCCCGACGCGGTGAGTGTGCGCAGAAAACATGACATTGTCTGGTAAAGCGTGATCCTTCGTATCAATAACCATCATGAGCGCATCGTTGGTGACCCGAATATAGTCAAACTTGGACGGCCCACCATTCGCCTGCAGTCCGGCAAGTTGAAATCGGATGGGCGCCGACAGCTCTTCACTCCGCGTTGGTGTCACCTTCCAGGACAGCCATGCGTCGCACTCAGTCTGCTCGGATTCCAAGAAGATAGAACTGCTCACGTGCACGTTGATCCATGCTGTGTCGAATGCAACCATTTTTTGCGATAATTTCTGACTGCATCACTGCAAATTCAATACCGCGACTCTCCATTCTATATCGGCGAAATCATCGCGATCAAAATGGACGCGAATCGAGACGTATTTGTACGAGTGAGATAGAAGATGTGATCGCCAGTCTTGGGCGACGCGATGCGTACACCTATTAAATAGCGTGGTCAAAAACCGGAGAAAACCCTCAAAACTCAGTGGCACTACATACCATGCACGATGGACACAGCAGCGATAATCAGAGAGCAGGCCAAGAGCATTAGATGGACACTTGAGCGGATAGAGGGAGAGACAGAATGATTCGAGGACGATGGAAGAGAATGCTGTGTGATTGGCTGAGGTTCGAGAATGCACAGTGACGTTCATGCTTCACAATAATATGTTGTGCCGATCGATTTCGTGTTGCTGCATGTTGATCTGGTTTTCTGTGCACTGTGCACGGCATGGAGGATGAGCTAACAGCAAGATGTATTTACTAGTTGACACAAAATGTCATTCGCAGTGCACACTGATCTATTAAGCGGTTGATGTGCATACACAAAGACTGCGTCACATCTTGTAGCCCACTCCCCAGCGATAGTTGGCAAATGCGCGGTTAATGAGCGCCTCACGGTGCATCTGCGCCTTCTTTTGCAGCAGTGAACTCTTGCCCTCCAGTATGGCGATAATCTCTGCGGCAAAGCGTTCGTCCAGTTGCTTTGACGGCCGTTGCTTCTTTTGCAAGTGTGCCGCCAACCATCTATACAATCGTTCCGTTAAGATTACATCTATATATAGATAATACTTGCCTGTAGGCATAGTTGGTGCCGCGCAGCTCCGTCACGGGGAGAGGTACGCGGATATTTTTGGCACCGCGTTTGTGTGACCCGCACTCGAGTGACGGGGCCAGCATGCCAACTGCATGTCCAAACAAGGCCACGGGGCACTGGCGAGTCTTTTGCTGCAGGAGCAGCAGGCCGCTGGTGATGTGCTCTTCCACCGTCACGCGGTCACCGCTGGTCTTCATGGTGAAGTTGATGAAGCGACTCAGTGCGGAGTGGCCCTTCAGCTTGGCAGTGTGCTGATTAAGGGCCTCGATCGCGTCTGGTGAGGGTGACCAATTGCTGGGTGCCTCTTGTTGTTCGGGACGTGACGCGTCTATCGTGGCGCTGAACGTCTCGGCGTCTGCAGCATGATTAGAGGCAGACGCGGTGTGCTGCAGCCTGCTAGTCGCCGTCGACGTGATGGCCACGCGATGCAGCGCGCATACTCGCCGGGGCATTAATCGCGTCAACATGTTGTTATTGAGACAAGATTGTATGATACAATTGTTAACTATTATGATGAGCTCTATTCTCTTCTTGCCGATATTACATCGTCCAAATGATTATACACACATATAGCAATATTAAGAGAGAGTGTAGAGTGGTGCACACATGTGTCACCGCGGGTGAAATGCCCGAGACAACTATAGCATGCACGCACACATTAATGTTGCACCTGTTTTCCTTCAACTGGCCTTCATGGAATTTGAATGCAGTTGTACACACATGATGCGTTAATGTATGTACACGTACACAGCAGAATAACAAACATGACTGTACCAAGACACGCTCCAATCCTCCGTTACAGCAATGCCCAAACTGCACCTTGCCAATAGATCCAATATAGCACTACTCTCCGGGGTTTATTCAGATGCTGTAGCCGCGAACAAACGCCGTCTACTTGGCAGCAACTGCAGTTTGGGCCTTCAGCACGCGCTTGACTATCTTGCGCTCCTCGATCAGGAAAGCGCGGACAATTCTATCATTCGTTAGTAGTCTATCTCACAAAATGTATATGCATCTATATGTGTGTATAAACATGTTTCTGGGGTGTGTGCGTGTGATATCGTGTCGTGGTGCGTACACCACGAGTACCACACATAGCATACAATACAGACATATACACCTAGTCATTCCAACTCACCGTGAACGGACGCAGGTGGCGCAACGCGAACCGCCGTACGCACGCTGCACAGTCTTCTGGCGCTTGCTGACCTGAGCGTACTCACGCGGGCGCATGACTGCCACACCACGCAGGCAGCAGCCGCAGTCGCCGCACTTTGGCGCCGCTGCCTTCTTCTTGGTGTACTGGTAGGCGAGCTTGCCACCGGGGGTCTTGACGATCTTGACCTTGTTGGACTTTGTGTTGTAGGAGAGGCGGCGGCGGTATGTGAGTCGCTGTGCCATTGTAATTGCAGTGGTGGTGGTGCTTCACGGATGGGTGGATGGGTGGCGGAGGCTTCGCGGTATTGAATTGCGGGTGGCCACTTGCACCGTGATCAGGGTCGCTCTGTGATTGGCTGCTGCAATTATAAGGATACTACAGTTAGGCAGAAGGAATATGATTCAGTGTCCGCCCCAATAAGAGTATATTGCTTGTGAGGCAAAGCTCTACTTTTTGGGAGGAGTGGATGGAGGTGGTGTAGGTGCTTTGGCGGCAATTTGCGGAGTTGGGACATCGGTAGCCTTGCCCGCACCGACCTGTACATCCATTAATAACAATATGCATATCATATGTACCCACCTGCTCCCATGGAGACTGATAGTCAAAGTAGCGGAATGCCTGTGCCAACTCGAGCGGTTCATGCACAATCCTCTTCTTCTCGTCGTCGTATCGCACTTCGCTGTATCCAGTCAGCGGAAAGTCCTTGCGCAACGGGTATCCCTCGAATCCTGCAAAGTTAATCTACGACAATTTAATACTTAAGTTAAACTTACCGTAGTCAGTGAGTATGCGTCGCAAGTCGGGATGGTTGGCAAAGTAGATGCCGTACATGTCATACGCTTCCCGCTCGAACCAGTTATTGCCGGGGTACACCTAACGGTTAATATGCACACAGCCTATACTATAGTATTGTACCTGACAAGAGCTCGGCACGGGCTTCACCTCGTCCGTGTAGGTCTTGACACGGATGCGCGTGTTGTACCGCACAGACAGCAAGTTGTACACCACTTCAAAGCGGTTGCGGCGGTGCGGATAGTCCACGCCGCACACGTCCTGGCACTGCTTGAACTGGGCGTTGGTGTGGTCGCGCAGGAATGTGAGCACGGGCAGCACGGCGGACGGCGCTGTGTGCAGCGTCAACTCGTCCTTGTACACCGACATTTGCTGTATGAACTTGGGCATGCACTGCATAACGTATTCGCCGAATGCGTGCGGTGATGGCGCGGCTGCTTGCTGTGCCGGAGCCTTCTTGTCACCAGAGGTGCCTGCATGACGAGTGGACGTGAGCAAGAGTGAGCTGTGCAGCAATGGATGTACCGCCAGTGGCAGGCGTAGGAGAGGCCGCAGTGGCCACGGAGCGCCGACTACATGTCCACACCGCTGGCCGAAGAGGCGCGGCACACCGCACGATATTGTGCAGGCCGATCATTGCACAGTACATATGTCTGTGTGTTGCTATTTCCATATGGCCTACCTTTTACGCGCGCTATACACAAGCTGATTTCATTTACTTAGATAAGCTGCGAGATACATTTGTTCTGCATATTATATGTACACAAGTTGGCATCACAGCGCATATATTAGCCTTCAAGAGACTCGCTACGTCTGCATGGTGAACTGTTGCATTCCCGGGACGCCAACATCGCCAACACCTTCACTATAGCCATCCCCGTCAAACACCACCAAATGATCGGCACCCCAGCGCACCCCGCCGTCAGCAGCGGCCCAGTCCAGCCGCGGTCGCAGCTCCGACAAATCACCCGGCGAGAATGAGTGCGGCAGGACACCGCTCTGTTCATCACGCACCAGACCGGCGCGCTGCATCGCCTCCACTATCAACTCGGTGCAGTAGCGCTGGTTAGGGCCGGGACGCTCTGCTGGCCAGCCGAGTGCCGCGCGCAAGAAATTAATCACCACACTCAGCGGGTTCGGGAAGGGAGCGCCCAGCCACTCTGGCATTAGCGTGGTGTCCAGCAGGCGTTCGAATGCCGCGCGTCTACTGTCGCAACTGTTCTGCATCGGCCGTCCAGCTAGATCATCATCTTTGTCATCATCGAGGAAGAGTGGCCGCCACACCACCACGCTGCTCCTGGAGGCGTACTGCAAGTAGGAGAATGGGTTGACCTGGGTGCCATTGGTGGGCCGGGATGCCGGTCGCAACACATCTCGATATGGCACCATGTTGGAGTGGAGAACTGCGGGCTCACCACGGCATCCACCACCATCACAACTGTTCTCCGAGGCATTCACTATCGGCTGCGGCGGTAATCGGTACACCATGGCCGCGTGACCGTACGGTGAGAATGTCAGCCAACGGATCAACTGGCCCAGCCAGTCCTTGCCGCCAAACAGCAGCACATCGCCAGTGCCGGCCCGTTCCAGCAGCTTCGAGTATGATATGCGCGGCATAGCTGTGGTGTCTAGTTCTGTGATGCCGGGCAGTGTTGGTGTGGTCAGTGCCGTGACTGTGTGTGCACGGTGGTGGACACTGCTCCCTTTAGTTCCTCTGGGAAGCAGTACCAGCTGTGCCGCCAAGTCTATGGGAGCACCACCAGCAACATGGATGCCGAGGGCGACTGCAAGAAGAAGTGGTGGCAGCATTGGTGAAACTGTTCACTTGACGTCCAACACGGAGGGAATTATATTTTGTATCAAAATCGTGCACGTGGCATGACATCACCTTCATGTACGCTTTAGGCGGGAAAACAGAATTAGCTGCACAGAGTTAAGTTAAAGCAGCAAGCATGTCCTACGTTGTATATAAGGCCTACACTTTCAAGGATCAGTCCGGTTTCAATGGAGCCATCATTATTCTTGAATTTTGCAATGCAATATGTAATTCTTAAAAGACATTGAAGTGTGTGTATTAGATACTCGTTCCTCAAACTGGGCTGATCTTCTTCTTCCAATTGTATCAATTGCAACAGCATGATAACCAACCGCGCGCTGAGAGTTTCGTCCGCAGCAACACGCCAGCAAGATTCCACCAGTCACCACGCCAATGATGAACGTGAGAAAAAGCAGGGCCACAATGAACTACATAAAGATTAAAGTTGCCCCACATTTTTGCATTTTCGATAGTCTTACTTCGTCCAGTCGCGGGATGGGCCCAGATAATGTCGTAGCAGTAGCATGTGGAATGGTCATGTTGCATATTTGTTGCGCTGTGGGAACCTGGAGCACTTTTGCGCCACACCGCGCCGACAAGGAGGGACAATCAGTCAGCAATATTACTTGCGTACATAAATAATATTAGATAATATTGTTTTAATAGTTCGACCATGATGCGCATTTGCTAGATACGTGCTATCTTACTTATTGAGCGTTATATAACTTCACTTATAGTAATTAATTTGAGTTGTAAATTGTGATACAGTTTCCAAGATCGTTATATACCATTATCTCGGGTGACAACTCAATTCATCCGACACACTGCTCCTAGTCCAATAGTGCGGCACATGATGTTTGATGTCCACATTTATTGGCGGCATTGTATGCACCACTTGACGTATGTTCATGCTGATCGTCTTATTCGCTGTGTCCATTGGAAGTGCCTCATATCTAGAGGCAATGCTTGTTACTAAATTCAGTCCAGGTCCAGGTCCAAGGAGCAATGTGGCTACTTCGTCGGACATGTTCGTGTTGTACACTTCCTGGATTTCGGATCGTGATCACAATTTTTGGTGTGCTATGAAGCTGTTGTGCACTTACATCAGCCAGTCTTACAGGACAATCGGCTGCGGTAAGCATGCACCTTCAAAAAAGGCGACCGCAAATTTGCCTTAGCTAATGCAAAAAGGCCACAAAACTTTGTTGGGCACAATCTTTGACTCGTAGGCTTTGAGGCAGTGTCGGCAACTGTTTGCCTGACACTGTGCATTGTGCATGCAGGAACGTGCGCCACTCAGATCGTAAAACTGCTACTTAGGGGATTAAATTATGCCAAATCAGCACACGAACCGAAACCCAAAATCAACACAGCAAAATATGCGACCAATTCAGCTGCAGGGACACACGCGGCCGCTCACGCAGATAAAGTACAACACGCAGGGCGACCTGCTGTTCTCTGCCGCACGTGACAAGTCCCCCAATGTGTGGTACTCGCACAACGGGGAACGGCTGGGCACGTACGACGGGCACAACGGTGCCGTGATCAGTCTGGACGTGACGGCCGACAGCCGGACACTGATGACGGCGTCGGCGGACATGTCGGCCAAAATCTGGGACGTGGAGACCGGCAAGGTGAAGCATACGTTTGAGTTCAAGTCTCCGGCGCGGTCTGTCGAGTACGCTCTGGGCGATCGGCGCGCCCTCATCCTCACCGATGCCATGTAAGAGTGGTGTATATGCATTATACTGAAAGTGTTACTATACGTACTTGCTAATGACACTTGCAGGTCCGGAAACCCGTCACAGTTGAATGTGTATGATATGAGCGTGGAGGCGCAGACATCGGTGCCCGTGCAGTCTATCGCCATGCCTGGCAGCAAGCCAACCTGCGCTCGCTGGGGCAACTTGAACAAGGTGATCTACACGGGCCACGAAGACGGCACAATAATGTCCTGGGAACCGGTGAGTGGCAAAAAGCTGGCCACGTCACGCATCCACTCTGGCGCCATCACCGACATTCAAATGGCGCCCGACTGGTCCTACTTTATCACCTCGTCCAAGGACTGCACCGCCAAGATTGTCAATGCAGCCACCCTCGAAGAGATGAAGATGTACAAGTCGGACCGTCCACTAAACAGCGCTGCCCTGTCTCCCATCTTTGACCAGGTTTGGTGGTCTATATATATGTTCATTGTACATATTTAATTCAATCCATCATTACAGGTGATTGTGGGCGGTGGACAGGACGCGCGAGACGTGACTACAACTTCGTCACGTGCTGGCCGGTTCGAGATCTGTTTCTACCACCGCGTCTATGAGACAGAGCTCGCCCGTCTCAAGAGCCATTTCTCGCCCATCAACACGCTGGCATTCCATCCGAGCGGCCGTAGTTTTGCCAGCGGTGCGGAGGAAGGTCTCATGCGCATCTACCACTTTGACCCGGACTACTTTGAGTTCAGGTACTGAGCGCTCTTGCACGCGCGCCTGAATATACCTGGTGGTCTGTGATATCGATGTTGATGTGCCGTATGTCTTTGCAGATGCAAAACGTATGACAAGTATGTACCCGGTAAATCTCTACATTACTCTCTCTCTCTCTCCATTATGGGTCTATTTGCCATGCTTGCTGCGCACTTGCACAACACCCTGCGCCTCCGTGGAGAATGAAAGCTCGGCCAGCAGGTCTGCTTGGTTGTCATCGGCGCCACCGCCATCGGAACTACTTATGCCAGACTGCGCGCCAAACTTGCGTTGGAACCGTAGAAACTCTTCGCTGTTCTTGTTTAGTTGCGCGTCGTGGATGCGCGGGTTCCATAGCGGGTGGTGCATGGTGTCCTTGACCAGCGTCTGCGTCAGTTGGAGCGGGATCGAGGTGCGATACGTGACGGTGGAGCCGTCCGTGTGCCGCACGGTGCCAATGAATTGCTGGCAGAAGCGCGGCGCTGGTCGCTGTAGAGTGGGCCGTGACAGACGCGTCAGTGTCGCCGGGGTCACCGAGCGCAGTCGCGCATAAGAGTCGGTGAAGTGCGCGTGCAGCCGTGGCATTCCCCTTTGATTAGAGATGGAAAAACGCTGCAGTCCAAGTAAATACTTGGGGGCGTTTTATTTTCAGCATCTATATATATATTAGTATGTAAGCTTTTTGGGGTGGCGCCATTCTGTGCGCTCGTGATTTTGCAGCTTTTAGACAGTAAAAGGCGGACTACGTTCATGTGCCCAGACGCTGCCGCCCGATGCAACGGGGTCTCCAAGTTGTGACTTTGGGCACTTAGTTGTCTGTGATTGCGGCGAATCATCATTTCAACTACGTCTAGATGTCCCTTTTCCGCCGCAATATGAATGGGGAGCCAGCCATCATTATAAACCAACGCAAGATCTGGATCCAGACCAAGCAGATATTCCACAACATCAACGCGCCCATTCTCTGCAGCCATGTAGAGGGCATTAATGCCATCTGATTTAATATACTTGTCGGCTCCGTTCTGCAGCAAATATTTGACCATATTCAAATTGCCATCCGCAGCGCTGAGCAGGAAGGCGATATTCATGTACCTTTGTACATAATCCTGGTCGGCAACTTGTCTAGCACTGCTCTCGCACAATATTCGCACAGCTTCAATATTGTGCGCTTTGACTGCGTCAAGCAAGGCTTTTCCGTCCCACTGTGAGCTGGAACTCTCTTGGTCAGCCTTGCTATCAAACTCGGCGCGCAATCCTTTGACATATGAAGTACATAAATTCCGATTGTTGATAGAAACGCACTACCTTCATTGTAGTAGCTGTACATCGCGGCTTCTTTCGCGTGTCTTGCGCACGCAAGCTGATAAAGTGGATTGTCGTGCAGTCCTGCTGCACATAAGTACGGAATTGCTCGTTATGGAATGCGTACCATCTTCATCATTGCCGGTGATCAACGCGGATGCCACCAGGTGTTTTCCACACGTCAGCATGAAATGGAGCGCGACAAAGACGATCGTCATATGCATTGGTAGGGCAGCCACTGCCGCGCTGGTTTGAATCTTGCGTACTGTGAGCTTTCCCATCATGATTGGATGCTTAGGAACGTAATGCAAACACGTCTACTGCATTCGCACCACAACTTGTACGCATCCAACATCAACACCCCAATAGATGTAATAAACATACCAGCATCATCTCTCTAATACTTTACAGATAATTATCTGACACACTTGCTCCAAGTGACTTGGCTTGATACCATACATGGCGCACCACTGCAATTAAATTATATACAGTCAAGGAATTCATGCAAATGACATACGTCTGCAACGGGTAATGGCAACTCCATTTCCAGCAGTTTTACGGCCATATATACGGCAGAGGCTGCAACTTCACGTGCCTCGTAGGCATACAGCTGAGGCTCCACAACCGTGCACACATCGCCCACAATTGCCATGGCCACCTGTCCAATAGCCTTGCCAGATGGGTGTAAATCTGCAAATGATGCTTAGGCTATGTATGATGATATGCAATTGGTAACTACAACATGCCAGCTGCAAAGGAACCATCCGAGTCGGGCAGGCAAAACATTGACTTGATTATACGCGCCAGCCACGGATACGGCGTCTCCTGCGCCAGCACAAAGTCCACCACGCGCAACAGCATGAATTCCACGCGGCCCACGCTGTCTCTCACTCTCCAATATGTCTGCAATATATGTATGTAAGTACTGCAGTCACCTGAACTTATTCGGTACCTCATCAATGGCAAGGTGCGACTGTGCTGGGTGCTTGAGACTGCCATATTGTGAGAAACTATAAAGCCTATACCAATAGTACCTGTACGCCACGTTGATTATATCTCGCAGCTTCCGAATTGTCTCTGTGGACTTGCAGGCCAACTGTACGCAGGCAATAGCCACGATCTATTATCAGTGTGTGAGTCTACAATACACATAGGCATGCTCATATGTACAGTAAGTATATACATGCACTCATTGACATGTACACAGACTATAGACTGGCATATAAGTAAGTACACAGAATATACATCACCAACCGTCGGGTCCAGCGACGCAATGAGGCGAGAGTCCTTGGGCACTTGAGAGTGGGCATCAGACATGGCAAACGCCTGGACGCGACCCAGGAACGTGCTGGCGGTGGCAGCGGTGATGACAGGCAGCTCCAGCCGGTCACACATGTCGCGCAGTAGCCGCGCCTGTGCCGCCAAATCATGCTGCACCGAGTCGGCGCCATTCGTATTCGCGGGTCGCAGCGGCGTGTTGCCCACTGATGGCGGCTGGTCCGAGTGCAGTTTGAGCGGGGTGGCCTGCGCGGTGCCGTTGCCCGGGGCGCCCACTCTGCGCGCAGGTGGCGGTGGCGGGGGAAGCATAAGAAAGAGTAGAGGCTAGAGACGAGAGAGATTGTACAGAGAGAGAGAGAGAGAGAGAGGGACAGAGATCCAAGCATGCTGCGCGCGATATCCCGGCGGCATCCGCGCGGCGCATGGCTGATTTTGCAAGGTGTGCGGCGGCGACTGTGCACGCCATCGGCGGCGGTAGATGTGTGCCGCGAGCGGCGGCAAAGACTGCTGCGGTCCTACATACCGGAGCCGGAAGCAATCGTGCTGCTGAGCGGCTCACGGACGCGCTACATGTCGGGCCAGATCTTGTACGTGCGCGTCGATCTCTGTACGCATGTCTGTACGCATGGCTCACTCGGCGGTGTGCATATGGTAGCTACCCCTTCCACCAGGACCCCGACATGCTGCACCTGACGGGCATGGGGGATCCCGATGCCGCCGCCATCATGGGCAAGTAGTAGTGCAAATATCACACATTGCTGACACGCGGGCGGCATAGTAAAGAGCGGCGGCACTGAACGGCTGACGGCATTTGTGCGCGGCCAGACCGCCTCGGAGGCCGCGTGGGAAGGCGCCCGCATCTCGCGCAAGGACACCGTGGCGCTGTTTGGAGCGGACGAGGGCCGGTGGACGCGCGACTTTGACGCGGTGCTTGCGGCCACTGTGGCGGCGCATCCACGCGCAGCCATCTACGCCGACACTGATAGTGCCACCGACCATGCCACCCAGCACGCCTCTGTCGACATCCCGGCCGCGCTGTCGCGTCTCTGCTCTGGCGGTAGGTGTCTTGGTCTTGTATCTCCCTCACACCCTGCCTCACACTGCGCTCGCCCACGGCCAGCCACCACACGGCCACCACAACCATTGAGGCCAGTGCTGCACAGGTTCCGCGTGCAAAAGACGGCGGCCGAGATTGCATGCATGCGCAAGGCGGCGCACATCACCGGCGACGCAATGGCGGCCGTCATGCGGGCCACCGCGCGCGGCACACTGCACACCGAGCGCGACGTGCACGCCCTGTTCGAGTACGAGTGTCGGCGGCGCGGCGCCGAACAGCTGGCCTATGTGCCCGTGGTGTCGGGCAGGCCAGAGACGGGCCACGTCATCCACTACACGCGCAACAACCGGCCACTGGCGCGTGATGGCGGCGGCGGACTGGTGCTGCTGGACGGCGGGGCGCAGGTGGATGGCTATGCGGCCGATGTCACACGCACCTTCCCCGTCAGTGGCCGGTTCACGGGGCCGCAGCGACGCCTCTATGAAGCACTACTGGACGTGCAGGTGGCCCTGATTGACCGGTGCTGTGTGGGCACCTCGCTGGACTCTCTACTCCGCGACAGCCTGGAGATGGTGCGGCAGCGGGTGTGCGTGGACCTGTTTGGCATGGACGGCGGTGGAACAACTGGCACCTACATAGAGTATGGCCCCAGCCACCGTCTGGCCCAGCTCATCTACCCGCACCACATTGGCCACTATCTGGGGCGGGATGTGCACGACTGTGCCGCCGCCTCCAGCGGCTACTTGACTCCGGCTGCTGCTGCTGCTGCTGCTGCTGATTATGACAACAATAACAATGATGATATTAACGGTCCCGCCAAGCAGCGCAGCCCGCGGTGGTGGCGTGCCGGCCAGCTGGTGCCGGGAATGTGTCTCACCGTGGAGCCGGGAGTGTACTTGCCGCCGCTGGGTGTTCGGGATGCCGAGTTTCGACAGGTGCCTGCCGAGTACCGCGGCATCAGTATCCGTATTGAGGATGATGTGGTGGTGGGGCGGGAAGCGCCCGATGTTCTATCTGCCACCTCGCCCAAGACTGTGCGCGACATTGAGGCGCTCATGTCGGTACACTAATAGAGCACATACATACATGGGTGGTGGAGAATTATTTTATATAAGTGTGGACCTATAGTTATATAGTTATAAGTGTGGACCTATTCAAATATTCACCCGCATGGAGAGAACAGTGAATACTCCCTCGGTGACAGTGTTCAACCACAGTTCTCCCAAACAAAGCAGACACGGAACGGCCACAAACATTCAGCACTTGCGACAAGACAATGGACACCTGATTTTACTGGAGGACATCCATTGGCACGCGCCCAGCTGTGCAGTGCCAAGTGGCCACAACGTGATGCATCCAGCAGGGTTAACCTATTCTATGCGAACCCGTGGGCAACAAGCCACTGTAGCACAGTCACGTGGCCACGCCCAGCTGCCGTGGCACATAGCCACTCATCACCCCGACACCCATGCTGCACCGCCCACTGCAGCACATGCAGGTGCCCCTCTTGCACGGCATTTATGCACGTCCACTTATCCCATGGGCAGCCCGCAGCATGCAACCACTCCAACACATGCATGTGGCCTCCCATGGCCGCTTGAGAACAGGTTCGCGCAGTCCACGGGCATCCAACGGACTGCAACCACTGTATCACAGGCAGATGGCCGTTCAGCGCGGCACGGGCCATGTGTGATGGTGTCCAGTAATTTTCATGTTTGCTAAGCAGTTCCGAGTGCGCCCACTGCAGCACCGCAAGGTGCCCATTCTCCACCGCGCCGTCAAAGGAGTGCTCATCCCATGGACAGCAGCCATACCCAAAGGCCCGCTGAAGCATTGCTAGGTCGCCATTTGTGGCGGCATAGTGGCAAACGCGTTCATCCATCGGACACTCAAGTTCCCAAGCCAGCTGCAACATTGCCATATCACGGTTACTGGCCGCAACAGTGCAGATATCGGCATGCATTGTTGCACCCAAATCATGTAATGTGGAGAGAGCGCCAGGGCAGCCAGCTTGTGCCGCAAGCCTAGTCCACTCAGCCGTCCCGTCGCTGTATTGGAAGCCGTGCACAGCATTCAGGTGTCGCAGTGCATCTACATTTCCGTCGGCGGCTGCGGCACGTGCCATATTTGACAATTGGGCGCCGTGCTCCACCGCGGTGGCCAGTAAGTCCGGGGATGCCAGGGCTTCCCTGTACGCCGTGCATTTGCCGCCATTTGCAACGCATTCATCGCACTCGAGATTGGAATTCGAAGTGATCTGAGAGTGCAAGACCTGCGGCAAGTCGCCGATGGTAGCGTGCAGCGGTGACGGTTTGTGAGCGTCACGCGCACCTCGAGCAGCCATGGCATCACCTGCAGGCGCCCCGCGGACCACCGTTAATTCATTATATGCTGCCGAAAGCCAGATGAGCGCGCTTCTGGCCCGCATCACAATAATCAATGTGTATAAAATATTGACTATGTATTAAAGCAATATGGCATCCCAAATATGCATACAGTTAATTAACTGCTTAAAAACTTCATCAAGCAATCACGTGACCGCCAGGCCATAATCAAGGGCGGCAAAACAATTGAACAAAATAGAAAATACAACAATACAGCACAGATACGAAAAGATAGCAAAGGTTCCCCGGCAATGAACAGCGAGCGGCATACACGGCCACTGCTTGAACCGCTGGACCTGCCACCACGGCCACACAACTACAACTTTGTGACTAGTGCCACGGCAGACACGCCGCGCATAGACGAGCAGCTGGCATTGCTGCGCCACGATTCTGCCCGTCAAGCATCATCGACATCATTATTATCTTCGCCCGTGGCGCAGCAACCTTCAGTGACAAGCTGTCAACCACCGCGCAGCAGTCCCGCGCACCGATACGCGCCATACAGACGCCGCATGAGCGTATCGCCGGCAGGCCCGCGTCTGTACGCGTCTCTGGACAACGATGACGACGACTACGAAGACTATGCCCCTCTACCAGGCACCATCGCGGAAGACGGGTATCGCGCCGCCGCCAAGGGGCACAATACGCTCAATGACGCGTCGTCCGAGAGCTCCATCATGCGCCTGCTGGCCGAGTTGGGCGCGTCCATGGAAGCCGCCGGCGAAGACGTCCCCGACTACCGACTCCAAGATACTACTGCGACGGCTGCACTGCGCGCCCCGGTGCCGTCATACAGTGCCGTGGACGCGTTTCTGCAACGTTCCGGTACACCCATGTCTGACGGTGGTGTGAACGCGCATACGTCAATGGCTGCTGCTCCATCCGGTGGTTTGATGGCGGTGGGACGGCGCGACGGTGCATACGCCTCACCAGCCGTCACCAGCGCGTCTGCAGCCACACCCAGGGCACCGAGTAGACCGTGCACGGCTGGCGGCGCTGGCTGCTGGGACGGTGCTGCCGACGAGCAGCCGGATGCCGCGATAGGAGAAGATGCTGGCAGCGAGATGTTGTATGGCGGCGGCCACGATACCGCCAGCGAGATGGACGCGTACGATTACGTGGCCGGCGACGGTGACTGCTACGCGCCGCGCTCTCGAGACTGTCACTCCGCGGTGCAAGCCGCGTCACCCGTTCCGGCAACCGCCGCACTGCCGCCACAACACTTTATCTCTTCATGCCCGCCGCCAAAGTCCTACTCATGCCCGCCTCCAATTAGCGCGCCCGTAACTATTGGACGCGTCTCCTACCACGACAACGTCTACACCACCGTCACCTACAACGACACTGTCATCTGCATCGGGTCGGCGCCTGGCCATGCCGACAGCTGTGACTGCTGCTCGGGACGACAGCAGCTTCAACAACCTGGTAAGGAAGCTGCGGGTCTCACGGAGGGGCCACCCGGCAGCCACCGCCCCATTCCCGCGTCACTGGCCACCTTGCAGCTCACACCGCAATCAGACTGCATCACAGACAACAACAGAAGGCAAGCTATGCACACCTCGTGTCCGAGTGTTGCTGGCGGTGGTGCGTGGATCAATGCAACCAAGCTGCTGAATGCCGGGGGACTTCGCCGTGGACAGCGCGACAACCAGCTGAAAAAGTTTTCCACTCGCGTCGTGGAAAAGTATGGCAACCGCGACTTCAAGGGAGTCTGGTGCGTGCATTGTGTCTGACATGTCTGTAATGATTAACCTGGACAGGATACCACTGGCACATGCCGTCGAACTAGTAAAGGATCATCCACGTCTTCAGCCGATACAAGCACTGCTGCAAGGTGGCGCTCTCAATACCGCTGGTTCAACAGCTACTTCAACGACTACAACGACAACAATGGTGGCGCCCACAAGGCCTGCATCATCGTTAAATACGGCAGCATTGCGTGCATTATCGCCTCGACCTTCTCCTCCATCACCAATTGGCGCTCCATCATATGGCTACCCATTGGCAGTACAGTCTCGTTTCCAACAGCCTGCGCATGAAATCAATTGCCAGCCTCCCACTTGGCCCAGGGCAGTTGCGCCGGTAGTTGCGCCGCGGCCATACGTTTCAAACTCACTTACACCGTCATCGATGCCCACCGTGCATTCTTCGTCGCCTCGAGCAGCATCACAGCCCACAGATACTCAGTACTCATCTCACGACTGCGGCCATGATGTAAAACCTGCTCCCATCAATACCTACACTGCCATGGCCATAGATTGTGCACGACAGCAGTCACCAGCCAAACCCATGCACGGCATTGCTGAACCGCTGCAACGTCAACTCACACCGCACAACCTGCAACACCTGGCGCAACTGGAAGCCGAGTTGAACTGGCAGACGGAGCAGCGGTTGTTGCACGAATGGCAGGCAATGATCATGGAGCAGCGTAGACAGATGCAGCCGAAATAATAATGGAACACCTGTTTGGACGAGGCATTTGATGTGTTGATGTACTGAGATGCTATGCCAGGGAATAGATGAATGTTTTCTGCGCTGCCCTTCATAGTGTAAATTGTCCTAGTTAGTACATGGGCTTCGGGAGATTATCGTTTTATTGCAACGCGCGTGTGAGGATGGTGTTAAGAAGGTGCGGATGTGTGGGTTGGCATTCAATGTCACTGCTGTTCGGTAGCCAGAAAAAACTTGCCTAGTTCAATGTCCACTTTAGATGGCAGATGGCTGGTGCCAAATATTTCCTTTCGGCGTGCGAATGTACTGGCGGCGATGCCATCTTTGTCATCCTCCTTGCACTTTAATTATTCGAAAGAGGTATAGTCTTCCAAGAGTGCCGCAGACCAGCATGCCCGCCTATGGATAATAATTCTCGATACTTCAGAGATCACTACACCGTCGGGCATAAGACCTTCTTTCCTTAATGCAGCTACCAGTGTTGGAACTGATTCGCTCTGCTCGCAAGAATATTTAACAAGATTTGCCAGTTCCACGGCACCAATAAAGTCCTTTTGGCGTAATATCTGCGCACCGTTTCGCACTAAAAATTCTGCCGCGAAATATTCCATGACCCTCATCGCGCTCCAAAATGGAGTTAGTTTGTCAGGAGCTGAATCGAATTCATCAATGTCCCACCCGCGACTTAATAGGTGTTCTGCTATTGGTACATTGCCAATTTTGGCGGCGCGATGAAGTGCCGAATATTGATATTCAGAAGCAAACCATTTTGTATCCCAACAATTTCGAAGCCGCGCCTCCATGGTAGCATACGATGCAATAATTTGCACCTGATCGATCTTCTCGTTGTCCACAGCGTTAGAAAGGAGCCTGTTGATATCGGATTTATACGGTGCCTGCCAATAGTCGTCGCGGGATTTTGAGATTGCTTCGATTAGCCCATCCTCCCTCAGAAACGTCCACAAAACTGAGAAAACATTATCACTTATTATGGTAACCATTGAAATCTCGTGCAGTATTGCCGAGGCAGAGATGGAACGCTGCTTTAACGCCTCCAACACTGCAGATACACTAGGAGTATACGCTTGATTGTTTTCAATTAGGTTTCGCAACAGTTGAAAAACATCTTTCTCCGGAATCAAATATGAATCTCCAAACGCGACATGTGCCAATAATATTGGCTTTATACGTCTAGATCCCCCTATAAGAGCGACGGTTTTCAGCGTGATTTGTTCACCGTTGATCCTTAGGAACTCCGGTATTTGATGCCTTTTATATGATGCTTGTAGAAGTTGAATCATTTCGTCGACACCCATTCTGCCAACAGAAGTGGTTATTTCTACTGAATTCCCAGGTATTTTTACTTCCACAGATATTTCAATGTCAGTGGCGTCGTAGGGGCGCAGAATTTGTGCTGTATTGACGTGGAAGTTCTGCAGAGCAACATTCCTTGCTTTTTTTAAATCTCGTTCAGAATATTTCGCCATGCCGAAAAAAAAATAATTTCGCATCAAACGCCTTACGGCCCCATCAAGTCCATGAGAAGCAGCCATTTTAAGACGATTAAACTTGGTGACACTAGGGGCATCATGTTCAAGAAGTATTGATATCGAAGTGCGAAAGCATATCGTCAAGAACATAATCCAGCGGATATTTGTTCATTTGCTACTCTTTAAAACGTGCTCAGAAACTTGCTCACAAGACTGACTGTCTAATGCTTGCCAAATGAAATTTGGCAAGCGCTGGTTAACGAGCATCCTGGCAGTATCCAACGTGGCCTGGTTTCTGTTGGACAAATATTCCGGCCTAGCAATCAACGCGTTCGCCGCAATCTCAACCAAGGACGACGGCTGAAATAGTTCGCCACCAGCTGGCACGGCCGTGACGATACAAGCAAGCATGGCCACGGAGAGAAGCGTGGCGACAAATTGCATCGGAATTTTTGAGCTTTTTTGAACGTGATTTGTCGATCGTGCTTGAATGACATGGAAAAAAAGTTTAACAACCACTCCCTAGTTTAAACGCCGTAGGTATTTACGTATGAGCTTTCCGCTGTCCGTGTCCAAGTAGCAGAATGAAATACACACAGACCAGCAATGCAGTACATAGTCATCTATTGTATTGGCATTATCACGCATCGTATAGCGTGGTGAGCGCACCCTCCCGCGGCACCCAGCCATAGTCCACGTCAGCCACCATCCACCGCAGATGCATCTTGTCCAGGCGCGTCGTGAGCGGTCCGGGATTAGTTGATGGGGACGAGGCCATGCTGCTCCGTGCGGCATCCCGCATCGACCCCAGTCGCCCCGTCACGTACAGCGGTGTGGTCATGAGTGTCAGTGTGATGGTGTCGCGGAAGGGGCGTGGCGGCGGTGAATTAGTTGATGATGCAGATGATGCAGATGTGGCTGGGAACGTCCACCGGCCCTCCACGTCCAGCTCCACGTCAACCGTGAGCTGGGTGCGGTGCTGTGGAGAGCGTGTGGTGGCGACGGTGGCATCGCTGTCGGTGGCGATGGCGCGTATGTGAATGTAGTTGCCAAACAGGTGCATGGAGTTTGAGCCCAGCTCCTGGTCGTCACTCAAGCCGGGCGGAACACCGGGCACCTCGTGCTCGTAGTCGACGTGACAGCGGGACTTGACAAAGCGAGCGCCGTGCACCGAGTGTATGGTGAGCAGCGGCGCGTTCCAACTAGCGCCTTCGTCGTTGGCATCATCATCATCATCACCGTTGGAGTCGCCGTGCCACCGCCACCACTGGTCACGGAATCGGGGCAGCATGGTTTCCAAAACTTGGTCCACGGTGACCGATGCCGGTTCCTCGGGCCAAAAATCATCATCCACAGCGCCGTCATCGGCACTGGCGGAGGCAAATATGTCGGTCGGGGGCACTCTGATGGCGGGCAGTGTCAACGTGGCGAAGGATTCACTTCCGCCGCCATCGTTGTCTGCATCGTGGTCGTCTCCGTCGTCGTTTTGGTCGTCGTCACGCATCGCGGTAGGTGCAGGCGACTCCTTGATATCCCCGCCGCTCTGCCCAGCTCTCCGCCGCGCCAGGCCCGCGACATCGTGGTTGTACAGCGCGACTAGGCATCGCAGGGCCTGCACGGCTCCAGGGAGTACCGACTGCTGCAGGGACACGCCATTCATGCGCCGGTGTACCTGTGCCACATCCACCAGATCCCACCAGGCCATGGCGACCGTGGTACTGGCGCGGTCATGAAGCTTCGAGAGAGCCGAGGCAACTGAGGGAATACCGGTCAGCAGAATAGAGTAGTGGAACAGCACATTGCACTTGCCTGTGCCACCACCTGTGCCACCACGAGTTGTGCCACCACTTGGCTGCTGTTGTATCAGACGCGTCCATGGCCGACATAGGGCTGCAAGTGTGCGTTCATTGCGCGGCAGTCGGTGCATGATTAGCTGTCAGATCACTGCATAAGACTAAGCAGCTTTATAAGCAGAAATATACGGTAAGCTTGTTAAATCAATGGCAAAGTCGCAGCATATTCCGGCATACATTGCTGTTGTAAAGGAATGTGGTTTGTGTCTTAACAGAGAAGAATCTACGTATTTTGCATTCAATGCTCTGTATCTCGGGTATCCACGCGATACCAACCGAGCTTGGATGGCATGTACTCGCCTTTACGCACAGGTGCAAGACGATTGGTGCGATGCAAGCGATCTACGGCAGTTGATATAGTTGATAGATCGCTTTTAATCCATTTAGAAATCTATCGGCATGCTGATCTGTTTACCCTCAATGTTCTTGGTGCTGTCAATTGCTGCTGCTGTCGCGATTCTTGTGCGATTCGCCTTTGCGGTATAATTGTCGGTCATGATGATGACCTAAGAAATGTGCCTCTGGCTGCTGATTGCAACGATGTTTTATGCAATGGCTTTAGGCCAGAACTCTTGGGTCCGGATCTTTTGGTACCGTTTATTTGGTGGAGAAGGACGGCGAAACGTGCGCGTTGAAAGTGCTGCTGAAGTACAATGCTGACAATGAGCTGAGATTCTTTTTCCAAGACGTAGAGCACGAATACATAGTGAAAACACTGGCAATGTTTCACGCCCCCAGTCTTGCATATGTTGAAATGGAATTCGCACCTGGGGGCTCACTCCGAGACGCATTCATTGACAGTGAACTCGAGCTTTGGCAAGTCAAGTCCTGCGCGGCTCAAGTCTTGTTGGCTATTCGCCATCTTCACTTGCGTGGCATTGTGCACAACGATATAAAGGCTGCTAATGTCATAATCAAGCACGACGGGTGTGTTGCCCTGACGGATTTCGGTTTTGCTAAAACCGGAATAACGCCCATGAAGGCCCCGCGAAGCTATGTCGATTGCGAACTGGGTACTGTAGAGCAAGATCTTCAATGAGTGGTTGCAGAAAGATCACAAATGGGACTGGTATTACTTTGGAGTCCTATTGAGTGATTTAGCAGGACATATGTTGCCAAATTCACCTCATTTAAATGATGGATACAAGCACGCATGCGTGCGATATATTCCACGCATGGAGCTTGAATTTTTAGAATGTGTTCGTGGTGCTTAAACTTAAATTGATCCGTGGACTGCGACAAGTTGCGTGCTATGATTTTTGTCGAGGCATCGAGGATTCAGATTGCAATTCTGTATGCAACATTGCCGAGGATGAAAACATTCTTGGGCACAACTTTTTTTCCGACATCGACTTTCTATGCTGAAAGCTCGCCCTCCTTTTTCCCAGATATTCCTGCACGAGGAACAGAAACCGTTCAGTGTTGAGAACTGGAAGCAGTATTGTGAAGGTCCCTTCAACGATTACTAAATGGAGCACTTGTACCTCAATATATGTATAAACACAAAGCGGTCTCATTATTGAGTCTATATTCTATTATTCACATCACCGTCCGTGCCGCTGTAGAGTGCTGCCGTAAACTGTCAGCGCGTGTTGAAATGCCAACCCCAACTCTGCTTGCCAACATGCCAAGTTCTTTGGCCTCCTCTGGTTTCCAACATGGAGCCAGTGTCTGCGCATAGTAAGCATAACCACGTTAATACTAACATATATGTATGTATGTATGTATGTATGTATATAGTTAAGACTAGCTTACACAATCTCGGCGCCGTGCAGACTCCATGGTCGCGGGATACCCGCAGTGACACCATCACCATGTAAGGACAAATCGCCACTTGGCCGGCTGCACGTGTCGGACAGCACAAGCAGCAGGGATACATCTCCAGCGGGGTCCGGTTGTAGCGTGTCCATCACTGACGTGCATAAATGCTGCCCGCACGAGATAGCGGGCCGCCTGGTACAAGATACTCTGGCCATGTCAATCTGAATCCCGCCATGGTGTGAGTAGAGCACGGAAAGCCGCGTCGCATTGGGCGCATGCCGGCAAAGCCTCGGCCACAAAACCTTCTCCACCACGTCCATCCACGCCAGCGCCGAGGGACATTCACCATCATCACGCGTGCACCTGTCACCGACTAGATCTCCTACATCAGCATCCACCACGCGGTCACACATCCCCGCCGGCACCGACCAGAAACTATTCGCAGCCGGTACGTACACTTGCACGTGCGTCAGTGAAGGGCATAGAGCGCGCGGCGATTCCCCGCCCCTCCAACTATCCGTCCAGTCGTGGTAGGCGAGCTGTGCCCGGCGCCACCGCTGCCACAGCCAGAGGCACAGCAACCGCAGCCACACGAACGCTGCGCATATATAGCGCACCATCAGCCAGCCAAGGTACGCGGTGCATATGGCCGTGGCATTGAGCGGCGTGGACTTGCCACGTGAGCGTGAATAGCTCATTGCCGCCGCGATCAATATTGCAAGTGGAGTGACGCTTTGCTTACAGTAGTATAGTGCCATGTAATACAGTAGGTAAATACACGAACACTGGCACAAGGTATTATCAGTATCGCCTAGACTCTACCCGGAGGTGTACGCTATACTTGGACATATATTTATGTCTAGTTGATGTGCATGGTTGGACGGCACTTGCTGGCAACGATTAATCCAGGTAAGGATACAATTGTTGAGTGGCTTACTGGACTACGGCCACTGCAATAACGGTGTGCCAAGCGCCGTGGTGTAATAGGAAGTGTTCATGAGAAGTATATTCATTGACAAGTGATGTGAATGAATATCCTTCTGGACTCGCTCCTCAGAGTCCAGACAGGTTAATAGAGATCTTTTGCCGTCCCGTCCCGTCGCTTTGCGCGGATATTCCAAAGAATGTGTGTGGTAATCGTGACTATACAAGTAAGTAGTTTAGCTGCTTATGAATAGTACATTGCATATATCTTATCTAAGTGCACAAATATGCATGCGAGAAAGCAGAACTAGCCAAGACTGCATACACAGTCGATAATGGCCAGCCACCCCGCAGTCAGTCATAATTTGCACGCTTCGATGCGCAACCATCTGCACCAGACAGCGGAGCAGAGTCTGGCCCTGTCCAACAGGTCCACCTTGTTAGAGCGTCTGGACTACTACTATCGCCTGCTTAATGCCATTATCCTGTCGCGGCAACATCCCGCCACCGGTACGTGCTCACTGTGTGCATGAGGAGTGTTTGTATCAACCCGTGTGCAGGGCTGCTTCCCGCATCGGTGGCCGTAACTACGCATGGGGACTACCGGGACGCGTGGGTCCGCGATAATGTCTACTCGATTCTGGCGGTGTTTGGACTGGCGCTTGCGTATCGCCGTCTGGATGAGGATCGGGGTGGGTAATATTATGTACACGTGTTAATTAGTGGTGTGCACCCTGGGTACATTCAAAGGCTAAACGTCGCCACTGCAGGTCGAACGTATGAGCTGGAGCATTCGGTGGTGAAACTTATGCGCGGCCTGCTGTTCTCAATGATGCGTCAGGCGCACAAGGTGGAGCAGTTCAAGCAGCAACCATCCACCACGAATTGTTTGCACGCAAAATACTCGACCAGCACGGGAGACACAGTTGTCGCCGACCACGAGGTTTGTTCAATGCATTAGTCGATCACTATATTAACTTTGGCTTGCTATAGTGGGGTCATCTGCAGCTGGATGCTACGTCGATCTTTGTGCTGGCGCTTGCCGAGATGACTGCAAGCGGGTTGCAAATCATTTTCTCCATTGATGAGGTGGACTTTGTGCAAAACTTGGTGTTTTACATTGAGCGGGCTTATCGGTATGTTTAAGCTTGTAGTTCATGTTGTTTCAAGATGCTGCACACTGACTACTATACTCGCTCCAATACTGCTCTGATAGTACTAATACTGCTACTACTGCTACTACTACTACTACTACTACAGGTAATAATACTACTACTACTACTACTACTACAACTACTACTACTACTACTACTACTACTACTACTACTACTACTACTACTACTACTACTACTACTACAACTACTACTACTACTACTACTACTACTACAGATAATAATTCTACTACTGCTACTACTCTTCCAACTACTACTACTACTACTACTCCAACTACTACTAACTACTACTATTACTACTACTCCAACTACTACTTCTACTACTACTACTACAACTACTACTACGAAACTATCGCCTATGACAATACACTACATAACATTATTTTACAGCACCCCAGACTATGGAATTTGGGAGCGCGGAAACAAGATCAACCATGGCATGCCCGAGTTGAACTCTTCGTCCATTGGTATGGCGGTGGCGGCACTGCAGTCTATTAATGGCATCAATTTGTTTGGAGCTCGTGGTGGCCCCGCATCCGTCATTCACGTGCTGCCGGACGAAATCACCCGCAATTATGACACTCTGCATTCGGCGCTGCCACGTGAATCCAACAGCAAAGAGGTGGACGCAGCCGTGCTGTCCATCATTGGGTTCCCGGCGTTTGCCGTGCATGATCCGTTGCTCATTCATCGCACGCGGTCCGACATTGTCCACAAATTGCAAGGAAGTTATGGCTGTAAGCGGTTCTTGCGTGACGGTCACCAAACCGTGTTGGAAGACACTCGGCGTCTACACTATGAACCGCACGAACTGAAAGTCTTTGAGAACATTGAGTGCGAATGGCCGCTCTTCTTCACCTACCTGATTCTGGATGGAATCTTTAGCGGAGACGAGCATCAGGTGGACAAGTATCGCGCCCTGCTCAAGCCGTGCCTGGTTGATTCTGCGCTGCTTGCTGGACTGTCACAGACGGCTGCTGCTGGTGGATCGGTGCATGCGTCTGCGAGCAATTTGGCCGCAGCCGCATCGGAAATTAACTCGCATGCACACTCTCGTCACAGCAGTCTTGACGCACAGCCACACGGGACCAAGTCCATGACGGCTGTCTCAAGCGCTCCACAGCTACCACCCGGCATCCCCCTAGTGCCCGAACTGTATATCGTGCCCATGGACACGGTGGAGGATGAGAAGGAGCACCCACACTCCCAAGTGCGCCTACCCAACGCCAATGTACCTCTTGTGTGGGCGCAGTCGCTCTACATTCTGGGCGAACTGTTACACGAAGGATTGCTGGCACCGTCAGAGATTGATCCTCTTGGTCGGCACCGGCTCCCAGCTTACCGCGCCGCCCAAAAGGCAGACACCATCGTTCAAATTGTGCTCATCGCCGAGGATGCGCGCCTGCAGTCGCGGCTTGCCATGTTTGGCCTGGAGACACAAACCGCGGACCAGGTAGCACCATTCACTATTGCAGCGCCGTCTGCCCTACGCGAGGCCTACTCGGCGCTCGGTGCAAATCGCAAGCTGGGACTTACTGGCCGTCCGAAGCGCCCCGTGGGCACTCTGGGCACCTGCAAGCTGTACCGCGTGCAGGGCCGTATGTACGCATTCACTCCGCACTTTATGGACAAGGAAGAGTTTTACATGTCCATGGACAACGACTACCTCGGTACGTATATTATATGCAAGTGTGTCTTGAATGCTAATCTCGATGCCTTGCAGTGTCCATTTTCGAGAGTGAGTTGCTGTTTGTGCGGAACCATTGGTGGTATTCCGGACGGCCCACGTTGTGTGTGATGCTTACGCACGCGATGATGGGCTCGCTGCGTGCGGTGCCCAGCTCGTCGTCTATGCGCGCCTCTGCTACACATCATCCCGTGGATGTATCGGTCACTAGCCCGACAGACTCGGCGACCGGGGCGGACATTGGCGCCGGGGCGATGCGCAAATTCATGTCGATGGGACGGAATCGGCGCAGTTTAATGAATTTCATGATGAGTCTGCGCAGTGGCACGTGTGCCGGGGTCCGTGTACGCCTGGGCAGCCTGCAGGAAATGGTCGGCACAAGCTGCATCGAGAGTCTGGACTTTGTAAGTGCAACTGTCGTCGTGATTTGTCTATCGTATTAACGGGTTTCTCGCGCAGCTCACTGCCAAATTGGAACAAGGATATCTCAAGTATGACAGCCAAAAGGTTACGTGGCAAGAAGTGCTGGGTGATTTGGCGCCGCGCAGAAAGGCAGATACAAAACTGCACTTACGAGAGTCGCGCACGTCGTCAGCCACCGGACAGCCACAGCCGCCGCAGTATTCCGCATCGCAGAGCAGTAACGACTCGGCAGCTGACAGCAAGGAGGCGATGCTGCATCGAGCCGTGCGCCGTAATATGAGCAGTGACGACCCAAAGAGCCCGCTGATGTCGCCATACGTCCCACCGGATCATCGGGATGCCGGTGACTCGGCTGCTACCTCTCATCTGAAGCTTGGTGCTGCGGCAGTTCTGTCATCGACATCCGGAGACATGCAAATGCGTGGACGATCATCTGCTGTTTCGCCGGCCGGCAAACTGGCCAACAAACAACATCAGCATCCTCCACAACGCGCGCCCTCGGAATACAAGTTGAAGCTGAATGATCAGTGCACCAACGGCGACCGTCTCGGTGTAGCGTCGCTGAGTGGCGAGCGCGGCAAAAGCGTTGACACGGCTGGAGAAGGTGTGAGCGGCTCGGCGGCGGCTACCGCGCCCAGGCCGCACAGTCCACTACAGTTCCATCGTAGAGTCAGTGGCCATAGCCCGAAACAGCGAACCGGCGCCATGCCTCAGCCACTTACCCCGCTTGCGGACGCCGCTGGTGACGGCATTGACGACGGCATACTGTCATTGTCATTTGGTAATCCGGCGCATGTGCGAGATGCTGTCGACATGCTACGCGTGTCCACGAACCTCTTTGACCAGATGGACCTGTTGCAATATTTGTTCTCATGCAACGGACTCCAGATGGAGGTGGACTTGCGCGAGATGGGCAGCGCCACCGTGGTGCAGTTGGTGGAGGAAGTGTATGAGAAGGCTGCACAGCTTCGCCTGTGGAGCATTGTGCGCCAAGCGGCCGGAATCACCCGCAAAGTTGTAAACAGTCTGACAATCAACCTCACGGACTTGCTCATTCGTCAAAAGCATGTCACCATTGGATTTGGCAAGAACGGTATGCCTTATATCTATGTGTGCGTATACACACTCAATTATTCTCTCTCGCAGAGCACGCACTGACCGCTCCGCTGGGACCCGATTTGCTGGCGGCCCTGATATACAATCACTGCAAGAGTGATGTGCGCGAGGCGCCGCTGGTACAAGAAATCCTGATCTACCTGGGCAGCTTTGTGCGCTCCGAACCGAAGTTGCTGGACGGTATTCTGCGTCTGCGTACGCACTATATCATCGTGGCCATGCGCGAGGAGATTAGCCGGATGCGTGGCCACGACGAAGAGCAGGCCATGGAGTTTATGATGCAGCTGGGACCGTTTGAAGTCAAGTCACTGTTGCGCTTCATTCTCAGTGCCTGCGACCACACGGCCCAGCTGAACCTATCGTCAATGATGCCGGGGCGCAACGTCTCGCAGCACAATTTGTACAACACAAGCATACAGAATAATCATAGCTCCGGTCAGCACGCCCGTGCCAGGGATCTGTGTGTGTCGGTGCAGTCAGCGGGCCACTCGGACGGCAATACGTGCACGGTGCGCGTGAATGACGAGATGTTGCTGAGCGGCGGTGAGCGCGGTATGAACGTTGTGGTGCTGAACCCGGATGACGGTTCGGTGCTGGAGACCACGGCGTTTGACACGCACATCTCACGCGAGGAGTCGGAGGACTTTGCATGGCTTATCGAAAGCCTGGAGGCGGGCACCATTGTCGTCGTGGCGGCCAAGGACGACGTGTCCGAGCACCTGACTGAGGCGGCCAAGCTTGCGTGCGAATCACTCGGCTCGCGCATGATTCGAAGCGTGGGTTACCGCGACAGCTGGTGTCTGGTTGGTGTGAAGAGCGACGACGGTCACGGCCACATTTCTGCGGTACCGCCGTCACAACAGCAAATGCATCCAGGACAGTCACATGCGCCACCGCCAGTCATTGAACAAATGACCAGACGGAACGAGGGGCCCACTCCCGTCATCACACGCCGATTCCTGGTGGGAGTCGGGGATGCCACCGCGGTTGTTACCGATGTAGATGTCGTTACTAATGGTGGCGGCAGTAGTGATAGCAATGCGGCAGTTTTGTTGTCACTCAGTGTGCAACAGATGCCCGCCTATCTCCTGCCAAACAAGGGCCAGTGGTTGCGCCGACGCAAGATTGACGGTGCCCTGCAGCGCACACCGACCCGCTTCTACCCCAAGGTGCACAAGATTCTGGAGCACAGTGCTACCGGGATCATTATCAACGGATCGTTGTTGCCGCGTGATCCAACTGTAAGCGAGAAGACGCCCGAGGAAATCAATTTCGCGCTACAAGTGGAAGTGGCGCTGAACGCCATTGCCGACCCCGCCGAGCGTCAGGTGGCCGTCGAGTGTCTAATGGTGATTGCCGAGATTGAGAAGCGCAATCCGGAAGTAAAGCTTGGCGCCGGGGCCGCCGCACTGGAACTGATGAAGATTGTCGAGGAGGCCTATGTGCTGTTCTGGCGTCACTGGCTCCTGAATGAGGGTGCAGTGCATCTGCGACGTCGGCCTGCCGCTGCCGTTGACGCCGACAGCCAGCAGTCACAGTCATCTGCGGCATCAACTTCGTCTCCTCCAAATGATGAAGATGAACAAGAGCAGGAACGCTACCTCGCACTCTACCCGTACGCCAAGTATGAACGGGCAGCAAAACGCTTGTTTTACGACCTGTTGCAAGATGGCAGCACAGGCACAATGGCCTATTTGGCCAAAGCTGTTCTGCGAGTACTGCCATATGACATTCACTTTGGCGCCATGCTCAGCGATAGTATGACCCATGGCGGCGACCCAAAGTCTGGTATAACGAAAGCAAGTGGCGATGCAGCAACTGTGATGCCTACCACAGACACAAGCAACAAACCCGCGGCAAGTACACCGGAATGTCGGCAAATGTAATGTGTGTCGCAGCGTATTGGCTGGTCTAAAAATAGCACTCTTGCGTCATTGCGCCACATGCACAATATATATTATCATATTTAAGTAAAGCTATCATAATATTCACACTGCACTGCCACAGTAACCACATACTCTCTCTCTCTCTCCTTATCACAAGCAGCAGCAATAATGGCGAACACGGAGCAGCCCGCACACAAACAATGGTCGGACATCTTTTGGGTTAGGGTTCACAGTTTGTGTGCATTTGACTGCGCCACTAAACATATTATTAACACGCGCTGCTGATTAGGGCGAACAGAACGCGGGGTTCCCGGCACTGTCGCGCAAACTGGTCCACGGCGCCGCCTGCAGTCGCGAACTGGTGGCGTTTTTCCGTGCCAGGTACAGTCAATTTGTTTGCGGCACAGCTCGAACTTATACAAACCGTTCAGAGCTGCTCTCGAAACCAACTATGCCGCCAGTCTGACACAGCTATCCAAGACATTTAGCTTCAAGGTGGAGACGGGGTGAGCAGCTGTATGTTTGTATCCACTAGAATATGACCAATGGTGTGCAGACCAACAGCATGCGCGTCACTAGCAGCTGTGCATGGCTCTGCGGAGGCTGTTGCCCGCTCTCACCGATTGTTTGGCCAGCGGTTGCACGACGAGCTCGCCGTACAGCTGGACACAATTGGCACGCAGCAAACGGCGCTTCATGACTCTGTATGTGTGCCGCACATGTAGAGTCTAATCTTACGTCGTATCTCGCAGCTAGAGACGGAGGTGGCGGCACTGTTAAAATCGGTGGCCAGGGAAGCGGGCAACGTGGACCGGCTAAAGAAGGAGTACGTGTCCAAGTGCACGGCACTGACACGCGCCATTGATGTGGCTGCCAAGGGCCAGACCAATGATATGACACGGCGCGACTACGAGAAGATACAGGAGCGTGTCATCAAGGCCAAGAAGGAAGTGGACGTGGCGGAGAGTGAGTACCACAACGCCGTGGATCGATGCAACGCTGCACACGACGACCACGAACGCGCTATCGCCACCTACATTGCGCGCGTGGAGACTAGCGAACGAGACCGCCTTGTGGCTAGCAAAGCGACACTGTTGGCCGCAGTGGAGGCGCAGACTGACCTACTGGTGGGTGCCACCGGCGCCACACTGTCGCGCGTCAAGGAGACCGTGCTGGCGGTGGACTGTGCCGCCGACATGGACGCATACGTGCTGACATATGGGACCGGTGCCACGCGGCCACAGCGGCCCAAATTCCAGTCACAATTTAAACACGGCTCTGTGCCCAGCAATGCCACGTCCCCGGTCAACACACGAGTCAACACCGCTTGGCCATCCACCTCCAAGATTCCTGGCAGTTCGGCGGACCTGGATGCGTCATCGGCGGGACCAATGTCACCGCCGCTCATCCCCAAGAGCGTTCTGGCGCGCACAAAGAGCCAGATGCAGCTGAAGCAACAGAAGCAATCGTCCAACTCCAACCTAAACGGCAGTTCCTCGGCACTGAGTGGTGCTGGTGCCCTGGGAGGCAGTGGTGGCAGCTCCGACAGTCTGCAGCGCTCGGCCGATGCCGCCGCCTCCACAATGCCGCGCGTGGTAAAGTTCAAGCCGCCGCGTTCCGCCACATCATCCCAGCCGAATTTGACCTCGGTTGCGCCGTCTTCGGGCACTGAGGCGGCTTCCCTACAGACGACCGCTCATCTGGAAACAGCCCAGGCCGTGGCAGAACCGGTAGCATTGGTCGTAGACCCAGTGAAGGTGATGGAAGAAGCAGCACTGCCAAAATCGGTGGCGGAGAAGCTGCCTGACAGTGGCGAGGTTGACGACGGCAACATTATAAAGTCCAATGCAGTCTCAGAGACATCCGCCGCAGTGGCCGACGTTGAAGCGAAGCCCGCTGCCATTAGCGACGATGCGCCGCCATACGATTTGCCTCCGCCGCCCATGACACCAAACAGCGACCATCAGGAGCGCCGTGCATCCATCTCGTCGCCCGGCAGCAGCAGTCTAAGCAAGTCGAAGCGGACCAGCAAGCGTGTCAGCAGCCACCAGGCCGGTGACGTATCAGGCCGACGCAGATCCAGTGTGGCTGCAGTTGAGCCGCCTTCCTCGTCTGTGAGCCAGCCGGCTGTTGGCACCACCCCGAATGACAATAATGACAACAAAGCTGTCTCGGATGGCAGTGGCAATGATGCGGTGACGCCTCCCAACGGAGCCGATGTGGTCGCCGTGGCCACGGCCGTGCTCTCTTCCACGTCACTGCCATCTGGTGACAATGCCGCCTCAGACAAGTCTGGTAGCTCTGCCACCACCACCGCGCCTCAGCACACGGCCACGCGAGTGTTTCCACCAAGGACATGCACCCGCCGCTCCATCAAGATGGAGGGCTGGCTGCGCGTGTGTGACCAACAAACGCCGCAGCAATGGTCCGATCGGTGGTGCGCGCTGGAAGGCGGCTACCTGTGGGTGTTTGACACGCCCGAGGACAATCAGAAGCCGCAGGGAATGAACAAGCCGCGCAGCATGATCAGTCTGGCCAAGAGTGTTGTGCAGTTGGGTGTGGATACGGTGGCTGGTTGGGTCTTGCCGTCCATGCAGAGTGCTGTCGAACAGCGTCGCCCCGACCTTGGCCTGGACCATGCCATCACTGTCACCGTGGGTTCGTTAGTGTCGTAGTATTTGTGTATGTTGTACATCTGTAATGTGTACCTCAGTTGCATATCTCTGCTTGTCGGTAGTTGATCTTACTTCCACATGCAGCATCCAAGCGCCAAATTGTGCTGGCATGCGCGACCGAAATGGACCAGGCAGAGTGGCTGGAGCATCTGTCCACCCTCAAGAAAAAGTGAAAGTGCCGTCTAAGTCATTGATGATTTTTTATAGAACAATGTAATTCAAGTGTCACAGAGTACATATTTACGCAAAGCGAATTCTATGCAAAATGGCTTTGCGCTCATTGCAATGCCACCGACATTGCGCGGCATGTTCCGATAATGTTTGTGTAGGTGACAAAGTACTTGCCGTGATCGCGCATGTCCAAACCATTCAGTTGGCACGCGGCCCCAGCACTTGTAACTGCCTCGATGCCGCCGCTCAAAACTGTCTGTCCACCATGCTGCTGACTGTTATCCAACTCGGCATAATTGTCGTCTGTAAGAATTTCAATGTCTGCTGGGCAGTACTGCAGCTGCCCGAATAGCTGCACGGAATCTCCGTCGTTATCGCCGTCATTGCCGGCGTCCGTGTCACCCAGATCCAGCCACTGATGCGGCCCGTAGTGCCGATAGCCCAGGAAGCGGGGTGGCAGCAAAGGGACCGCATCGTGACTATTGGTGACGCGGAATATGCGCACGGCGCCAAGTGTGGCATCGCTCTTGTCGTTCACGAAATAGTCGAGCATGGCCGCGAACCGGTCGTTGGCCACACGCGGCATTCCATATGTATACAAGTTGATGCGCAGGTTGCGCGGCACCGGCTGTCTGTCTTGTCCACGAGCAGCCAGCTGGAAGAACCTCAGATCCGCCAGCATTAGTGTGCCCAGCGCGCCGCCCAGACTGCAAATAAAGCATTAATCACGTATACATCATATATATTTATAACACATTTACATTAACATAAGCTGCATGATACCTGTGCCCAGTGAGAGCCAGCTCGTAGTCGGGAAAGCGCGAAAACGCCTCCAGCAGCGCTTCCATGATACTTTCACGAGACGCGGCGTGCAGCGAGTGGAAGCCAGAGTGCACCCACACGTCCGTCTGGAGACGTCGCAGTGTCCGGGCAGCATCAGGCACCGGCTCGTCCAGCATTTGCCTGCCGCGCTCGGTTGCATAGTAGGGCATCAGACGCGTGGGCCACGCCTGCAGGTTGTTTATCCAGTCGGACCACGAGGAGGTGCCGGCAAAGCTCAACACCAGCTGACGGTCGGCGTGATGCACGGCCAGAAACGCCTCGCTGCCGTGCCAGTCGCTCACGTTGTACGTGTTGAAGTGCCGCAGAAGGATGGCGCCGCGCGTCCGGTCCTGCACGCTGCGGCGCTCGGCACGCAGCTCATCCACACACGCGTCCCAGCCGCGGTCCAGGCACTGCGCACAGCCGTACACGTACGCGGCATACAGCGACATCTTGCGCAGTTCGGAACGGTTCGCGGCGGTAATGGGCGGGGCGGTCCACGGCACCGCGCCATCCCGTGGCTGCAAGGACGCTGGAGCCAGCAACAGGCCGGCATCTGGCACCACCGCCGCCGCCAGAATGCACGACGCCCAGAACCACGCCAGCAGAGGCATGACCGGCACGCATGACAGGTGCTGCAATGCCATTACCGGAGTGTGCGCTGTCAAGTAACTTTTTGCCTGATTAGTAATCCGGTTGTTGCGGAGAAAGCTTCATCCGCAAAGAACCAATAGACTACATAGATACAAATTTTACCGTGCTTATGTACGCAGCTGACGCAAGAGCTCTATTACGTATTGAATTTACTGCTCACCGCTATTTGAACCATTTGGGCCATTTGCTTAATCCCTTGCCGGTGGGGAACAAAGGCATACCTTTCATAACTTCCTTTAAAGCTATAATGACTGATGTTAATGCTTGCGCTTCTAAACGATCTTTGAGTAACGGCGACATATCATCGTCGCGCAGGGACTCCAGCTCGTCAGGATCTAAATGGCTCAGTGCCCAGTCGAAAATAGGAATAGCAGTCACGTCATCGTTAGCCATTTTAGACGCAATCCGTGCGATCTGTTCGTATGCGAGAGGATAGCCATTCGCAGCCAGCCATTTTAACGCATCCAAATTTTTGTTTTCAGTAGCTTCTTCGGCCACTTCCTGAAAACGGTGATTGATATTGATATAATTATCGTTTTGGCTAAAGTATTTGACTGGAAGCGAATTAAATGCTTCAAGTAACTCCGGACAATGAAGTGGCTGCAACTTGCCACTTTCGCGCAACGCAGCTTTCAGCTCGGTGATATAGCTCTCCACCTGCATGTCATAGTAAAATTTACGCGCCGAGTCGCATTGTAGCTCTTCTTTTTCTTGCTCTTCTTTCATTAGTCGGTAACGGTAGCCGAATACTTTATCCATTAACAACTCGTCGGCACGTTTTTCCTCTAGATATAGATCCGTCGTGCTGGTCCCCTTGTCGGCCATGATTACTGGACCACTTATAGTCGGCAAGGTCGACGTACTAGTGCTCCTGTGCATGGGCGATGCCAGCGCCACAGGCGCAAAGCACAGCGCGTGCAGTAGAATGAACATGGGTACGGGAGAAGAAAAGTGAGAAAAAACAGGTCAGGTCAAGGTCAGCTTTATAGATTCATCACAGTTTGAGTTGGCGACTGTCGCGCGACACCTTCAATGGCATGCTGCGCCGCACCGTGTCCACAAGCGACATGTCCATATCTGCAACTGCCAGCTCATATTCTGCAGCAGGTGTGCCGACGTCAAGGGCGGCTCTCTGCTCGTCCAGTGTCATGCAGCGTGCCAGTACCCGTCCCCACGGGTCAATTATCTGAGTCACTCACTTACATACGTAATTCACCTGAACGATGAGACGTACCGCACTGCCGCCCCAGCTGTAGCGACTGGGATCGCCGGGATGCTGGCCGATTTGGGCGGCCGCGACCACAAAACACTGATTGTCGATGGCTCTTGCGCGCAGCAATACATCTATAGGATAACGTATCTATCTACATATGGACACCCACAATTTATGCATACCCCAGTGGGCGCGACCGGTGGAGGCGGTGAAAGCCGACGGGAATGTGAGAACTGTGCATGCATGTGGCGGCCGAGTCAGCGCTGCCCCCATCTCGGGGAAGCGGACGTCATAGCACTGCACATACACACATTGGTATAACTTATACAGCTTGTACCAAAGACTTACCACGGCCAGGCCGACGCGTGGAGACGGGTGGCATGTCGGTGATGATGGCGCCTTGGCGTCCGCCATGGACAGTGAGACCAGCTGCGCGCCTGGCAGCGTGGAGGCCGACTCGCGGTACCGCTTGCGCTCTTGCTGACTCCCCGCAGAGTTGGTGTTGGCTGCTGCCACACCCTGCGCCACCACGTCCATCACATCAAACAGGTGCACCTTGTCGTACGTGGCCACCACCCGTCCACGCGGGTCAATCGCCAGGTGGCAATTGTGATGGCGGCCGTCGCCGTGCTCGCCAGTAGGAGCCCTCCGGTGCACGCCGATAAACACCCAGATGCCGTGCTTCTGTGCCGCCTCACCCATGGACTCTGCCATGAGTGCCGCTGCCTGAGGTGGTGGAGCCCCCGTGTAAGCAGCGGGGCGGCCAGCGCGGATAAAGTCACAGGCTTCCGGCAGGAACACTGCATGGGCACGCAGATCCTGTGCCGCCTCACGCACCATGCGCTGACAAGTGCGCACGTTATCGGCCTCACACGCACTGGCAGTGAACTGGCCAACGGCTGCGCGCAGCACCGATGACACGGGGCGTGCCAGGGATGCGGCTGCATGTGTGGCGGTCATGGCGACGCTGTTTGGCGCGCCACTCTCACATCGCCACTCACATCGACATGTCCGCGTCACCGCCGCCTAAAGAGACCGCCATGGACACACTGGTGGCACCCAGTGGTAGTAAGGCACCCAGGAAGACGACTACCGCGACGCGCACGGCCGCCCAAGTGGGCATCTACGTACGTAGCTGCCTGCCTGCCTGCCTGCACATTCCAACAGTCACCGCGCGCAGCAACTGGGCGACTGTATTGGCAAGGGCGCGTTCGGCACCGTGTACCGCGGCCTGAACACTGCCACGGGCCAGGTGGTGGCACTGAAGCAGTTCGAAGTGGAGCGCGTGGGCAAGGACGAGGTCGAGTCGTTGGTGGTGAGTGTGCACTGGCTGTGGACACTGACACTCACGCTTCGACACACAGGGCGAGATCCGCATCCTCAAGGACCTGAACCATCCAAACATTGTGCGCTACATCGACTTTGTGCGCACGGACCGGCACCTGAACATTGTGCTGGAGTACGTGGAGCAGGGATCGCTGCTCAGTCTGGTGAAGCAGTTTGGCGTGATTCCCGAGAACTTGATCTCGGTGTATGTGGCGCAGACGCTTCACGGTCTGACCTACCTGCACAGCAAGGGCGTCACGCACTGCGACATGTACGTTATACACATTAGACATGTATATCTATCTTTGTATACTCTGATTAATGATATAGAAAATGCGGCAACATATTGGTGACCAAGATGGGCGAGTTGAAGCTGACGGATTTCGGCGTCAGTCGCACATTCAGCAAGGCCGAGTCGGGTTCTCTGACAGAGGAAGCGGTTGGCACGCCCTACTGGAGTACATATGGAGATTGCATATACACTGTAAATGCTTATACCCGTTGCAGTGGCGCCCGAGGTGATCGAGTTGAAGGGCATAACACCGGCTGCCGACATCTGGAGTCTGGGTTGCACGATAATCGAACTGATCACCGGCCATCCGCCGTACCACGACCTGCCGTCCATGTCGGCACTGTTCCGCATCGTGCAGGACCCGCACCCGCCGCTCCCCGAGTCCATATCAGACGAGCTGGCACTGTTCCTGGGCGCCTGCTTCCAGAAGGATCCCGGCCGCCGCGACACCGCTCAAGCCCTGCAGACACACGCCTTCATCAAAAAGTATGCGGCCGGTGCACAGTCATCCATGGCCGACAGCACCGCGCCGCTGATCGACGTGGAGCAAGAGCTGCTGGACCTGCCGCGACTGCTCAAGAGCGCCAACCAGCAGTCGCGGAGCAACAGCAGCTCACAGCACAAGCAAAAGAGCGGCCATCGAAAGTCGCGCGCCAGCAGCTCCGGCAAGCAGACACCCACGGCCGTGCAACCGACTCGCAGCAACACGCTCATATTCGACTACAATCCGGACGGGCCAGAGAATGACGACGGCGCGCAGTCGGTGGATGCGGCTCTAGCGGAAATGAGTGCCACCCCATCCAAACCCAAGGAGCATTGCTTTCAATTCAGCGGCTCTAATGCGCTGCTGGACAGATTGTCGGCACCTGGCGCTGTTCCCAGTGAGGACGGTTGGTGGAATGATTATTATGTATATTGAGAGAGAGAAGAATTAACATATTGCGCATGTAGAACTGCTGCAACTGTTCAGCGCACTGGACACGGGCGCCACGTCGACCGTTACTCTGGCCGATTGTGCCGTGCTGTTTCGGGCGCTCGGATATGACGTGCGGGACGGCTCAGTGGCATCGGTCGCCACGCAGCTCAACATGAAAGGTGCGTAGTCAGTGGTAAATGCAACACCTCTATACATTGTAATACATGTGTAGATGTGCTACAGTTCCGCGATGTTGTCGGCCTGCATGCTGCCTTTGTGCAGCAATATTCGCGCCTGTCTGCTGCGGATGTGTCGGCAGCGTTCCAGGCGCTGGCTGGTAGTGTTGATGGTGGTGGTGCCGACTCGGTGCGGCGGCTCGATGTCAACTATTTTCGCAAAATTATTGCTGCTTGTGGCGACTCGTTGAACGAGGCCGAACTGCAGGGTGTGCTGGAGGACCCCCTGCTGCGCGGAGACTCTATTAACTACAACGGTAATATCGTTATATGTGTATGAATAGTACCACATTGAAACCGACAGAATGGCTGCAAGCACTGCAACTGTAATCACATGTGGAATTGAACGCGGCTGTATTCACATCTACGTGTCTGTCTACAATGGCTCCTCCCCGCCGTCATCTGTGCCCGCCCAGTCACTGTCGTCGTCGTCGACGTCATCGTCAACATCAGCAGCGGTCCACACTGACGGGAATGATGCGTTCACCTCTGCTTCAGCCATCGCCCTGTCCAACAGTTGTGCCGGGGATACGGCTTCTATATCGTCATCATCAATGGAATAGCCTTGCTGATGTCGGCACTCGGCGGTGGGAGAAGATTGTGCAGGTGGCGCGTCGACAGTGCTGCCGTCTCCTGCAGCTGCAGGTCCCCGCGCAGCCAGAGCGGCCTTAAAGTCGGCCAGTGCAGCCTTGTAGTTGGCCAGAGCCAGATTGGTCTTGTAGAGCGCCGACAGGTACTCGAACGATATCTTGCCCGTGTTGGCGGTGGCGGGTGCGTCGGCAGCCAGCGGGTCGGCCGACATGCTGGCTGCACGCGCCACAGATTCCCCAACTGTCATAGGGGCGCCCGCTTGGCCGGCTTGAGCGGCATCCGCATTGGTTAGCGCGACATAACTCCGTGTAAACTCCTTGAAGTACGGCTCGTCCCACTCGAGCACCGTGTCCAGAAAGGAGACCATCTCTGTCACACGGGCCGGCGTCCAGTTCTCGGTGGCCGTCAGCGCCTTGATGAAGGCTGCCACGGTGCCTGGACGCTCAGCGGCAGACATTATGGCCGCCAGTTTCAGCTGGGCATTGCGTGCCGTGCGTGAGGGCACCGGCCACGTAGTACCGGTGCTGTCTGCGGCCAGATGCACGAACGCGTCCTCCTCCTTGTGCGAGAAGTAGATGCCCGTAAGTGAGGTGTGAGTGGCGTTGGAGGTGCTGTACGGGCGCTGCATGTGTCGCGCCTGATGCGGGGATGCAGCGGCGACAGAGACGCCCTGAGATGTCCGGGATGCCTGCGAAGTAGTCTGGGATGCATGGGATGCCTGTGATGATGGCCGGCTGCTGCTCACACTCTGTCCAGACACTGCCGGGGCACTGTCTCCGGCACTAGCACTGCCCAGAGACGCAAACATGCCCAGGTCAATGACATGCCAGCCGGCCGTCACCAGGTTGACCACGGTGCCGCTGTACTCGGCGGCCCACTCACGCGACACGATCTTCAGCAGCTTGGCCACGGACTCCAGCGACCAGCCGTTCACTATCCACCGCAATGCCGACGCGGTATGGTACTCCGAGTACTGGCGTGATAGTGGTGTCAGCCTCCGCGCAATGGCCATCACGTTGTCCTCGTTGCGGATAAAGTCGCAGAAGGTGCCGCCGTACAGCCGGTCCATGGTGCGCATGTTGGCCTCGGGGTCGAACGGGTCCGAGGTGGCGGGCAGGGCGAGCAAACTGGACGCAAACAGTCTCGGCGCGGTGGAGTGGCGTCTGGATGTCGCGCCGACGCCAGCTACATGCGGTATTGGCGATGACTGCGGGCGGCCAATGCGCCCAGCGCCATCACTGTCCACCGCCACGTCCACAGAGGCAATCGCCGCCGTCAAAATGCCACTGATCTCCGCGTCCAGGCCAGTGCTGGTGGTGGTGGTGGACGGACGCCGTGACACCACAAAATTATGCCACGCCTGCCGCGCAGGCTTGACAACCAGCGCGGCCGTACCAAGCGGGGATGACTGCGCCGCAGCCAGCGCGCCACTGTCGGCCGTCCACGGAAATGGTGTAACAGCGGCATTGTCTGGTGGTGTTGATGTCGCGTCTCTCATATCGTCTCTGTCTGTCTGTCTGTATGTGTGCGCTGTGGTTGTAAATCAGGAACGCCGACGCTGCCTGTCTGTCTCTCTGTCTGTATACACTTGTATATGCGGTGCACGCTACGTGAGTGGGCGTGTATGTATTAACGAGTGTTAATATGTCTGATACGCAATGCACGTCGCAACGTCAATGTCAATGCAATGACCGTGGACCGTCGTGATTGGCGCGCGCCAGCTGTGATGCATTGGCTTATTCGTCGGCCTCCTCTTCGGCCATCAGGTCCTCCAGTTCTCGCTCCTCGTCAGCCGTCATGGCCGTTTTCTTCGAGGGGTCGGTTGTTACATCGGTGGAGTTGGGTGCCGGTTTCTGCGACTTGCCACATAGCAATTCTGCCAAGGTTAATAAATTTGTAAATTCAAAGTACATACCTTGCAGCGACCACCGCCTGACAGTGCAGTCGTACGAGCCAGATAATATTATGCCGTCGCTGTATACAAGTGCCGACACCTCGTCCGAGTGTCCCACGGCTGTCGCCACAACTTTTTCACTCTGAGTTAATTACAAACATCTGATGCTTATCGTCATTCGCAAAAGTACTTGCCGACAAGTCCCATACGCGAATATCTTCATCGCGGCATCCCGTGATCATGTATGGTCCGGCCAGCGCCATGCACTTTACCCACTCGGGATGCGTGAGTACAGTGTCTGTGCATCCCGTGTTCAGGTCCCAGCGTCGCACGGTATTGTCCGCCGAAGCTTAGGTGTGAGACCACTTTTGAGTGCACATATAAACAGCACGCACCGCTCCAGATCGCTTCCTGTTCCTCGTCGAGCAGGAGGGCGTACACGCCCGTCTCGTGTGCCTCCCAGATGTCGACGCACTGAGCTTCGGCTGATAAGACGCCGTCATCCTGCCTGATTGTCAGCTCCCACTTGCGGATGGAGGCGTCGGAGCCGGCCGAATACATGAACGTTCCCTCAGCGTCCACCACAATGCTTTCGACTGCGCGGCGGTGTCCTTTGAGAAGGCGCAACATTTTCCCCGTTTCGGCGTTCCACACTCCGATGCCTCCGTCGGCACACCCGGAGAACAGCACATGTCCACGAAGGCACAAACATTTCACAAAGTCTGTGTGCTCTGCCGTACTCCATGCGCACTGGCCCGTGCCGGTATTCCATCGTCTGAGAGATTTGTCCCAGGAGCCGCTGTATGCCCACAGTGCCCCGGCCGCATCTGTTTCCATCACTACACTGGTGACTGGTCCAGTGTGCCCGCGGAGTACGCGCTGCGTGGACAGTTTCTCCTATGACGTTGATCTACACGCAGACCTTCATGGTGGCAAACACGCCACCTACATCTGGGTGGCACAGCCGCACTGTGAATGCGCTCTCCGCCACAGCCAGACCCCCCGACGGTGTGGCCGTCATGCCGAGCACTTTGCTGGGCCACTGCACCGGCTTCCCGGCCTTGCCGTACTTTATACTCTTGGCAGCGCGGCGCTTCTCCAGTGCCAGCTGTTCATCTGTCTGGAAAAAGTCGCCACTACTGGTGCCGATATGCGGCGTCAGGTCCACGGGCGCAGGGTCCACGGATGGCGGCATTTCCTGGGATTCAGATTTTGCTTCCTGGGTTCAATTTGTGGGATTCGACTCTTGGAATTTTAGGCCCATATACCATACCTGCACAGGAAAATCGGCAGATTTTCAAGTTTCAAGTTGAAAGTGACAAGATAGTTGGCAGTCAGAATGCATAGAGCATAGCATTCCAAAACACAGCATTTTATAAGCAGCGCATGATACTGACTGCACGTATCGCATGTTTCTGCAATCCATTCCTTATTCGACATGTATGGTGTGGAAAGTACTTATATTGCCACCTTAATAGCAAAATACAAGAGATTGAATGCACGCCTGTTTGAGCTTTATAATGCTTAATAACGCAGAATGTAGAGGGCACATATTAAAGGAAAGTGGTTCTTTTGACAGACCGTGACCACTAGCATCTAACACGAGCTGACTTACGCAGCACCAGTTATGCAGAAGCAATCATCAGGAGTTTCAATGATTTAGCCAAATTTACACTGACAGAATATTGTTGCAGCTTCATCTGCAGAACGTATTATTGCCTAGTATTGGTTAGTATCAGCCTCAATGTCATTGTATGCTGATAACAGAATGCAGCAATGTCATGACAAGCACCGCGGCCCAAACGTAGGCCAATCTCTCTGCCCAGAGGCAAACAGCCAAAAGACCGCCAGTAGAGAGCTATATACACGTCATTATGCCCTCATATGTTACTGTAGTGTTGAGGGGCTGTTACGTGAGCTGCAGGAGGCATTAATGGAGAACAAGGGGACAGTTGGGGACTCAACGGTGCCATTGTCCGCCATTGTCTACAAACTCGAATCCCATTGGTTACAAATTGTGCAGCTGTGGTGAGCCGAATTTAACCCATATACCTTACCTGCACACAACTGCCACTGGGCGCCTGATTATGATTTCTGACGAGATTTGTGTACATTTCGCACACAACTATTCTCATTACATAATACTTTGCTTAATGCCAGCTATTCATGTCTCAAATATATATGAAATATATGTATATGAACTGTATAAATGCCGTGCTCGAAACAACACCGGCACCCGCCTCACAGGTGAATCATGGACAGCAGCTTGCCGCAAATGTCCTTGTACTCCTGGCTGGGCCCGCCGATGCGCCGGAATCGCAGTCCGTGCAGGTTCTTGAGCCGCGGCAGTTCGCACACTTCCACGTCAAAGCGCACGCAATCCTTCAGCTCCTTCTCCTCCTTGCGTATGCGCTCCGGCGTGCTCATGGCGCCATTCGACGTGCTCATGACCTCGGCGAGAGCGCGCTGCAACTGTTCCATGTCCATGGCATTGTCGGTGGCGGTGAGGGACGACAGCGGCGCATCGCGGTAGTTCCACAGGCACTCGAGAAGGAAGCGCCCGTTGGTGGTGCACTTGACAGACAGCTTGGCGCACGCTTGCACAATCTCCTTGACAATGTCGTCCGGGTTCCGGCTGGAGGTGGTGTTGGAGTTGAAAGTGAAGCGCAGTGAGCGCGGCTTGTCGTCTCCCGCAGCCGGGTCCGTGGCGCCAATAGCAGCTGCCTGTGCGGCGGCTGACTGATTTGCGGTGCTCTCGGACAGGCGGCGCCCGATGGAGCGAATGACATTGATGACGCCGCCGCCACCGCCGCTGCTGGGGGCGCTGCGTTTCGCCGCCCCTTGCTGCGAGACAGCTCCTGCCGGCAGTTGTGCGGGAACACTGTCGGCCGCTTCTTCAGCGGCACCGCCATCGTTGTTGGTTGCGGCAGCCGATGGCGAATACTCGGCAAATCTGGCCGGCGTCGTGGTGTGGCGCACGTGAGCTCCCGGCGGTGCGCGCGGCAGTTTGACGCTTGCATCCACCGACATGTTGTCGCCGCCGTCCAGACCAGCGCCAGCCTGCTGCTGAATGCCAGTAACTGGCGCTGTCTGGAGGCCACGCTCGTCGCCGAAACGCTGCGCCGGAGACTCTGTGCCCACCCATGTGACGGGGCGCTGTCGACTTGCGCCCGTTGACGCGCCAGTGACAGTGTGCGAGCGGTCGCGCGGCACCACGGCCGGCAAATCGCCGCCGGAAGATACGGCAAGCGGCTGTTGATGTTGTCCCGGGGCCGCGTGGTCTCCTTGTAGGTGTGAGTGCGCATTAGATAAGATATGCAACTCGTTATCATCTTACCTTCTTCGCCAATGGTACCCATAAGTGGCACCTTGCTGATGGGTGTGACCGTGCCCTGTTGCAGCTGTACGGGACTCATGGGTGACAGTGCAGATCCCGTGTATGGCACCCAGCGCCCATTGGCCTTCTGGTCCACTAGCAGCAGGTAGATGGACGAGATGTCCTCGTAGGAGTTCTGCTCCAGGCCCTGAACAATCTGCTCGCGCGTGACATTGAACTTGTCGCACATGAAGCGAATGATCTCTTCATCGGGCGTCTGCACATGGTCCACCACCACGTCGTCTATGGGCGAGGTAGTGTAGCCGTCACTAATCCACGCGTCGTCCTTGAGCATCTCCAGGGAGGCGCGCTTGGTGGGATCTCGTACCAGGAATTTGCGCAACAGTTTCTCACAAGCTGCATGTATATATGCACGAGTGAGCGCCTGCCTGCCTGTGTACAGAGCACGCAGTACGTACGGTCAGTAAGGTAAAATGGGACCTTGTAGCGACCGCGGCACACCACTTCACGCATCTCCTTCAAGTCCTTGCCGTCGAATGGAAGACAGCCGGTGCACAGCACATACAGAATAACACCCAATGACCAGATGTCCACCTCTGGTCCAGTGTACTTTCTGCCCTGAAACAGTTCTCTGCGTTCATCATGCAATTAATACATATATACACATATGCATCAATGAATGGATAACAGAGTGCACGTACGGTGCAGCATACGGCGGCGAACCGCAGAACGTGTCCAACTGTCCGTCTGGCGCAAAGTGGTTACTGAATCCAAAATCGGCTATTTTGATATTTAGATTCGAGTCGAGCAGCAAGTTCTCTGCCTGAGCAAGTTACACAACTATATACATATGTAGTAGAAACACACACGCGCGCGCGCATACGCACCTTTAAATCGCGGTGGATGACGCGCTTCTTGTGGCAGTAGTTGACGGCGCTCAGTATCTGACGGAACTTTGCCCGCGCCTCCTTCTCCTTCATGCGCCCGTGTGCCACCAGGTAGTCGTACAACTCGCCGCCATTCACGTACTCCATCACCAGGAATAGGGTGTGCTTGGTCTCTATCACCTCAAACAGTTTGACGATATTCGGGTGGTTGAGCATCTTCATTATTCGCACTTCGCGGTGCAGTTTCGACAGCTTCTTCTCGTCCAGCGTTGTCTTGTCAATCATCTTTACGGCCACCTGAAATGTGGTCATTAGTACAGAGATGTATAGTGAGTAGTAGAGCAGTAGAATTTAACATTGTTGTGTTCTATAGCCGCCTCGAACGGCACACTGACACACCGACACACTGACAGACAGACAGATAGACAGACAGACACACAACACGCAGAGATACAGACAGACAGCCACTCAGTCAGCCCAACAGGCAGAGATACAGACGGACGAAATAGTCAGGCGCCCACCTCCTGGTTAGTGAGCTTGTGTCGCGCCAATTTCACCTTGGCAAAGTTGCCCTGCCCAATGGTGCGGTCAAACGCGTAGTTGCCAATCCCAGTCAGGCTGAGATCGGGGTTGACTTCATCGCCGTGCCGACCAGACTTGCTGCTGGACCGGCCACGGGTACTAGATGGTGCTGTGGCTGTCTTAGAGGACGTGGTAGACGACATCACGGCGGTGCGTTGGTGAACAGAACGTGCTGATTATTGTCACGCTTAGCGACAGTGACTTTGGGTGACGGCGCGACCGAGGCATGTCTATTTTTAGCACGGCTACTCAATTGTACGTGGATATTATAACGAGTACATATGTAGTATAACAAGAATACTTCCCTGCTTTCACTAAGCTTGATAAATTAGTGTAATAATTAAGTGTAAAATTAAATTACGATAATCATTGCTGAGATGATCTATTCAATGGTTGCTGCTTAAATGCTGTGCTGCCCATCACTGCTTATTGTTGTAGTCGCCATCCCCCTTACAAACATGTGAAAATTATACAAAAAATGTGCCGCTCAGCGATTACTGTCACCGCTGCTTGGCATTCCGTCCTGACAATCGCGTTGAGTTCTCTGCGACCGCCGCCACTCCATCCAGCCAACCGCAATGCTGAGAGCAGTGCCCGCCATGGACACACCCACAAACCACGCCTGCACCCAGTAGTACGATCCGACACTCATTATCTTGGCCACAATAACCGGGACCACCGTAAGGCCCATATTCAGTGCCACCGTGCTGACACCGTAGGCCGTGCCGAGCAGTGCCGAATTGTGAACCAGCTGCGGAATTAGCGGCCACAATGCCGCCCCAAACACCGAGTAAGAGATGCCCAGCACCGATAGTGCCAGTGCTGGGTTTACCTCCGTGAAGCCCATCAACGAGTGCACCACCACCAACAGTAAGCCCGACAGCGGCAAGAACATGGCACGCACCAATTGCTGATTGTTTTGCCGCTTGCCGCACCGCCTCGACAGTACGTCAAGAATGAATCCGCCAACGGGCGATCCCACTGCAGATATCAAGTCGGGTAGTGCCATAAGAACACCAGCCTGCTGTGATGTGTAGCCCCACTTGACTTGCAGCAAGTCTGTGGAGTATATTAGGATTTTGTCTGGATATAAAGAGATTGTCAACAATACCGGAGAGAACGTGAACAAAGGGATTCACGGCACCATAGAGCGCCACGGTGGCCAGGCACAGCACCCAAAACGACGCAGGTAGGCGCAGGATGTCGCGCCACCGAATCCGCTCGTCGCCGCTACTCGCATCGCTCCCCTGCAGTGCAAGAAGGGGATCGGCTTCCCCGGCGGCGGCGGCAGCAGCTATTGTGCAAGTCTCTTCAGAGTCGCCGTCAATGTCGCCGTCGCCGTCATCGTCCTCAATCGACGATGGCTGCGACCACCGGGCACCCGTCCTGGACACAGACCGGCTCTCGGTGCCGGCGGTGAAGAGCAAGGCTGCACTGCTGTCCGACAGACACGACGAAGACGTGGTGGTCGACAGAGAGTTCGTCGTTGCCTTGTTTGCCCTGGCCGACTTGCCGTCCACCAGACACAGCGCCACGCCAAACAGACCACTCACGGCGCAAATACCAAGGCCGATCCAGCACGCGTACAGCACGCCACCCACCGAGCGCTGTGCAATCCACGGCGACAGAATGTCATTCATAGCCGTGGCCAGACGGGCGCAAGTCAAGTTCAAGCCGAGCGCCAGTCCGAGCGCGCCGTGCCTGAACCAGTCGGTGGTTATGCGCGCCTGTGCCACCTCCAGCGACTCGCCTCCCAGCCCAAATAGAATGCGCCCCACGGCCATCAGCCAGTACCTGCAGTCGCATGCACTTGTGAGAAATAGAGAAAGCGGACGCCGCTACGTACGTGCGCGCCTGCAGGCCCAGACAAAAGAGCGTCTGTCCCGCACACACCACCACCACAAACACCACCAGCATCTTGTTCGGCCCGACCACATCCACCAGCACACCTGCAGTCATCGCATCGGCATTACTGGATGGATACATGCAATTGTATCACACTAGTGCGTACCGCCAACGATCGGCATGAGCAGGTTGGGGAAGGAGTAGGCGGCGTACAGCACGTTCATCTCCCACTGCCACTCGTCGTAGGGATGGGCGAGCCATTCACGCAGCTGCACATTCAGCGCGCCCGGTATGTCATAGCTGCGCCCGGTGCGTTATTAGTTGAAGGAGTGTGTGGCGCGATGGACACCACATGCCAGTAGTAGTTGCCGAATAGGAGCAGGCACGCCAGCAACAGCACCAAGGCGTGACGTCGTGTCATCAATGCATTGCCACCGTGTCTCCGCGCCGACGATATCGCGGATGGCTGGGCGAGCACCGAGTGTAGCGGCGGCGGCGGGGTTGCTGATGTAGCGGTCATTGTTAAATGAAATCTAATATCTCCCACTTTGAGGGAGATATTATCAGCTCAGTAAGAAGTTAAGTTAACATAATTGCTGTCCAGACAGCGCAACGGCCCTGCTCGCTTGGCCAAAATAATAATAATTTCAGATATTATGCTATTCATCCAGGAGGCTGCAGTTATGTAGAGAAGCTGGCATAAACAAGTAGACTTGAACCCGCAGCTTGAGATGCTCTCATTATGATCAGATAGTTTCTCTGCGGTATTGAAAGATCCTAATTGTTCCTGCAGCCATTAGGCGTACGACAACTACAGACATATTTTATATTATATACAGATGATTTTGTCCTGCAGGCAAGATACGTAGAAGACAATTTATTGTTGCTTAATTTTTTCTTCGCTTTATTGCTTTAATTTCTTACCGCTATGGAGCTTAACGTGGTTAACGGAGACACGGGGGAATACCTGTCAGTTGTAAACCACAGCGGTCTTGTCTACCGTATATCACCGTTAAAATTGGCGCATAGCATTACTTCTCCTTCTTTTCCTTCCTTTTTTTTTATTTTTTCCATCCCTGAATGGCACCAATAACGCGACGACGAGACGCCAACGCGCCAACAAAGACGCGGTGTAATATTGCGGGCGCTGCGTGGACCTCGGCAGAGTTGGACCAGTTGTTTGCCGCGCTGCGCAAACGCGCTCGATATCAGTTTGACGACATCGCGCGCGACGTGGGCGGTACCAAGACGGCGATCGAGTGCCGTCTACTGATCGAGGAGCTTGATGACGCTGCCGCCGCCACAGTGGTCCCGCCAGAGCTTCGGTCGCGTTCATTGATGTTGCGCAAAGAGGAGGCGAGTGTGGCCAGTTTGCGCCGGGAGCTGCGTGAGGAGGCGGCATCTTCACGGGCAGCAATGCGGGAACAGCACCGTGCACTACAACTGGATCGTCTGGCATTGGGCAGAGTGGAGTCTTTATTCAGGCGTAGCTTGATCACTGCCAGCACTTGCTCTGGTATCGTCTTGCGTGCAAACGGTCGCACTTATGCCCCCATGTCGGATCGCGCCTACTGCCGCCTGTCGTGGCGAGAGCGATACCGACCGAGGCAAAAGTTCTCTCGCCTGCTGGATTTTTCGTACCTTCATACATACCTCAATGCGCAGCACGCTGAAAGCGTGTCGACAAGCGCGTATCCAGCCTTCAAGTATGACGTGTCTCCGATTCGACTGTTCAATTGTGATCTGTTTGCCGAAATGGCCAGGCGGCATGCAGAGCCACAGCGAGCCTCGGCGGATGAAGACGCAGAATCTTCGCTTCACTCGCACGTGCTGCTCACCGCGTTTGACGAGTTGATGAAGTCGCTGGTGCATGAACTACTCTACCCTACTTTGCGCGCTATAATCTCGGCCAAGACGTCGCCGGGCCTTGTCACCGAGGCCATGATGCGTGTGGCCATTGACTCTCTGTCCTTGCCTGAACATCGTCGCCTGCGCGGTGTTTGTGATGGCGTGGACTCTGCATCGTGAATGTGCATGATGAATAAGTGGCGACAACAGCAGCACAGTCTATTCCACGCCCATGTCATCTTCGTCACCGTCTTGGCCAGTGGTGTCTTCATCCAGCATCCCCCACGACCGTTTTTGCGCGTCGGACAACGTATCCATACCGTTGAAGTTGCACACGCGAACAGTGCAGTCAAACGACGACGTGACAAGTTTGGTGCGGTCAAAGCGCAGATTCCATATGGCGCCCGTGTGGTGCTGCATGGAGTAGAGCAGCGAGCCGTGCGGGAATGACCACACCTGGTGGTGAAATTTGTGCGTGTCAGTGGTGGCTGGACATGACTGGAACAACGTACCTTGACTGTGCAGTCGGCTCCGCCACTAACCAGCTTATCGTGGTCAAACTGCAAACATACCACGGCGGACAAGTGGCCCTCCAGGGTGCGAATACATGCGCCAGTAGGCTGGTTCCACAGCTTTATTGTGCGGTCTGCGGAGCTGCCCCAAGTCAGTTATGAATATCCACTCATAGAGTCTTGAATTGTACATACAACTATATATACATGATTAGACTTACCCGCTGGCAATATGCTTGGCGTCTGCTTGCAAACACAGAACATCTGCAGTGTGACCTGCGAGAGTGGCGCGGCATGTACGACCTAGCGCGGACCATATGCAAATTGTCATATCACTTCCGCCACTGACTATAAGGCATTCACCATTATCGGCGGCGGCCGGAACCCATTGTGCACACGTAACGCTTCCAACGTGACCACGCAGCACGGCTAAACATTCGCCGGTGCGAACATACCACTGCCGGATTGTTCCGTCGGCACTACCAGACACAATTTCCGTGTTGGTGCCGTCGACTATTTGCACGCAGTTCACCTCATCCGTGTGTCCGACAAGACTCTTCAAATGCTGGCCAGTCCGCGCGTCCCACACGTACACTATGCCATTTATGCCGCCGCCAACGATGAGGTGTGTACTGAGACGCGCCACGGACAGCGATACAGCTTCTGGCTGCTGTTGTTGAGCTGGTGGTGCATCACGTAGGTTATTGTTGGCGGGAACATGTCGGATTCCGGCAGGCTGCTGAACGGCTGCAACGTCGGTACGCAAATCAAGCCTTGCCTTGCCCGTAGGTAGCGACCAGACTTTGGCCGGCGCATTCCGATCTGCTATTGATACGGACAAAGCGGCATGTAGCTCTGCGTCGAATGACAGGCACATACTGTTCATGGTGTCTTGGTGGCTGTTGTTGTGCTGTGGTCGATTCAGTGTCCGCCGTCGCGATATGGAATTATCTTCTGCGTGCAATGTCGCATGGGTGATGGTGTATCGCCCCGACGTCCAATTTGTGCGCGTGAGCTGCCGTTTTATTAGCGCCTGGTGGTAGCGATTATATACATACATACACGCACACATACATCCAACTATAGACACACACACACACATACACATACACACACACACACACACACACACACATACATACATACACACACACACACACATACATACATACATACATACATACATACATACATACATACATACATACATACACATACATACATACATACATACATACATACATACATACATACATACATACATACATACATACAGCTATAGACATACACGCATCCACTTATGCTGATGTAGACATAACAGCACAGCACTTACGTAGTTGTCAATGTAGACGGTCTTCCACTCCCTTGTGACTCGAGCAAGGGACGGCGCCGCCCATAGTATTAGTTCGTCGCCGCGGCGCCACGGCGCAATGGGCGACCAGCGGTTGCGTGCGCACACACGCCTCCACAGATCATTTTCACGGTGCACCAGGCGATGCCACGCTTTGCTGACGCGTCCAGCCCGCACCACACTCCGACCATCCGGCAGCATGGACAGGATGGCGACGGCGATCTCGGCCGGCAGCTGCGAGATGAAGTCGACCTTGAGCACCGAGGTGGCTGTCACGTGGCTGTGCAGCAGGGACAGTTCAGCCGGGCGACACTGCAGCAACAGTTGGCGCAGGAATGCCCGGCGCTTGTCACTATCTGTCTGGGCCTGGAATGTGTCGAGCAGCTGCTGTGTCAGCACCGCCCACCGCGCGTCATCCACGCCGGCGTCGCCAAATCGTGGCTGGTTGCCGAACAGTGACGGCGCCACCTTGCTCTCGGCATGGTACGGAAGCTGCCTGTATGGTCTGGTTGCGCCTGCCGACACTGAGTCCACCAGAGATTTGTTCTTCATTGCAGGTGGCTGAGGTGCTTGCGCGCCGTGCTACTGCTATGCACTGCCGGAGCGCTGTTTGCGTGCTATTACGTTGCCACGGCCGTGCAGGTCACGTGGCCTGGCCGCGCAATAGAACCACCCCCATCCTCCACTGCACCTGAGCATTGCGGGCACGTGTAAGCAGCGTGTTACCGTACCGTGACAGGGAGTGCCGCACGTCGGAAGAGTCGCAGCGCCCGTGAAACCGCCTTTGGCACACACATAGCATGTCCACTTTGGCCAATGCCGCCGCCGCCGCCATATCTGCACCCCTCAAGCTTAAAGTACGGGCGCACATGGTCACGGTGGACACGGTGCAGATCGAGGTACTCGACCCGGCAGCCGCCTCTGCCATGCAGGTCTCATTGCCGGCACCTGCGAGCAAAGTCGGCGCCGGGACCTGGCAGCTGCCCGTATCCGCATACAGCACCACCTGCACGCTACATGCCCACACACACTTGCACACGCACTCTGCTGACTGTCTCTGAGGCAGTGGCGGAGCTGCAGGCGCGGTGTCGGCAGCTGGGCCGCGCAGTGGCAGTGGTGGACAGGCCTCCCGCGACAGTACTGGCGACATTGAGCGAGCATGCCGCGCGCCACCAGCGCCGCTATGGTATAACCGACAGCCACCTGATGGCCGGTATCGAGGAGACGGTTAGAACGGCCCTGCTGCCCTTTCAGCGCGACGGTGTCCTGTACGTAGTACTCCCACACGTTCCTCGATGCGCTGATGACATTGCCGCGCAGGTTTGCACTTCGGCGCGACGGCCGAGTTCTCCTCGCCGACGACATGGGACTCGGCAAGAGCATACAAGCCATTGCCATCGCTTCCTACTACCGCGCGCAGTGGCCGCTGCTGGTGGTCTGTCCGTCGTCGATGCGCGCTAGCTGGCGTGATGTGCGTCGTGAAAGGCTACCGTCGTTCCCTTGCATACTACATGCGACATACTCACGCCGTAGTCACTCATACGGTGGATGCCGTCGTCGCTCACGGCCGCCGACATCAACACCGTCTATTCGGGTAGCACCCGGCTTGGCACCGGTGCCGCCGTGGTCATAATCAGGTGCGTGTGTCGCTGTGCGGTACATAAGTGGTAATAACAGTGCACCGTCCACCGCAGCTACGACTTGGTGGCCAAGAAGCGGTCCGAGCTGGAGAAATTGGCATTCCAGGTTGTGGTCGCGGTAAGTTCATCTTCGCCTGCCCGCAGTGCAGTGCCGTGTCATATTGCCTTCCACCGCGCAGGACGAGTCACATACGCTAAAGAACTGGACGGCGCAGCGAACGCGGGCCCTTGTCCCATTTCTGCAGCGTGCACACCGCTGCATCCTACTAAGTGGCACTCCGGCGTTAAGGTTTGCTGCGAGGCGTGATATCTTCCACTAATAGTGATGGCAGTCGCCCCAAGGAACTATTTACGCAGATTAGCTGCGTGGCACCGCGGCTCTTTGCCACATTTACCGAATTTGGCGTGCGATACTGCCACGGGAAAATGGTGCGCATATTATCACAGTATTTCAAAGATTTCACATATTTACACATATATTTGGGTGCAGAACCATTTCGGCTGGGATTTCACGGGTTCCAGTAATTTGGGCGAGCTGCAGGCAGTGTTGGCCATGTTTATGCTTCGTCGCAACAAAGCAGAGGTGCTTACCATGCTCCCTGCCAAACAGCGGGAACTGGTATATATTCGAGCACGGCCATCGCGCAACAGCAAGCCTGCACTGGCCAGCAATTTAAATCACGCTGAAGCTCTGCTCGATTCTCTCGCAGGAGGCGATGGTATGTTGCATATCTATTGTTAAGATATCTCGTACACAATGCAATTATAAACCTTGACGCCCCGCCCAGATTCCGGCTCCGGGCTGCTCAACTTTTGGCGCGAGTCTGCATCATTAAAACTGCCAGCCGTCTGTAAGTACGTCAAAGACGTTTGCACAGCCAACAAGAAGTTTCTCGTATTCGCACATCACAAAGAGATGCTAGACGGCATTCAGGTATGGAATCAGATGTGGATAGCTTTTTGGTTTACCTCAGTGGCAGTCATTGTTGCAGACACTTGGTGTCCGATTCGTACGCATTGACGGGACAACAGGGTCTGCGGTGAGGCATCAGCACTGTACCACGTTCCAGACGGATGAAACGTGTCGAGTGGCGGTGCTGAGCATCACGGCTGCCGGTGTTGGAATTACGCTTACGAGTGCCAGTTTGGTAATATTTGCTGGTACGTGGCGTCGTATAATGATGGGTTTTACGAGTTTGATATGCGTGCAGAACTGTTTTGGCAGCCAGGAATATTGCTCCAGGCGGAAGACAGGGCACATCGTATGGCAAGTACAAATTCCGCTACTTTGGGGCAAGATCCGTGTAACAAAATTCCTTTTGCAGGGCCAGCAGGAAACGGTTGTGGTGCGCTATTTATTGGCACGCGATACCATCGATGATGTTATATGGTACTGGCCGTAGAGATAACAATGATGTGTGATTTATACGCAGGCCGCTTTTGATGACAAAACTGGATGTTTTGGAGCAAGTCGGAATATCCAAACAAGTTTTGGAGCCCATGGCGAGCTGTGACGTTCAAGCCCAAGATCACGTGGAAGATGTGTGTGACGCCCACCAAGAAGCGTCTGACGATGATGAGTTGCCCTACGATCAGATTGTCGAGGATATGCTGCAAAAGATTGAGCAGGATTATTTGGAATCAAAGCGCTGCGCTGCCAAAAGTGGCCTGGCTAAACAGATGCAAAAGAGCTCGCTGAAAAGGATGAAAATTGATTACATAGACTGATGTGATATTTTTACATGAGTGCACTGTAAGTTATGAAAACCGACACACCAAGTTCACATTTGTTCTGCTGGCTATGAGTTACTACCATTTGTCTCTCTCGATTGAGATATCAGGTACACAACTGAACACACACAATATATATTATAATATAATATATATCTATAACACAATATTTCTTGTTATAATATAATATATATCTATAATATGTATATAATATATCTAATATATATCTCTTCTACTATGCGATGTGCGATTTCAGCGTAATGTTGTGGTTGGCACAAAAGTGCTGTACCCATGCCGCAATCTTAGGGTCGATTGCGAGACAGACCAGCAGTACCCGGAGGTCAGCTCGCATTGGATGTTTTTCCTGATTTGACTAGCCGTTCCGCGACTCCTCGCGTATGTGGTCGCCTCCATCACGGGCGCGGCCTCCGTCTAGAATAGGCCGCAGATGCTAGGTGTGCATTCTTAAAAAGCAAATGGGCATTTTTAAGAACACTTGTGAAACGGCCCGAGATATTGCTCCTTGTCACACTTGTCGCACCGGTGAAGGTCCAATTCTGACACTTCAGATCGCGATGATGTAACATCAGATACTTGCAACTAGACCACTATGGCGTTTGGTGAGCAGTGGTCACTGGCGCCAAGTACAAAGTTTTCTGGCAGCCATAGTTTAATGACATCACCTATCTATTTGTGCAAGTGTGGTTCCCCGGGGAAAGTCTATGCGGTGCTGCTCGTCACGGCTGTATGGTCCAAAAGGTCGCCGTTTTCTGCGTCGGTTCCGTTCGCTAGGACTAACAGCCACATTTTGTGGCCACTCGGCCCTTATCGGAAGTTTGGCCAAGGCAATCAGCTGTAATCCAGCGTCAGATCCGGCCAGTTCAAGTACGTGTCGACCACGCATAATCAGGTGCAAACGCACGCGATTCAAATGCGGAGGCATGGATATGATGTAGGGCAATATGGCGCCAGTAGCACTGGGTGACATGTGATGCATCAGGTCAGCATACGCACTGCGAAACGACTGCAATACATCATCAAAGCGAAATGAGCCCGCGGCCGTATCATGCTCTGCACAGAGAAATCATTATCGTGCTGAGAAGTATGCATGCGTCCAATGCACAGCAATCTTGCCTGTGTTTTGCGGGTCAACAATTGACAACCGTGTGCGGCCAGTGCCAAACAATGCCGGGCGCAATATGGGCGTCTTCCGAGGCCGAACACCAAATTCTGAATGCAGCGCAATGCAATCCCGCTCATAATTGAACTTGTGGCCAAAGTAGTATAGAAACTCCACAAAGAGTAGCCCGATATTGTCGATGGTTGATTTGGCAACATCGGCAGACTGATTTTTAATCAGGTCGTGTTCCTAGCACACGTGAGCTCCCATGTCATGAAATGATAATAATCAGCGGACCTGCAGGAAATGCACAACCATCAACGACAAGCTGTATGATCCAATGCCGCCAGTGAAAGGTGTGTTCAAGTCTCGCTCAACAAGAAAGTGCTTCAATACAAGTACAAGTTTTCGCATTGCCACACCCCAAAGCGGATTGCTTAAATACGAGTCAATAATCGCCGCAGACTGTCTGCCCGACTCTACATTCACGGACACATCAACAGGTACTTTGGTGGCCTTGTCAACGAATTTGATAATCGGGACCTGCAGTGTTCAGTGCACGCATATAAAGACACTACTATACATGCAAGTATATACATATGTATGTATGTATGTGTGTATGTATGTATATATGTATGTAAGTATATGTGTGTATGTATGTATGTATGTATGTATGTATGTATGTATGTATGTATGTGTGTGTGTATGTATGTATGTATGTGTGTGTGTATGTATGTATGTATGTATGTATGTATGTATGTATGTATGTATGTGTATGTATGTATGTATGTATGTATGTATGTATGTATGTATGTATGTATGTATGTATGTATGTATGTATGTATGTATGTATGTATGTATGTATGTATGTATGTATGTATGTATGTATGTATGTATGTATGTATGTATGTATGTATGTATGTATGTATGTATGTGTGTATGTGCGTATGTGCGTATGTGTGTATGTATGTATGTCTATAGTTGGATGTGTGTATGTATATACGTATGTATGTATATGTATGTACGTATGTAACGCACCCGCGCCTTGATGAGCTGCACACGGCCGGCGGAAAATCCGGTGCGAGACAGCATATCGCCCAGAGATCGCAGCAGATACAGCGGTGACTCTGGACGGTTGGTCATCACTACAACATCCATGTCTCCGTCAGGCAAGTACAAGCCGCTGGCAAAGCTACCGAACGGAACAGCATCGGCCCACAGATCGCGCGTGGTGTGCGGGGCGCCCCACAAATCATGCACGGCACGCCGTAACCGCCCAAGCAGCCACCAGCGCACGCGAGCCTCTGAAGGAGTCGAGCACAAATGTGCGTACAGGTCATCCACTTCTTCTCGCAGTCTACGCCGTCTGCACTGAGAGTACCTGCGCGAGGAATCGAGCCACGGCGCGGAGCACGCACGCGCGTCTCCCGCAATGCCCAAATCATCAACCGCGCCGTCCGCGACATTGACCTCGATACCGTCCGCGGCATCCCCTCCAGACCCGGCTACATCGCCGTCTCCTCCAAGTAGCACCCAAGGGTTCTCGTCCTCTTCGTCGTGCCAGCTCATTGACACTTTGCGGGGCGTCAGGGGCGGAGAGCGTCACCGAGACCGTTACGCCACCTTTGCCGTCCCGCCTCTCCCTGTCACGATGCTGTGGCTGCTACTGCTACTGTCGGCAGCCGCCGCGTCGCGTCCATACAATGTGCCGGCTCTTGACCGCCGCTCATCGTTCAGAGAGGACCTTACGGCAGCTCTCGCGGCTGCAGAAGCTCGGCCCTTGAGCATGGCATCGGTGGCTAGTGGCGCTAGCGCTTTGACACTGACGGGCGCTGGAATGGCGGGCATGATGGATACCGATGGAGGATTTTCTACCGCCACCAGCGACGTGGAATCCCTTGTGCGCCTGGCCGCCTTGCAGTCACAGCCACTGATCGCACTTGATGTGTCCGCAGGGCAGAAGGCGCGTCTGGCCGACTGGATGGGGCTGCCCATTAGGCACGGCGGGGCTGGCGGGAGCGCCGTGTGGCTGGTGGACACGGTGTATGACCTTGACGGCGGCAAGCACTACCGACTGATGCACATCCCCAAGGGTCAGTGCGCCGAGGCCAACAACACCGGTCCCATAGAGGTTACGGATGGCTGTGCGCTGCGCGAGGACGCGACGGCCGGCTCCGAGTTCATTGATGACGTTGGTGGCTACCTCGAACATTGTGGCGGTGCCAGTGTCCGTGGAGAAGAGAGTGGCCTTGCTACCTGCTGGCAGTTTGTTCAGGGTGGCCGGGATGCCTTGACTGAACAGCGCGGCGATAGCTTCAAGCAGACGGTGCTTGACGCGCCACACCAATCCTCTGCCAACATGGTGCCACCTGTAGGTGCCGTGTGGCGGGAAATTGTAAGTTGACATACACTATATACTGTAGATATATAGTACAATATGTGCAATGCATAATATTCATCGCCGTGTATATTTATGTAGTTGGAGTCAAGCTACCGGTACTGGCGAGTGGTTTGGCCGTCTCCATTTCCCTTTGGCACACCGCAGACCGTGTCACACCGCTTCAACGCCTACTGGTATTTGTATCTGCAAGCACCGCCATCCGCCCAGCTGCACTATGCATTCCTGCTCGTTGACTGTACGTGCTGTAATGGTGTATGCCACTGTACCACGATTGACACTCGCAGCAATTCACAATCCTGGCACCCAGCTTGCAAGCGACAGTGCAGTTGGCATGTACACCACCAACCTGGAGATGTCGCTTCATGCAGAGCGCACCGACGGCTCCGCGGACCCGGAAAACATATTCTGGGCAAGTTGTGTATGGTGCAGTGTGTATATCGCAGTCTGTTGACACTCGTGCACAGCTGAGTTCAAATCCGCCGACGCAAAACACTCACCACACAGTTGGGCGTAGTTGGCAATCAACGGACTCGTACAGCCTATCCATGAACATTGGATACAACGGGATTTCCGTTGGCGGCGGACTGTCCTTCAACTACTCTCACTCCTTCACTGCCGCCTACTCGGAGACGCGCGAGATTACAGACTGGAGCGTGGTGGAGGGCACAGACCCGGTGACCAGTGCCGGCCGCTGGTCATACTTTCAGCAATGGCCCGTGGAAATGTTGGTATTAGCTACTATCTATACTAAATTATAATACTATACACACACACACACATATATATATATATCAACTAACTATATTCAGGAGAGCCAATGGACTGGAGACTTTTCCCGTGCAGTGGAGAGAGTATTATGAGCGCGAGAGTGGACCGTGCATTGTCAAGGACGTGCCGCATCTGTCCAAATACGCACTCACCACGCACAACAGCATAGGTGTGTGTGTGTGTGTGCGTGTGTGTGCGGAGGGAGTACAGTTTACATGAACTAATAACATTGTGCATATGATGTAGTGTGGGCCATAAATCCGCGCCTGCGCACAGCTCATCCAGCTGGCGGCTCTAACTCGCTCTGGCTGCCCATCAAGTTTCGAATCGAGTTTCGGCCCCGGGTCAGTGCACATGTGTGCCCCGTGTACGACGGTCTGCACAAGCTGTGGCAGGGTTGGATGGAGTTTACGGACATGGAGTGGACGGTTAATGTTGCCGACTTGAACAACATTCAGTACGGCAAGTAGGCAGAATCATTACTTAATACAAGCATTGCGTCTGTATGCTGTTACATAAATACAGACACAATACATTAATACAATACTGGAAATTCCAGTCACTGGAATTAGCGTTGTTTGGAAGCCTTCCTTGACTGTCGACAGAGATCCCTGTCATTGCGATGGCGCCTAACACGACGGTAAAGTGCCGCCGTACGCCGCACCCCACACCTACTAACACGCCTTCACTGCCAGGAGCTGCTTAGCGGGCTACTTCATTATGCTGTCCCGGCCGCTTGCTTTATGGCCCTGGTTCTACTAGTGCTGCTGCTGGTCTTTTCACCGAAACAGCGCCCAGTTCCGCGAGCGGAGCGGCGGTACAAGAGCGCACATGTCGCCAACAAGTGGGTGCCGTTCCCGTGGCTGCTGGACGATTGTGCTGATGATGATACAACTCGTGGTCACTCGACCGGCACGGCATCGTCAGACACGGAAGAGAGCAGGCCTAGTCGTCGTCATCATCTTCACTCTACAACCGCAGCATCGCCAGGCAGTAACAGGGATGAACTGGCCGCCGAGAATGCACCAGTGGACCTGAGCGTTGTTGTGCCCGCGTACAACGAAGAGGACAGACTGCCATCCATGCTCCAGGCCACACTGGAACATCTTGATGCCAAGAAGCGCTCTAGTCACGGTGCCTTCACATTCGAGGTGTTGGTGGTGGATGATGGTAGTCGCGATGGTACCAGCAATGTGGCGCTGTCGGTTGCGGCAGACAGGCCGTGGGCGCGAGGCGGTCAAGATGTCCGTGTTCTGACATTGGCCAGGAATCGTGGTAAAGGCGGTGCCGTAATACAGGTATGCTGATATCTTCACGCATGTATGATGCTATAAATGTGTGTATATATTACATATAATATTGGCTAAGTTGCGGGACAGGGAATGCAATGCGCTCGCGGAAGAGTGATACTATTTGCGGATGCTGATGGTGCCACGAGATTCCAAGATGTGGACACCATGCTTGAATTGATGGCTGCAGAGGCCAATCGGTCCAGTGTCCCCGTAGAGAACGTGAGTGCCATTATCATTGGGTCGCGAGCGCACCTTGTGGACACGGAAGTCGTGGTAAAGGTAGGCGTAGACTGCTTGCCTTCAGCATTCCTATCGTTTCCTGACATGGTTTACGCGGTTGGCTGTAGCGATCCCGCGTGCGCAACATGCTCATGCGAGCCTTCCATCTGCTGGTGTACATTCTGTGCGCACCCGGCGTCCGTGACATTGCCGACACGCAGTGCGGATTTAAAATGTTTTCGCGCAAAGCCGCTCGCACCATATTTCCCACCATGCACGTGGGCGGGTGGATATTTGACATTGAGGCGCTGCAGTTGGCATTCGGCTGTGGCTTCACCGTGCACCAGGTGCCGGTCACCTGGACCGAGGTTGACGGCAGCAAGATGAGCCTGATGCGCGATTCAATTCGGATGGCAATCGATCTGTTGATTATCCGATTAAATTATGCGCTCGGACTATGGCGATGGCCTGCGGCATACGGCCCATCGCCCATTAACGGACGCAATAAGAGCGATTAATGATGATGTTTGCATATACGGGACATGTGTATACATATGTATCGTTTTTATACCAACTACCAGTTGCGAGAGACAATTACGTACCTATTATTTAAAGGAGAGACTACATATTAGTGTCCATACAGTATGTATGAATATAATTTGCATCGCGTTATTATCGACCTGTCCGTCTCCAGACTTAAGAAGAAGGGTACACATAAGAGCATTTGCTTAATGCCATTCAGCTTTGACATGGTCGCTTTAAAGTTGAAATTATTACTGTCATAGATTAGTACGGGTGTATAATTGCACTCACAGCATTGTACCTTGCATCGAGTTATAGTTACAGCGGCCTGCAGTGGACGCAGGCGCCCTAAAGAAGTGGACATAACGCATACAGTATGCTGACACATGCATTAGTGTGTCCACCATGCGATGGGTTACGATGCCATACAATATGCATTGGAGCCAGGTTATTACCCTTAAAAGCTAAATATTTGAATCACTGTGGACTGCAGTGGGATCAATTATCCTCCTGCAGCCTTACCCAAACCGAATGTTGATACAAATGCATGAGTATGTGATATTTCACGGCCAAAAACGCCGTGAAAGCAATACCGAGCAATATTCCACATAAAACATCCATAGCAATCAATTAAATGACGGACAGCGTCGATAACGCGCCGACTCCCCGCGTGGCGCAACTGCTGGGGCCAGTAGACGCTGCACCGGACGTGAATGTGGAGGTGAGTGCGCCAATATGCACCCAAGTTCTCAACATATATGTATACTGACAACCGCGCACAATGCAGGACGTACTCGGCGTTGGCCACTACGCGGACGGCGGCAAGCAGGTGATTTCACACAACATATCCTTCGATGACATGTCGCGGCCACTACTCACCGCCCACAACCCCTATGACCGGCCCATCGATCGCATAAAGAATAGCCAGAACGGTACGTGTAGTTATAAAAGAATCTGTGTGTGTGTGTGTGTGTGTGTATGCACCTGGGACGGCATGAGATCTCACTGGGGCGCAGGTATGGTGCAAGCATTCGCAATGCCGCACGCAGAGTTCGAGGCACAGCGGCGCACATTCACTAATTTTGGCTACGCTGTGAACCCCGACCGCGAACTGGAGGCCGAGTCGGCGGCAGCCTATGTGGGCGATGTAAACGCGGCGATTCGCTACCGGGGTGCCACCGTTGACAATGATCTGCCGGCTGATGTGGCCGTAGAGCGCGTAAAAAACAAGCAACGGCTCCCACGCGGTGATCCCAGCAAAGTTGACGGGTTTGCCGGCCCGTGGGCAGGCTTTGAGGGTGAAGCGCGCGAGCAGCCTCTTGTTCTTGTTCAGCCTTCGGAGGAGGAGATTGCAAAGGCGCAGGGTGGTGTGGATAAAATGCTGCAATCGCGCAAAGATGCGGCGGTCAAGAACTACGAGTCGAGCACGCTGCACTTGAAGTCTGACCGCGACTATCAAGGCCGCTCCTTCATCGAGGTGCCGCTTGATTTGGGCGTGGATTTGACGCGCGACCCTGCCAGCCATGACTGTTTTCTGCCAAAGAAGCTGGTGCATACGTGGACTGGCCATGCCAAGGGTGTAAATGCTATTCGGTTCTTCCCCGTCAGTGGTCACCTGCTGCTGTCGTGCAGCATGGACTGCCGCGTGAAGCTGTGGGACGTGATGCATGACCGGCAGTGTATCCGGGACTACCTGGGCCACGACAAGGCCGTACGAGACGTTTGCTTCACGAATGACGGGCGCCAATTCTTGAGTGCCAGCTATGACAAGTATGTCAAACTCTGGGACACGGAGACGGGTCAGTGCATATCGCGGTTCCAGCAGGGCGGCACTCCCTTCTGTGTAAAGTTCCACCCCGATTCCGACAAGCAAAATGTATTCCTGGCCGGGTGCGGCGACAAAAAGATATTGCAATGGGACGTCAAGTCGGGAGAGATCACACAGACCTACGATCAGCACATTGCTGCCGTCAACACGCTTACATTTATCGACGACAATCGACGGTTTGTCACCACTTCCGACGACAAGTCTATTCGTGTGTGGGATTTCGACATTCCAGTCACCATAAAGTACATTGCCGAACCGCACATGCACTCCATTACCGCTGCTGCGCGACATCCAAACGGTATGTCTGTTCAGTACACTGAAATATGTGTATGAATATATATATATATATGTATATATATATATATGTATATATATATGTGTATATATATATTATCGCTCACACGAGGGCTCACAGGCAAATTCGCCGCCTTCCAGTCAAACGATAACCAGATTTTGATTTATGCCGCACAAGAACAATTTCGACTACACCGCAAGAAGCGCTTCACTGGCCACATGTCGGCCGGCTACTCCTGTCAGCTCAACTTCTCTCCCGACGGCAAGTATCTGGTGTCGGGTGATGCTGGCGGTGCGTTCTACATCTGGGACTGGGCAACAGGGCGAGTCGCGCGCAAGATGGGCAAGGCACACAAACAGGTCTGCATGGGCGTGGAGTGGCACCCGCAAGAACCCTCCAAACTAGCAACATGTAGCTGGGATGGTACCATCAAGTACTGGGACTAGAGCCATTGATTAATATACACAGTGTACAATCAATGTACAATGTACTAGCAGTGTACTATACATGTTCTATGTGCTAGGAAAGGCCTATTCTTGTGCCATTCTGTTTTCATGGTTTAACACGGTGCTTCGTGCTGATACATAGTTAACGATTACAATGCAGTGCCTCATACCCACTTGTGCTGGAGTGTTCATCGGTTTGTTCATTAGCAACCCGCAATCTATGGCGGCGCACTTGCACCGATATGGGCAAATGTCACTCATATATTATATCTGATTGGGTGTTTCAGCACATTATGGCAGACGCTTTGCGCTTCGTTACCGAAGCGATGGACTTCTCCACCGTCATTGACGACCCTCAGATGGATATCGGTGCGGGCGACGGTGTGCGTACTGGTATAAGCGACGTCGAGGAAGAGCCATCCTTTGACTTGTCGTTCGACATTCAGCCAGCAGACGCAGCGGATAGCAGCGCGGTCAATACAGCCGCGGACTTCGAGACGGACAGCATGGTCAACAAGGGCATCAATGCTGCTGATAATGCACACAAGATGTCGTCGCCGTATATTGGAGGCCTTATGGTGGGTCAAGTTGGGCGCCAGCATATGCTCCCGGATGCCTTTGCCGCCACCACTCCCGGCCAAGTAGATTCCGCGGCGCCATCCACGACCTACACTGACGTACCGATATCGCAACCGGTACCTCTAATTCCCGAAATGGATACTATGGCTGCTACCGGTGGCAATTTCCACGCAGACAACCTGCCAGACATTACCAACTACTTTACGGTACCGTCATTCAGGCATCAGGCGCCTATTACGGCCGACCACGACCTCCCTGAAAAGACAGATGAATATCTGCGCGAAGAATTTGACAAGCTTCTTACCCGGCCACTGGTGTCTGCCGTATCACCACGGGCTGTTCCCAATGGTCAACTTCCTGGAGCTGAGATCAACAACAACAACGGCAATCAAAACTTGCCAACACCGCAACACTGTTACACTTTTGCCACGGAGGTGGCTACCGACAATAAGGAACAGGCAAATGGCCAGGCACACCCGACATCCAACAAGCCGGCTGCTGATATGGCGGCACCATTTCTTTCGCTGATCTCTTCTGCCGGCGCTGATGTTGACTTGTGCGAGTTTGACAAATCATTCCACAGTCGCCACTCTCGTGATCTTAATGATCATGATGATGATGTCACGCAACACCAACATCGCCTCTTCGATATAGGCGATATAAATGCTATATCTGGGCGGGATATGTATCTGGACCACGCTACTGATGATCTGAAGCTCGATGTTAATTTTGGCGCTCGCAAAAAGCTAATGCGGCTCCCGGTTGACTCTATTCGTGCCGGTTTGTCTATTCCGTACACTATATATATATATATATATATATACATATATTTACGTGTGTGTGTATGTATGTGTGCGTTGCGACACTGTGGGATTTTAGTTAAACAACTCTCTGTCGGTAGAGATGCTGGATGGCTTGAAAGAGCTCCAAGACCGCGTCCGTATATTGGAGCGTGAAAAGCTTCGGGCCGAGACCCGCGTTGCAGAATTAGAAGCGGAGAGAGTAGATGCGAACAAATTTGGCTTGTCGACTCAAAGCATTGGCATCGGTCCAAGCCCCTCCAAAAATCAGAAGCAGTCGCCCCTCTATCACGGCGAGGCACAAAGTTCCGCTGAATCCGCGTTGGAGCGGTTGAGTATGTTTGTAATCAATTTAAAAATGCTTACGATTGTCTAGGACTGGAAAACACTATAGAGACCCTAAAATCTCGAGTTGCTGTGCTGGAGAAGCGGCTCGAGTATGCGCAATATATTTCGCAGACTGCAGAACAGGAACGCGATGATAGCTGGACCCAAGTCAACTTGATTCGCACAGAACTAGATGCACAGAAAAGGGAGAATCACAAATTGGCAACCTTGCTGGCCAAGCTGGAGAATCAGGTTGAACGGAGTAGACTGGCTGAACAACCCAGCAGTAAGATCAGGGTGAGCACCGCCGACAAGGGAACAAGCTATACCGAACCGCCAAATGTCGGCGGGGAAAGGCTTTCGGTAAATAGGGAACCAACTTTGGCGCCGACCTTTACGGTATCGCCGCGCAAATCTACTAGAGTGCAGCCACTGAAATATGATCGTCTTGATTTCTACAACAAGCAACTGAGAAAAGACATCAAAGAGCAGCTGAAGAACCGATTGAAATTGGTGAGGCCGCAAGTATGTAGTCCATACCTGTTCTAAACGTGTCTCATCGATTATTGTATAGCGACGCTTTAGCGATCAACATCAACCGGATTATGTTGTTCACGCGGAACGGCGTCCAACTACACCCAGCAATATACGTCCGCACACATCACTGGAAATTCATGGTAGTGTCAAAGCGATGAAGGACCACGTACCGTTTGTGGTGGGCCAGGTATCTAAAGTGTTCACACAAAATGAAGTTGATGAAATGTCGATACAGGCCACGACGCCTTCCCATTCGCTCACCGCCAACATTCAGCAAGTACGCCAGCTGCTGAAAGCGCACGATCCAACCTCGTGCCAACGATGCCACACCCGGTCGCGTTCACGTAGCCGATCAAGTCCCATCCGCACCCCAGATGGTACCGCAATATCTGATAATTTGTGATAGTGTGTCCATGTGCATTCGTTCTCTAGCATATAATTTTAGTATTTACTTGCAATTATAGAACGTGGATCGACGGCCCGCCCCACACCGCGGTCCGACTGGCGGGCAGATGATCAAGCTCAGCTCTCTCGACTGCTGGCCCAACTATCCGACGACTACCAAGACATGAAAGTGTGAGTGTATCAGCGTCATTTGCGGTCTGTATAACTGTTAACAATGTCCACCATGCATATGTAGACACTATGAGCGAATGCTGCGATTGTACAAGGAATATTCCACCGGCGATCAGATGATGCATGGTCGGCTCACTGCACATGATGAAGTGGAGAAGGTGCGAATTCGGCATGAACTGCGCCACCTCATGGAAAGAATGGACTCGGCGGTACGTCACCCTCGCCCAGCGTGTAACAGTGTGAAAACTTACATTGCGCGCAGTCACAGCAGCTGCACGAAGCGCGCAACTTTTCCAAACTACACTCTGCTCAGTATTCCCCGTCTGCGCAAAAGGCCGCCATACCCGGGGCGCCCAGTGCAAAGTCTGCCAGATCTCCCTCTGCATCATCACGCTCGGCACGCTGCAGTGAAAAGTATAGCGACCAGCTGCGGCAGGTACGGCGCATGCAAGAAACACTACGCCGCCGAGAATCGGACGACCACAGGCGCAGCTTTGGCGGTGACCGCAAGGCAGCCCCACTGGAGCATTAGCAGCACCGCCGTATGTAGCAGCCACGAATATAATCCAAGGTGCACTGTGTACATGCATGTAGTATGTATTGGCTGGTCACACGCCAAGCATGGCAGTGGCAGCAGAACGGATAAAACCTTTCACGGCGGCCGATTGCGCGCCTGTATGAAGTGCGTGAGAAGATATGAAGATATATATATATATACATACATATATATCACCCGAACATGACACCTGCCTGCAGTTTCCATCTCGGCTCGAAGTGAGGCGAGTGTCGCGTCAGGCTGGTCCGAGTCCTCGGTAGCGCGGCTCCCCATGATATTCTCCTCCTGGTCGCCGATGTTACACAGTGGCAGCGCGTCCACCGCCGCATCGATGCGCACCGCCATCGATGTTATATCTGCCACAAACTGGTCCAGCACGCCTGGCACACGGACTCGCTGAGACTATGTACATATGGTGACGATTAGGCACTAGTTGCCACGCACCGGTCATCGCGGCATTTTGCGCCGTCCACCTCTCCGTCGCCGTGGTTGCTGCTTTGTGTCAGCCAGGTGCACCTCTTCAGACACACACACACGGTGCACTCTACACAATGCTGTACGTACAGAGCGGGGCAGCATTGCCCGGGTCCGCGGCACCAAACGGCATTGAGGGCGCGTCGCGGTGAATGACGCCCACCGCGTTGCACATCACCCGCGCCTGCTGCAGAGAACACAATAAGTAGAGCGCGTCCATGCAGGGCGAATACATGACCAGGCCACACCAACCGCCTGCACGAGGTGCTGTAGCTGTGTCACGCAATCTCTGTCCGCCTCACTGTTCATCCGCACCCAACTGTGTGTCAATATCGGCGGCGGCAAAATGGTTTCCGGCAGCGACTCGGACGACTTTCTCGCGGACGACGATGATTTCATGCAAGAAGATGATGGCAGTGCGGCTGGTGCTGATGGCGGCCACGACGATGACTACGGCTTTGAGTACGAGGACGATGAAGACGACGAGCCGGAAGTGGACCAGGAAAATCGCTACTACAACGCCAAGGGTACGTGCAGGCCGTTGGTGGCTGTGCTGTGCCCTCCACGGCAGAGTAGACGTGTTCTTACGCGCCTCTACAGGACGCATTGAAGATGATGCCAACGGAGCGCTTGACGAATTCCAGGCCGTAGTGGAAGGTGATTCTGGCATGGCTGGCAACTGGTGAGCATATGTTATGTATATGTCTATATGTGTATGTATGAATATGTGTATGTATGTATGTATGTATGTATGTGTGTGTGTGTATGTATGTATGTATGTATGTATGTATGTATGTATGTATGTATGTATGTGTATGTATGTATGTCTATAGTTGTATGTATGTATGTATGTATGTATGTATGTGTGTATGTATGTATGTATGTATGTATGTATGTATGTATGTATGTATGTATGTATGTATGTATGTGTGTGTGTGTGTGTATGTATGTATGTATGTATGTGTGTGTGTGTGTATGTATGTATGTATGTATGTATGTATGTGTGTATGTATGTATGTATGTGTATGTATATGTGTGTATGTATGTATGTGTGTGTGTGTATGTATGTATGTGTACTGACTACATAATGAAAGGCAATTCAAAGCTTTAAAACAGATGGTAAAGTTGACGGTGCGTCTGCAACGGTTTGATGAGGTAAATTGTAATATTGAAGTCCTTCGTTGATTAAATAATATCATAAGCTTTGACTAATTTTACTTCCACAGGCACTGCGTCTCTACCGGCAATTACTCGACATGTGCGCCGACCCGGCAGCCGTGATTACCCGCAATTACTGTGAAAAGTCCATCAACAATTTGTTAGAGTTGGCTTCGTCTGCGGTCTTAAATGGTCCGCCGTCCACGCCAACGTCATCCGCGCCAGATGTCAGCTCAGCGCAACTTTTGTTTTTGGAATCCTACTACCAGCACACGCTTGATTGCGTGGCCCGCCAGCTGAAAAATGATGTGGGTCTGCTGAGCTCTATTATAATTATTGGCAATTAAACGTTCACAGAGACTTTTGGTCAAAACACATTTAAAACTAGCAAAGTTGTGGCTGGACAGGCAGGACTTTTGGCACCTGAAACAGAGTATCCGAGAGTTGCGTGCGCTGTGTGGTGGCGACAACGATGGCCAGTCTAGTGCAGCTCATGCTTTGTCCAGCGCATCTGCAGACTTTCAACACAAGGGTACCCACCTTTTGGAGATTTACGCGCTAGAAATCCAAATGTACACCGCCACGAAAAATACCAAAAAGTTGAAGGAACTCTATCAGCAGTGTTTGCACGTCAAATCCGCCATTCCACATCCGCGCATCATGGGCGTGATTAGGGAGTGCGGTGGCAAGATGCACATGGCAGAAAGTGCGCATCTGTCATATATTTATTAATCTTTTTCATGTTCACAGAGGAATGGGCCTGTGCACAACAAGATTTTTTCGAGGCATTCAAAAGCTACGACGAGGCGGGAAGTCCTCAGCGTATACAGTGCCTGAAGTACCTCGTACTGTCAAATATGCTAGCCGAGTCCGGCGTCAACCCATTCGACTCACAAGAGACTAAATCGTACGCAAATGATCCGCGCATCTCGGTAATGACGGATTTGGTTTCCGCTTATCAGCAAAAGGAAATTCGGCGCTTTGAACAGATTATTTTCGGTGAGTTTGCGGATATAGCACACACAGAAGTCTTTACATAAGTCTGTGAATTCTCCCATAATTTTGCACAGAACATGAGCACGAGATTATGGCAGACCAGTTCATACGGCTGTACATTGAGGATGTACTCCAGACTGTGCGCACGCAACTGCTACTACAAATGATCAGGCCCTATCGAAGAGTGCGACTACAGCATATAGCCAGCAGCCTGGGCAGAGGCATAAGTTGCAGTCAGGTACAAGAATTGCTGGTGATCCTTATTTTGGATGGAAAGGTCCTGGGTCGCATCGATCAAGTGTCGGAAGTGCTCGAGGTTCGAAGTACAGAACTAGATAGTACGGTGCGGCCGCAGGTTGCCGGCAAACGTGACCAGTACCATGCCACTGCTGCATGGACACGCGAAATGGCTGCCGATTGCGACGTCCAGATGGCACGAATGGTACTGCTGTAGTCCTAAACACGCTTCTCAAATATCTCAATGCGCAGCATGGGCTTACGGCATTATTGATATTGACTGTTTGTGGGATTGTATTTTTTGATTGTTTTATGCTTCAACAATCTCGTGCCATTATACGATTAGTACTTGTAGTCCTTGACGTACAGAGACTCCGAGGCGCCACTGCCCGCACCAGAAGCTGCAGTGTACTTGCCGACGGCGGCCTCACTGTTGGCTTTGGCGCGAATGAGCAGTTGTTTCTGAGCTGCGGTAAAGTTCTCCTCCTTGCCCATCCAGGTCTTGAGTACCGTGGCCTGCAGGGCGCGCCCGTAAGAGAATGTCAGAGCCCACGGCTTCGGTCCAGGAACACGGTTGATGGCGTTAAGGTAGAACGGTCAGCTTCCTCTTCCGACTGGCCTCCCGACAGAAACTATGCGCATTGTTGTTAACATATATATGTATTTTGGTGTGTAAATATGTATGTGTGCAACTAAAACCAAGGCGTACGAACCGTGATGCCTGGAACCGCGGACGGGACCGTGCGCTGCAGCACCGCCGCATCGATGCGCACCGCCATCGATGTCATGCAGGGTGTACTTTGTTTGCAGTCTTGTCCGGGGCACACCATGTTGGGCTTGAGAAGAGTGCCTTCGAGGAACACGTGATGCTCGTGCAATTTCTATCAATAGCAAATCAAAGGATGAAATACAGAATGCGATCAGCATGACTTACGTGATATACGGTGGCCAACACCTGAGTGGCAACCTCTACTGCACGCTTCAAGTCATGGTCACCATCCATCAAAATTTCGGGCTCAACAATCGGCACGAGACCATTAGCCTGCGGGCAGAAATAGTGTTAAGAAAGGCCGCCAGTGTAATGTCATTCATGCCACACACCTGGCAGATGGACGCGTAACGTGCAAGCACCTGGGCATTCTCATTGATGGCCAGAATGGACGGCTCCGTGGATCCGATCTTGAGCACGGATCTCCACTTTGCCAAAACGGGCACCGGCGGTGTAGAACGCAGCGCAGCGCTCAGCCAGACCGTCCAGACCTTGAGTGGTGGTTTCACCACTTGTGCCGCTCAGATTTACGGTTCCCTACAGCGTTCAGCGCAAGCATACTCGACGGGCAGATGCTACTGATATACCTTATCAACTTTGATACCAACAAGCACGCCGGCCTGTTGGACAATGTCGGCAAAACGACGGCCGTCCTTGCCAGACTGCCCGAGCGTCTCTTCGAAGAAAATGACACCTCCCAAATACTGCGCCAGCTCTGCAAACCGCAATCAGAAAGAGTAATTGAATGCATACTTGTTTTTGTGGCCAGACACACTTATACAACGTATAGCTGCACCTGTACGTCATGCACATATACTAGCGTAGCTCAACAGCTACGCCGACAGAAACCACAGCGATGCATGCAGACAGCACATATACTAGCGTAGCTCAACAGCTACGCCGACAGAAACCACAGCGATGCATGCAGACAGCACATATACTAACGTAGCTCAACAGCTACGCCGACAGCAACCACAGCGATGCATGCAGGCAGCACATAACACATACGGGAACACACTCACCCTTCTGGTCTGCCGTGAATAGCAGCTCGCGGTAACGGCGGCGATTCTCCTCCACATTCTCCACGTGGATGGGGGCAAAACGCTTACCGATAGTGCCAGTGGATTCATCAGCGGCGAGGATACCCTTGCCGGGTGCCACGATGGCGGCGGCATTCTTGGCCAACTCGGCGTAAAACTTTTCTGCCATAATGCCGAGTTTAAAGTGCTAAAGGGTTTGTGTGGCGTGTGGGTGCGTTAATAGTATAGGAACACAGTTGTGGCGTCGGTGTCGGTTACTCTGACTGACACGTAATCTTGTTTACATATTACCGCGTGTTGACACTGGTCCATGCGTGCATATATATATTATAATGAATATATATATATATATATATATAGTAATCTACGTATACAATTGGGAAAAAAGTGCTATGTATTCTAGCATTTGAGTTAAGAATGGATCGCGCTGCTCATGCTCATATCAAGCTGACGTGTAAACATCGACACACAAACAACTTGTATCATAATGTGTATGATAGAACCTGCATTGCAGTGGAGCTACTTGCGCACGCTGCATCTACGGCTGTGTAAATACAGTTAAATCCTACTCTGTTTACTCCGACAGCCACTCTGTACATATTTACGTTAATTGCGCAAGTACTCCATATACTATAGCCTCATGTGTTTACATATAAATATGTGTAATCACCTATTATTCATATTTACGTTAATGTGCACAAAGTGCTCCATATACTATAGCCCCACGTGTTTGCATATAAATATGTGTACAAATGTACTCTGCTACTTACGTTGTAAAAGACGCGACAACCACAATCACACGCCGCCATGGGCGATTATATGCGCGCGATGCTCGAGGAGCTCATGGGCCCAAATCGGAACCTGGACCAGGGCAAGACCAAGCGCTTTGACGATCCGGACGTGTGCGTACTTTGTGTACGACTTTTGTCCGCACGACCTCTTTCTGAACACGAGAGCCGACCTCGGTGCGTACATGCCTTATAGTGCACGTGCGCCCACTCACCAAAAGGTCCCTGCCCCAACCTGCACGACGACAGGATGCGCCGAGAGTACCAGCACTGCCCCGACAAGGTAAGTGGAGGCGTCCGTTATTTGCGTCACGTGCATATGCTCTGCCCGCAACCAGCGGCATTATGCATATATATGCATATATATATATATATATATGTACAGTGTGTAGCACGAGTATCCACATGGGATGTTTGGATACCTGAGTGGGCGCACGTGCATATGGAATACGCGCTCACGTGTGTCATCTCCAGGATCGCTATCGCTACAAGGAGATGCTACATGACTATGTCGCGCAATTGTTGCGCGACCTTGAACGTAAAATCCGTAAGGGCCACAGCAGACTGAACGTGCGCGGCGACGAAAATTTGGAGCGAGCATCTCAGGCGCAGCGGGATGCAGCGCGTAGAGCATGCCGTGGAACTGGAGGAGCGCATCAAACGGCTGCAGGAAGACATGGAACGCCTGGGCGAGGAGGGAATGATTGACGAGGCGCGCAGAAGTCAGCACACAGATCGACCACCCTGACCGCCCAGCTGGCATCTATCCGTTCGTACGAGGCGCGAGAAGCGGACGATTGTCTGTGAAGTGTGCGGCTCACTCTTGGCCTCCAACGACGCAGCCGAGCGCATGGAGGCCTATCTTCTCGGCAAGCAGCACACTGGCTACCAGAAGCTGCGCGATTTCAAACAATGTTCCCGCGCCGGTCGGTCTGGTAATGAGGGGGGGGGGGCATCATGTTCATAATGATCATCATGCTGACACATGGAGTTGCAGATGCCGCTTATAATGGAAAAGGTGAGGCGAGAGTCGGGCCAGCTGCCGCCGGATGCCGGCCTGGAGCAATTTGAAGGCAGCGGCAGTCACACTGGCGGCGCCGTGGAACGTAGACGAGAGGCATCCCCACGCTTCAGAGAAGACAGCAGGCGACGTTCTTCCGACAGCAGGCACCGTTCGCCGCCGCGTGATCCAGCACGCGGCGACCGTGGAGATGACTATCGAGACAGGCGCGACGCAGATCGGTACGGTGGCAGTTACGGACGACGACGCGATCGGCGTCCATCCCGCAGCCGTTCGCCGCCTCGCCGCTCGCCGTCCTCGTTATATCGGCGCCGCTAGCAGTTGGACGCGCGCACACAGACCATCGCTCGACATACATATGTACATACATATGCACCAACGACGTTACATGGCGCCGAGAATAAAACGATACCGCCAGGGCACCCATCATACTTCAAGTTGCGGGCTTTCGGTGAGCTATTCCAGCCGCGGAACGCAGGATGGAGAGAGTCCGCTCCACCACAACGTCCGGCACCAAGCCCCGTTCCGTAAGGCGGTTCAGCGCACGATTCACGTCCACCCACGACGACAGCTGAGCAAGCGGCGACATGCAGGATAATTCGCGCAGTAGATGGCGTAAAGCCCGCGCAGCTTCAGTGCCCACCAATTCCGACCAGCGCGCCACAAGTTGTTCATTGGATCGTGAGATAGGCCCGCCAGCTGGACACACAGGAGTACGTGCCAGGAGGCTCAACTGGCGGCGAAAGCTTGCACATTTTCCGCCGTGTAGGAACGGTGGTCAGCGTCACGCCATACTGAGAGCAAGCTCGGTTCCCCAGCTGCAGCATCGGCGCTGGCTCCATCCATGATGACAAGGTCCGACGTGCAGTCACTGCTGCAGTCGAATGCGTCCGTGGAAATGGAAAGCGAATCCGACTCATTATCGCTATTCCGTGCCGTCAGTATGCGGACGTCATCTAGTGCACGCAGAGCCGCTTGCAGTAGGTCGCGCCGCCCCTCGCGCTGCAGATAGGCGGTCAAGTTGACCGCGTCAAGGGTAATTTGTGATGCCATTTATCGCAAATTCGCAACAGTGCTGGTAGCGCGGAAACATGAACGCCGCGATGTGCATGATCGCGGGCGCGGTCCACGACATTGCATGGTAGTACAGCACGATACACAGTAAGTAGATCTGAACGGTGAACACGACTTTTATATGTACTCATTCACGACTTTCCGTGTCACCGCACAATCCGCTGCCGATGCAACGCGATAGTGCACTTAGGCGCAGATGACGAACCCTAGGATGTTTCAGCAGAAAATCGCGCTCTGCCGCAACGTCCATTAGTCGCACGGGTGTCCAGGCAGGCGTGGCTGAACCGGAGCTGATAGAAATATCTCTGGAGATTTCGCGTGCAAATAAATCCCCAGTAGCTGATGCACTGACTTCGCCATGACCGTGGTTGCGCAATTGCTGGAACGGAAGAACAATGCAGAGACTTTGCAGCATAGGCGCTCCACGATCGGCGAATGCGAGTACCCCCTCCAGCGTCAGTCGGCCATAGTTTCGATTTAAGCATAATCTCCTGAAGCTTATAGGCGGAAAGCCCTATTCTTAGCAGGTCGTAGTCGGTCAATTTCCACATACGGAAAGCGCCAGCGACACCAAATGGTGCGCGCTGCCTGGCAGAAATCAGCTATCCCAGATCCACGAACGCCTTTGCGCCTGATATAATGAGTTGCTTCAGCGGAACGTGACTGCATACCGAAGACTGGATCGCCAGGTCGGTCAGGATGAAAGGCATCCGCGCAGGCAAAGTTGAGACAAGCGCGGTGGGAAGAGCGGCTCGGTCTGAACTTTGGAAAGGTTGCTTTCTATCGTCTAAAGATGATGCATCCGTTATCTCCTTGCAACCATCTAGCACCAGCCGCTGAAGCGCATGGAAATGTCGGAAAATGAATTTAACAGCGGTGTCAGTAAGCGATGGAGCAGCCTGTCAGATTTAGGAACGTCAGCACCATGGTTGTTGCCGATGATGTGAGCAAGGAAGTAGCAAATTGTCAGTGAGCGAGCACGCCTCGACTACGCATCTCCGCAAACTGCATTGCCGCATCCACTTTACTGGGAGGTGAGTTCTTGCGAGCCCAATTCCGACATCAAGATTACACGCCGCCGGTGTCTGATGGACAACTTTCGAAACAAGATACGAGGCAGCCTCCTCCGTCGCACGACAAACTAAGCGAAATTGATGCAAGTCCTTATCTGGGAGCCATGATGCGAGAATCAATAACGAGTCGCTGCCGAGCGTGAGCAGTTGAGCTGGTCTCAATGTTAAGATCGAGTGTTCTCGTTTGATCACCTCTTGGCCATGAAATCGAGGCGATTGGAAGCTTCAAACTCGTCATTTACTTGTGGTGAAATACTGTGCGCCGGCTTGCATCCGTCCGACGACAATCAAATGGTGTCTTTCTTCTGGTTGCCAAGACAACTTTAGAACGAACTAGTGCTCGGTAGGGAACTATGATGGTTAAGGCACTTTCTAAGCGTCTCTAGAGGAGTTCACTATTTTGTTTAGACTATATCAATTCTATACCACTTTGATCCTCATTTCGGCTCGCACATTATTTATTGGGAGCCGATGGTGAGCTTTGTTCAAAGGTCACGTAAAATTAGTGAGTGTGAGGAAAGTAAGAGTAAATCTTGTCTATTTTGTGAGCGTGCTGTTGGAATATGCAACACATACGCCGTTCATCGTACATAAAACAGTACATGACATAATATGTCACTCGTGACATGTGTGGCGTCCCCCTGACGATCATGTGATCTAAATGATTGGCTCACATAAATCTGGCGTACGTCAGTAAAATCTGGCGTTTTTCGTAGTCCACCGGAACACCACCCAGCACGTTCCAAAATACATAGCTGAGATTGAATTGGTAACGAATGCGAACAGCAACTGTAACTGAGGCAGCTTCTCGATCATGGCTCGATCCATCGCCGCGATTTCCAGTACATCATCTTGTTTCGTGTGAAATAGCGAGGGATCCAAAGCACCAGGAGATCCGTCAATAACAACACGAAGCCGAAAGACCTCATTCAAGGTTTGCGACCCGAAAGCCAAGCTAGCGTAAGGTTGGCCAGGTTGTCTTTCAGAAGCGTAGATAATTATTACGGGCGAATCTCCTCTCGACAGCAAGCGATACCAAAAGATAACACGACGGGCACTGACGTATGGATTAGCAGTTGAGAATCTGCCACTCAAACCGGTCAATTCGCGTAGTGCACTGTCAACAATAGTAGTGCGTCACTTCCGGCCTCGACCTTGACTCTAGCAACGCCACACGTATTGCGGAATGCAGTATCGACGAGGCCATGACATGCCAACACCTTTTGGCCCGGTGACGACGACATGTTTTGAGATGGAATTTTGCAAAGCGACCAAACGCCGTGGAACAAGTTCTTTCCTGTCCGACAGTACGCCGCAGTATGGAGTAAATTTCGATCGGAACGGATTAGAAAGTGCTCGCCCTGACCAAGGCGTGGAGCTATCCCGGTAATACTAGCCACCGTCACGCCGCCAACGAATGGCAATAGTTAAGTCGTCAAATTAATCATCGAATTCAATTCCCATTCCCGAATCATATTTCCAAGAATGAAAGTAATTGGGCTATTTGCGTGCGATTTCGTAGAAATAGGTGACAAGAAAAGAGTCTTTTGCAGTGAAGAGGTCAGACGCTAAATGTTCTTCGTCGGTTCAGGTTTGATTGATTGATTTATTCATTAAACGTAAACGATTTATTCTAACCGGTCGGTCATGACGTTATGGTGATCGGACACACAATCGGCACACAGGTATGATGGACCCCTTACGGAGTAAACCACCGAATAGTGACAGGCGAACAGTCGGGGCGTGATCAATTGTTGGCGCGCAGTGTTGTTGTTGTTGTAATGGAGCTGGAAGAGGCGGACCTTTACCGCGACGCCTCTGACACTGACAAATGTGCCAGCGATGCATGTTAATTATTGGTGGCAGCCACGGAAATGACTAGAAAATTATACTTTTGTAGAGCTGTGCAGGGGAAATCTAAGTTCATATGTCATGTGAATAATTGCATGGTCAGACTCAGGAGACAGGCCCTGTACTACATTTGTAGATTCATGGCGTCGCATATGCTTAAGCTTGAAATCAAGTAACCAAGCACGCGCATACCGGTGCTCAGTATTGCTTTGCACTCCATTAATATTTGCATATGCGCATTATGCATATGTTTATTATAGTATCAAATATCAAACTGCCTCGCGGCCAGTGCCATAGCCGTCTACGCCGCCACGGAAATGACCAGTTTTATCTAAGTTCACAGGGGGAATCATGTGCACGGCACATTATTTAAATATTTAAAAAATAAAATGGCTATCATTAATTATGCGGGAAAGCTTATGCTAATCGACCGAAGCCCGGAGGCGTAGAGATCTCGGGCTTAGGTCAGAATCCGCAGAAGCCGACCCGACACTGTACGGGTCGCAATAAGCGGACGACATACACTCTACGTGGTAGCTGACTTTGGACTGACATGTTATTGCGATTGCGCGTAATGCGTATGCTGACGCGTAACGCCGATATCGATGACATCCGCATTGCGACTTCCAGTACGCTCGTGCAACGTTACATCTGAAACGCGACGTTACATCTGAACAAGCATCTAACGTTACATCGCGATCAATCAATCAGATGATCCGGTAGGTGATTGATAGCTCGGGTACTATGGCACCCCCATGGCACCCGCTAAGGTTACTCAGATGACCTTAACCGATGGCACCGCTATGGCACCCGCAACAAACAATGTTTCATCATGTGTCAGCGGCTAAGTGCCACCGTTCATGCCGATGCATATCAAATGCCGCACTCTACAGCAGGCACAGCTAGAGCAGCATCTACGCGCATTTTCAGCGCCATTTTGGCGTTCAGATTGTTCCAAATCATCTGTAGCTAACTGAGGCGGCAGGACCAACCAACACTGCTTCGTGTAGATGACGATAGAGACGATGCATTAAATACTTTACAGCACAGTTCATAGTTATAAATGATGGAACTATAGCTATCAATTGCTGCTTCATACTTGTGGTTGGTCTTACAACGAGCAGAGCTGCAAGGCGCCATCCGTAGACGGTGCATTCCTATATTTTGCGCGCTTTACATATAACTCCGGCTATGATTAACTAATAATAGTGCGGCTATTTCTGTGTATCGCACATACAATATGTAACCCCCCGCGAGCCACTCACTGTTAATTAAGATGAGCACTTACACAACTCCCTGCACTAACACACCTACTATCACTGACGTGCATGTTGTATACGGAACTCAACGCGACGCGTCACGTCGCGACAAATGTTTGCCAAGGTTTTGCCAAGGTGCATTATACGCGACGCGCGACAGCTCAGGTATATAAAGGGGACGTCCGCGTACCGCTATTCTGTTCCTCCATTGTCATACTACTTCCCGGTGGGTCACTCTGCTACGTTCTGCACTGCTGCGTGTGCAACCAGTGCGTAGTGCTGCTTTCACCGCATTCCTACTACGCTCTACAATGCTCTGCAAGGCTGGCTGTGTACTGAGTTTACACCGCAGTACCTATAATTTACACCTTGCGATGTATGCCGATCAGCCGAAACCTTAAGTTTACACCTTTTTCCAGAGTGCCCCGAACTACAGTTTACATACCGATGATCCGATCAGCAACGCGATTGAAACTCGATCGCTTAATCAGACAAACGATGGCGTAACACAGCGATCTCTCCCAAAAACTATACAAGCCGGGGTTTCTGCTTGTAATAAATCACTGAATTCTCTTCCAATTCTACTAGCTATTCCACTGATTACTCAACTATTTCAACAATCCTGCTGATCGACGATCATTTGAGAAGCTAGAGAAATCAGGACTTGTTGCGGTCCGCAGCGAAAGTGAAATACTTTCGCGCCAATGGCTCGACGATATTATAGGATGATAATGTTCCCCACCCGATCCGATGGCGATACACCGACTTCACTGACAGGATTGATAAGAATCCATCATCACTCTGGGTGAAGTTCTAAGAGATTGTATGAACAAGTTTCCTGCATCCGTACTTCGCGATAGAATGGTCAGAGAATTTCCGAAAGAAGCTGTCTTCCAACATTGGCTCAATTATGTGCTTGCTCGCTGTACTCCGCCGACTTGCTTAATTAAGCTGAACTTTCAAAACTATATCCTGACGCCACCGATTCTAACTCTGTTAGTCGCATCAAAGGCGAGCTCGACTTTTTTGTCGACGGAAATCTTCGCTGGGGTATTGAACTGTTGGTCAATGGCGATCAGATTGGTGAACACCTCGACAGTTTCGCCCCGGTGGAAAGAACGAACCGGTACATATGAAGGACTTCGTGATTATTGATTTTCGTCCGGTACCGGTATCGAACATTCAATGCGATCCCCACCGATTCATCGTTTTCTTCGACGGCGATTTCTCGGGCTGCTCTTGCATCTTTGGAATGAACAACATTCCGATCCGTTTGACATTGTTTAGGCGGCCATCACTGAGCCGACTCAAGCGGAGCCGCACCGTTAACAACTCTATGCGTAAGCAATGTGGATATAATAGAGAATGATTTTTGTGTAGTAAACTTTTTCCACTTCATCGATCAATCATTTTCAACACTGCAAGGGTAATACAAATCTATCTGCGTAATGGCATCGCATCTTCGGCTTTAAAAACAGCTCTACATCCAACGCAAGAACATCCGAGGGCAAGAAGTAACAGACAGATCAAATCAAACAACCCATGGACATAACAATGGCACAGTGTTCCCTACTTCTGTAATAGTTCTGTAATAGCCTAAAACTATCAATATTACAACTGCATGCGGATTACGGTCGGTTTAGTGAATAAGGTGTCGTAAAACCCAATACCCTTAGCCGCTACACATCAGGCAGGCATCTTTGTTTTCCAGCGAGCACATCATCGCGGCCATTTGTTTCTCAACATCTGCTTCGGCGCTCTCAATCTCGACGGATTGAGCATCTTCCTTAATAATGGCATTTTTATCGACAGTAAACTGAATCGCGTCGACAGCAGGGCGAGTACGCAAATAGTACATCCCGGTTTTCAAACCCTTTTTCCAGCCGTAGAAATGCATGCTAGTCAGCTTGCCAAAGTTGGCTTCCCCGATATGAATATTAAGAGACTGCACAAGGATTAGCTTAAGCATGGCAGTCGCCACTAAACCGACTAACCTGACTTTGGTCAATGTATGCACCGCGATCAGCTGCCATATCGATGATGACCTTTTGAGATATTTCCCACACGGTCTTGTACAATTCCTTCAAGCTGTCTGGTATGTTCTTGATTCGCTGAATCGAGCCACGATCAGCGATGATACGGTTTTTAAGGCTATCGTTCCACAAGCCCAAATCGGTCAAGTCCTTCAGCAAATGTGGGTTCACCACCTGGAATTCTCCGGACAAGACACGTCTGACATAGATATTACTCGTGTAAGGTTCGAAGCACTCGTTATATCCGAGAATTTGCGAAGTGGAAGCAGTTGGCATCGGGGCCAGAAGCAAACTATTTCGAACACCATGAGTTCCAATACGGCTCTTGAGAGCAGCCCAGTCCCAACGATCGGACGGGATAACACCCCACATATCGAATTGCAGAATCCCTTGACTGACAGGAGAACCGGGGTAAGTTTCGTAAGGACCTAGCTTCTCTGCTAGGTCACACGACGCTTCCAGTGAGGCAAAGTAAATTGTTTCAAATATTTCGCGATTAAGTTTAGCAGCACTATCGGACTCGAAGGGCATTCGCATCAGCAAGAACACATCTGCTAAACCTTGGACGCCAATACCAATGGGCCGATGGCGCAGGTTGGACTTTCTTGCTGCTTCCACGGGGTAGTAGTTGATATCAATGATCGCATTCAAATTACGAGTGATAACGTGAGTAACCTAAAGGGTGAGGAAAGTCCAGGGCTACAAACAACTTGCATCTCGAAGCTTCGCAAAGTCAAACGTTTTCTGATCAGTAACAAAACTCGGAAGTGCTATCGACGCCAAATTGCATACGGCAACCTCGTCTGGAGCAGAATATTCAACGATTTCGGTGCAAAGATTGCTGCATTTGATTACACCGAGATTTTTCTGGTTAGATTTCGAGTTGCATGCGTCTTTGTAGAGCATGTATGGGGTCCCCGTTTCAATCTGGCTTTCAAGGATGGCGTACCACAATTTCTGCGCTTTAATTACTTTGCGAGCTAAACCTTTTTGTTCGTAAGAGCAATAAAGAGACTACCACATAGTTAGCGGCCATTAGCCCGTTACAAACATTTACCTCAAACTCATCGCCATACACATCTTGAAGCCCCATCGCCTCGTTAGGACAAAACAACGACCAGTCACCGTTCTCTTCAACACGCTTCATAAATAAGTCCGGAATCCATAGGGCGTAAAACAAATCTCTGGCTCGCGTTTCTTCTTTGCCCGTATTTTTCTTCAGGTCGAGAAAGTCGAACACATCGGCGTGCCAGGGCTCCAGGTACATTGCAAACGCGCCGGGTCGTTTATTTCCACCCTGATCCACATATCGAGCAGTATTATTGAACACTCGAAGCATCGGGACTAATCCGTTACTGTTTCCATTGGTGCCGGAGATGTACGATCCGGCAGCGCGAATGTTGTGAACATTAAGGCCAATGCCACCAGCAGTTTTAGAAATCATCGCGCACGTTTTTAGGGTATCATAAATCCCTTCGATCGAATCGTCCGACATCGTCAGCAGAAAACAGCTCGACAGCTGAGGATGAGGCGTACCCGCATTGAATAACGTCGGCGAAGCGTGAGTGAAATACTTCTCAGACATTAAATTGTATGATTCAATGACTGCATCAATATTTTGACCGTGAATTCCAACAGCTACTCGCATCAACATGTGCTGAGGACGCTCGGCAATCTTTCCGCTGATGCGCAGCAAATAGGAGCGTTCAAGGGTTTTAAAGCCGAAGAAATTGTAGTTGAAGTCTCGATCGTATATAATTGCTGAATTTAGTCGATCGGCATTCTGCATGACGACGTCGTACGTCGCATCGGAAATCATCGGAGATAGCTTTCCGTTCTTCGGATTGACATAACGGTATAAGTCTTCGATAACCTGAGAAAACACCTTCTTGGTTTCCTTGTGCAAATTAGACACTGCAATGCGGGCTGCCAGTACTGCGTAGTCTGGGTGTTTGGTAGTCAGACATGCTGCTGTCTCGGCAGCCAAATTGTCCAGCTCAATAGTCGTAACACCCTGGTAAACTCCAGATATGACCTAAAGATGAGAGGAAGAATTAGCAATGGCAAGACAATACAAACCTTCTGGGTGACGTGAACGGGATCAACAAAGTTGGTATTAAGCCCATAGCACAGCTTCGAAATGCGCGAAGTGATCTTGTCAAATAAGACCTTTTCACGCCGGCCATCTTCGAGTGTCAGTTAGGCAACCAGGAGATACAAAGTACTTGCCTCTCTTAATAACAAACATCGTTGAAGGCGTCGATAGTGCTTCCGCTGGCACCAAGAGTTGTGAAAGAGAACGGGAGCGGGATTGCTTCTTGTTTCTGAAACAATGCCGCGCCTCATAATGCTGTTTCACATTAATCCTTGCAAACTCATTTGGCGCGCTTGGTTGTTTCACATGTTGCCCCTTCCGTAAACCATCGGTCATTTAATTACGCTGATGGCGGATTGGTCACTTCGAAATTACGGATGCACTGTAGCCATTAATGATTTTGAGTAGTATCGTTTTCCTCAAATTGTAATGACATCGTCAGCATCACTATGCAATGATATCTTAGCGGCGGAGGTTGATGCAGTGCGCTTGAGTGATCGAATTGATACTAATGTTGCTCAGAACGTGCCGCACGGTAACAGTGTATCAGCTGCGTACTTTTATGATTTGGACGACGGCTCCGTGCGTACTATTGTTCGTGATAGTCAGACACATGTGTCGAAACCGGCTAATTTCAACATATCGCGACATTACTCTGCGTACGCGCGGCGCCAGTCGATCATTCTAGACCGTCAGTGTAGGCTGCGGTCAAGGCATAATGTGATCGCGTTGAATGTTCAATTTTTGGAACATCGCCGATGCCTTGCAACGCTTAAAAGAGAGGCATCAATACAATATTCGCTCTCCACTGCCCATGCACGACGTCAGCGAGTGCTGCACGAATTGGCAATGAAATGTGCCGTTGCTATGGATCATGTAAGAAAAGTTGCACGTGACCGTCACTTGAAAAAATGGCTAGAAATGAGCGAATCAATATTCTCGGAATTGCCGGACACCGGTGCAATTGTAGCTGATCTAGGCGCAGATGGATCACAAGTTCAATCTGCATTTTGCATTGACTTGGAAGAAGCTTTTGGTGATTTGTTGCCAACAGTGACTCGCCATACATTGCAAGAGCTCTCCTTGGACGTTATATCGAGTAATCTACAAATTCGTCACGACCTCGTATTTGATCCAGACATTGAATTCCGTCAAAACGATGAAGGAGAACGCGGAGAGTTGAGCCGAGCTCAAAATGACGCGTTTTGGGCGGTTGTAAATCGAGAAGTGCTAGGTGACGGTAGTGCTAATAGGAAGCCAAATTACTATCGGCTTCCAGCGCTGATCAACGAAATTAAGTTCATTTTGCTAGATCTAGTGGCAACCGATGATTTCAGGGCTATGGTTGAAAGCCAATTGGATATTCAGCATATTTTTCAGCAAATGAGCCATGGAGTATTTGACGGCAAGCAAATGTTTTCGTTCCTGGCTGCCATAATGAAGGACCATTGTGCTCCAATACGGGATTCAAAAGTGTCACATATGCAAAAATTGGCTAACGATGGTTCGTTCATATTGGCCATGCGAGAAGCGTTTGAGATACTGGAGTGCATGAAATTGGACGTAGCCAATGACCAGCTACGACGACTTCGTGCATATTTTTTGGATGAAGCCATACAATTTGAATGGGATCAGTTCAAATGCCTACTACGTGACAAGACTGTAAGCTTAAAAAACACAGTGGAATGGCTGCATGAATGCGCAGCGCGCCATTCGATGAATGGCAGCACAGGATCATTGCTTGATGATTCTTTCCTTCAACTGGTTGAGGAAATTGAGCACAAGAACGGTCAAAATACACTTCCAGAGACATGGCGACTTGATGGAGACAGGCTTGCCAGATTTCACGGCGAATGGCAGGATATCTCAACTATGGCATGCTTGTTGATGCGGTTCAGGCAAGCAAGTGGAAACCTGTGCTCAGGTTCGAGTTTGGAGACAATGCGAGACGAACTGTCTATCTTGCTTGGCGACTTGGAGACGACACCAAGTCATGTATCGTGTCATATCATCTCACGAGCAGAGGGCATCAAAGCCTGCCGATTTTCACAGCCCGAGAAGGATACAATCCATGCTGTGGTGGCTAGCATATTTTCCCGAGACTGCGCGTTATTCAAATTGGTCAACAAGCAGATTCGTCGCCTGCTGCTTAATTACCTTGGCAACCGCTGCCTTGGCAGCGAAACACAGCTGAACAGCTTGGGCTTGGGTGGATTACATTCAGCGCTTTTACAGTTGGCACAGAGAATGCACGCCTTAAAGGTTCACAACTGTGCCGTCTACTCAAAGGTCTACGCACAGATTCTGGAGACACTATGAATGTCAATAAATCAGTTGTTGTTGGAGAAATGGGCTTGCTGTTGAAATTCGTCATCCTTATCGAACGGCCGCGTGAATTTACCAACTGTCACCAACCCAACTATTCTCACAGTTGCTGTCCATTCATTCGCATCAATTGCCGCTGCGCACCAGTCAACATGCCGTCCGCCACCTCACCCGCAAAAGGCGCTGCAGCCACACCGAGCCCATTATTCACATTCGACATTGCGGCTCCAAAGCTCTTTCACTTTGGATTTAGCGCTACGCCTTCTGCGGTTTCGCTGGACCTTGGTGCCGGCGACTACTCCAAGGCGTACCGGGTCCCCATCCCCAAGTTTGTTCAATCGGCATCGGCTACCGCATACTCTTTTATTGAGCCGTATGCGTCTTGGGGATATGCGAAAGCGTTCAAGAAGACCGCTTAATCGACGGTGACGACGGTCGTTTGCCTCTGCCCGCTGATCTCGAGCAATGCTGTTCAATATAGTCTTACGCGCACTCAGTGTCTTTTATTTCAGCCAGCCTGCATTATTGCTGTAAGAAATGCACGGTCGTTCTCGTAGTTATCGCTTTCTGTGCGTCTAGAACACGGCGAGAGCATCGCTCAATGAAACGTCGTGACCACGCGCTGTCGTCAACAGCAAAGCTCTGAAGCGATCCAACGCTCAAGGATCTGTAAGGTTCGTCGTAGCGGGGATGGCGAAGCATTGAATAGGTATTGGTGGTGAGAAGCGTGATGAAATCCAATCCTGGCTGTGGTGCTCTGCACGATTAGCTATCCATGCATACATCTACGCACAACTCACAACGAGTGAGCCACAGCGGCTTCACGAGCGGCATCACCTTCGCGGCCGCCGCTGTCATGTCTGTCCACCTGGAGCATATAGAGCAACTTGTATTTACCGTGCAAATATATTTTTATGCGAGCGATGTTTTACACAGCTGTGTGCATCTTGTACAGTAGGGTCCGTACACGGAAAAAATCCGGACTGTGGGGACCATCGAGAACTAGTCGCCCGTCAATCTACAGCAGTTAGCATAATGGCAGCTACCTTCCCGATAGTGGCTTGCCTTTTTTTGTATTCTCAACTGTCGCTCGTCACCAACAATGAGCCAACCGCGATCAAAATCTGCCATCAATCCCTCCGATTGCAGTTGGCGTTTTAATTCTGTTAGTCTAGCATCGCCCAAGAACCGTATTTGATGACTACGCCACTTGTCGTGCGGTAAAGCAACATCCAACGATGGTACGCGATGTTCATCAATGTCATCGGCTACTATTATGTCATTCCAAACCAATCGTCCACGAATGTATGCAAGGTCATGATCTCCATGTCGCGCCAGTGTCAGCATACCCAATAAAGAATCGGTAAGTTTTACGCGGTAAATATTGGTAGCAGACGAAACATTGATGGTTTCTTCCAGTCTAGGCGCGTATACCTCGTCAGTCATTGTCGCAGACTCTTTACAAAACTTTAGCAGATGGTTCGTGCTGGCGGTTGTCCCTTGAATAAAGATCTATGACCAAGTAAGCGTTATGTTGTCATAAATGAGACTTGCAATCTTTTTGGGATTGACTCGCTGAATAATTGTTTTCACTCCTTTTCCGTCCGAAAGCCCCTCAAAATCGATGTACTTCAACTGGCACTTTATGGCAAGTTTCAATTTATGCACGCTTGGTTTTGACGGAATTTCGTTCCCTATGTCGGAGCAGGAATCGACCGCATCTTGATCCTGCATTGCATTAGTGTCGAGTGGTGGCGTGTCTGACAAACCTGTGCAGCGCTTATGGCAAGAGGCTGCTCTTCAATGACTTTCACAAGGTATTTGCCAACATCAATGATTTCGCCGTAGTCGTCAACCTTTGGCCTACCTTCCGAGCAGGGAAACATGGCCGTTCGCGTATCGTTGGCGAAAAAGCTAAGTCCCGTGGTTTTTTCATCTCGCACGCAATGATCAAACCGATCCCCAAACATGATATGATCAAGGTCATCCGTTTCAATCAGCTCAACGTCATCATCACCTTCCAAGATCCGTTTTTTGCGCTCATTCATGAATTTTTCGGCCTTTTCGAGTTGCATTCGTTCTTCTTGATCGTGCAAATACTTTTGCAACTCGACTCCTTCCAAAGGAATCTTGCGCTTCACCTAGTACCGAAATGACGAAGATAATACACTTTAAAATGATAAATTACCACAACTTCAAGGTCCTTTAGCGATATTTTCCGTCGACTCGCATCGAAAAGTTGTCGCTTGAGAGATTTAGGGTGACCGCGTGAGGTCAATATGACCAGGTTTTGAGAGAAGGTTGCCGACGCGAGAAATAAATCTCGCGAGTATCCACTGTCAAGCGAGTCCATACTAGCTAAAATCACTTTTGGCGATTCAAATTTCTCCAAATCGAAGGCATTATGGCACAGCTTCACATTTCTGCAGATAAAACATCCACAGTTCTAACTGGCGCAAATACCATACTTGAAATCAAAAGGAGTCTCACGGGTCGATGAAAAGTGTGCTGAAGCGGTGTCGCCCATCCATTCCAACATGCTTTTTGCATATTCAATAGTCGCTCGGGCTTGTGTCGTCAACAGTATTAACGGGTACTTCATCTGATGATAAGACCACATCTGGTCCATCAAAAATGCAAGTTCCAGGACGCGAGCAGATGAGTCGACGGGAATAAGAACATTACCGTCGTTGTGCAGAGCAGCAGATATCGCATCTAACGTAAATGTGTTTATCTGATTCAATTACGTGTACAAGGCATACCGACAAAGTCGGCATCTCGATGTTTACGAGTGGCTTGAACCGCAGTCGAATTTTGCGAATCGGTGATCAATAGCGAGGGGCGAGATATAGTATCCAACAAAGTACCGTTCAGATGTCTAGGGGTTGCATCGGTGAAATCTGGCACACTTTGCCCCACACGTACCGATCTTTCTTGTGGTTGTAGTTGACTGCATAGACAATGTCATCTGTATCCTTTCGCACCCGCCAGACGGCGCCACCAACTGTGTGCCCAGCTATTATTGGAGTGATGGTAATGCCATCACACTTTCCTGCAGCACAAATTACACGCGGTGGTTATTTATGGAACAGTTGACAATTACCATGGAGTTGCACCGTCTCCTGGTACTTGAGTGAGATCATCGCGTCAAACACGGCATCCACGTCACGCTTGGAGAACAGGGCAGACTCATCAAAGTCGCCGGCATTCTTCTTGCCCTGTATCGCATCGCGCAGGCACAGCCGGCCCATGTTAACCACGGGCAGCGTGGCGTAGATGGGACACGCGAGACCCAGCTTAGTGACTGCGTACACAATAGCACCCAGGTGCTTCAGATCGCAGTGGGATAGCAGGACCAAGTCGATTTCCTTGCACCATCTGGCGGCCATTGCAGGGTGAGAGATGCGTTCGTAGGCATCAGACACTTACCGCGCGAGAGATTCCAAGTCTCGCACGTCAAATGTGTCGGTCCAGCCGCAGTCCAGCATGATGACAGACTGGTCAATGTGCAGGAGGTAGCACGGCATAGTGTCATCTTGCCACGCGCCGCCCGTCAGCGGCCTGAACGACACGAACGACGACATTATTGTTTATTATCAACAAAACAATTTAACAATGACGAGCATTGTAAGCGCCTTGCTTCAAGGCGCCGCATCGTACGTGGTATGGGCGGCGAGGTCCGTTGTGGGCGCCGGAATGATATGCGCCGTGGCGCTGGGTGCCTACTTGTTCTTCAACCAGCGCTCCATGATTTATGTGGCCAACGTTCCCGCTGGCAGTCGCAAGCATGTGGACACACCCGACAGTTTGGGTATGAGTGACTATGAAGAAGTGACGCTTCTCTCTCCCGTGCGGGGCGGCGCAAAGGACAATGCTGCACCTCTCTTGTTGCATGCGTACTTTGTGCGAGTGGACAGGGGCAAGGTGGCGACCAATGCGCCAACCGTTCTATTTTGCCACGTGCGTACTTTTTGAGATGTACATATTATGCAGATCTCATGTACTGATGTACTAATGAGGACCTCAGGCAAATGCCGGGAACATGTACGTAAAACATATCTACCGTGTACACACTAACCAGTCAGGGCAAGTTGCGCGTATCGGGGCTGTAATCGCTGCTTTATCTCACCCGCCACAGGGACACCGACTACCTGTTTTCAAAGTCTTTCTAAAGCGCTACAACGCCAACGTGTTTATATTTTCCTATCGCGGGTAAGTAAACAGAATACACACGATAGCTAACATAAAATGGCAACCTTTAGATACGGTAAGAGCCAAGGAACTCCCAGTGAAGCCGGGTTAAAGCTGGATGCCCAGGTTAGACAACAGTACACATCTATTGAATGGCGTTGCAAGACTCAAGCTGCCAGGCTGCACTGGACTATCTGTTAGCACATCCATTGGTCAATAAGCATAAAATCGTCGTGTTTGGCCAAAGTATTGGCGGAGCAGTGGCGATTAATCTTGCTGCCCACAACGAGAATGTTATTCGCGCGCTGGTGGTTGAAAACACGTTTCTTAGCATTGTACGTAGTGTGTGCACATGTGGGTAGATTATTGTTGTGCTTAATGCTTAGCCCAAACTGATTCCAACGGTACTGCCCGCCGCCCGGTTCTTCACGTTTCTCTGCTCTGAGCGGTGGGAGAGCTACAAGCTTGTCAAGAAGATTACTACAATTCCCGTACTGTTCATTTCCAGCCAGCGAGACGAGCTCATTCCCCCTGCGCACATGCAAGAGCTATTCGAAACCATATCGACTGAACAGAAAGCCATTGTTCAAATTCCATCAGCCGGTCACAATGACGCCGTTGCCAATGCTGAATATTGGTCGGGTGTTTCCACTTTCTGGAGCATGTACATTGACAAATAAATTGACTGGAAGATATATACACTCACTATATTTCGCTATATCTTGGCCATTCCTTTGTCGCCCACTGCGACTGTGTGAGCCAGCCGTGCGATATTTAGTGTACGTCGCCATGTCGTCTCATTATCGCGGCGGTGTTTGCCCTCGCGGCGAAATTTGGCGACGGCATCGACGAATATCCACAGTCGCGAGCGCACAAAAGGCTGACTTGTGTCGTTGCTATCTGACCATATGGCCTCCGAAAAGTCATCGGCGTACGCATCGGTCACGAAGAGCACAGTTTCGTTCTGAACCGCTAGTCGCGATGCATCAAACCGGCCGTGGGGATCCTGCATATCGGCTGGAAATTTGGGCTGTATCGCGACCGTTTTTGATGCCAAGATTCCCATATCTTGGTATCGCTGAAAGGCATTTTTTAAAGTATCTTTGTTTATCGACTCAAAGTAGCCGAGATCGCCTACACAGACTTGGATCAACAATGTAGTTCATCATCAACTTCTAACCTTCATAGTACAACGTGCGTCCAAACTGCTGTATTCGTTCCGCCAAGTTTTTCTCTGCCAGGCCAGGACTTGGAGCAGGCAATATCGTAAACAGTCCTGCTGCGCATAGCCAATACGTTTCGATAAACGGCCATATCAGGAAACAGTAAAAGTCAAAGTTCTCTCTACCGATGCTGCGCTCGTTGCTGCTCAATTTGACAAAGAATGGAAAGTTAGTTCGCAGCGCGTTATCGCTGTCAGTCGAGGCCCCCAACCGAATCCATTGACTTTGCTCAAAGACGAACGGTGACCCGTCACTGTTTTCCAGCGTGATAACGTCATGATTTTGCAACATGAACAACGTTTCAATAGTGTTGCTCTCGACAGTTCCGGGTCGAAAAACAAATTCGTTTTTCAAAAGCTGGCTGAGGAAAGAGACATCCTTGATAAGAGCGTCTATATGGATCCTTCGCTGCGTCTGGCCCTTTTTTATAGTCTAAAGGTCAGCAGAGCAAGAAAAAATGAAGCAAATTAACGTACCGCATACATGGCGGCAGCTACTATCGCTTCCTGGATAAATAGATGCATCACTTGGTTGCGAAAAAGACTCAATTCGAAGCGTTTCGCGACGTAAAAAACAGGTTCCAAGAGGTCCTTGCGAACACCAATGAGCCCTCCTAGAGCCACGACAGCTCTTGCAACAATTGCAGCCGTCGGTGTACCTTATATCTCAGTCAGTGAATACGAAACAGTATGAAGTCGTAAGATTATGGTGGCCATAAATATACAGTTATACCTCCGAAATCGGCCACGCGCCCGCCTTTGATCAAAATTTCTCTACGCAGCCAGTTGACCCTACGAATAAGCTCCTCTTGTCCCACGCCTCGCCCTCTCAATGTCAAAACCACAGTCCCCACCAATGCAGTCGGCATGATGGTGCTATTACATATAAAGATGACAACACAGATATGTGAAGAGATACAGACCATACGCTGTTGATGTCAGCCAAAACTCGAAATCCAAGGGACTTTAACAAAATCGCCTTTTGCTCCTTGGAGGATGAGGGGCTGAACTGAGCAGAGTTCATTGTTCTCTTTTTGGTTTCATCCGCAATAAATTCCCGCAACGAATAAGGCTTGGCAAATCTTATATCGATGCGTCCCTAGCATGCAAATTAATTTAATAATATTACTCAAATAATTTACCAGCTTTAAATTCAACGCTGAAGCGCTGCTCATGACTTGCGATAAGCTTTCTTTTTGCTGAGTAGGTAGGTTAATTGTATTTAAAATAAAACATTACACCAAAAATCACCTTTGTTTGGCCCATGAGCTCGTTGGCATACGTTTCAGTCTCAATGACTTTATCATAGTCAATCGACATTGGCACAACAACTGCATCGCGGACAGTGCCGCTTATTACTGCGTCCAAGATATATTTTAATAGGCCAAATTTTGGAGACAGCAGTTTTCCTAATGCTGATCAGGTGTGCAGAAGAAGACATACTGTACGATTACCAATGCGGCTTCGAGTTCCCTCCACAAAAAGCTCAATGTTATGACCACGTCTGAGAAGAATTTCGACATATTCGCGAACAATCTCCTGATAGAGAGGATCGGAGCCAAACTTTCGCCGAATAAAAAACGCACCACCGTGCTGCAACAGCCAACCAACGAGAGGGATATTGAGATTCTCGCCAGCGGCAATGTGGGGTAACGCAATGCCCAGGCGAAAGAAAATATAACTAATGACCAGGTAGTCGACATGCGACTTGTGACATGGCAGGAAAATTAAAGAAATTTGGCGTTTTTCCGCCTCTAGCGCAGCATTTCGAACTTGAACAAATTCGCTTTCTTTTATGTGTATACCCTGATAGTCAGTTTGAAAAAAGGGATGACATAGATGGAGTACCTGATGAAACATGCGCACAAGCATGTTGTTTACAAAAAAAGCCATGAATCGCACAGAATTTCTACTGCTGAGATCCGCTACAAGTCCGTCAATGTACGTTTTTGCAATGTATTCCACATGAGCCAGCCGCTTCACTAGTTCAGCTTGGTGAGTGACCGTAACACCATCGTGACGACCACCTGCAACAGTCAAAAAAATGATACACCATGACCGGGGTACATGCCCAAGCGAGAATTTGCAAGCTGAAGTATAGCATCCTTCACCCTTGGGCTTTCAAACAGAGAGCGTTTGATTTCCTCGGTACACGTAGAGTACAGTATTGGCGCACCAATGTATTTATCATACGATCTCCAACCATTCCTATACAAAAGAAGTAAAGCATCAAAGTAAAGTCATGAAAAAATCTAGCACACATATACGTTATATTTATATACGCACATATACATATATACAGCAAAGAATTGCAGACGTACCCGGTGTAAAATGAATGGCTCTCGGCAGTAAGTCTGATCATGAAATTTAGTGGACTGGTTGATTTGAACATGGTCGAGGTACGCCTTTATGAGCAGAAAGAGCGTAAACTAAACGAGTCAGCAGACCTGATCGCAACGTACGATGAGGCAATGTTCTCCACGTCGCGATAGAATTCCGCATCTTCGCGGCCATCGTGGCGAGCGATTGACCGCTGATATTCTGGCACATGCGACACTTGTTCTGCACTGCTAGCCGCAGCACCTTGCAATGCACGCCTCAGCTTGCCTTGAGGAGCGGTGACAAATTCATCCACGTTGTTACCTGAAGGAGTCACCATATACATGTGCGCTGTATGCCCATTAGCACGCACCGCGGTCTTGGGCAGAGGCGACAGATATAACGGCACCGGGACTAATCGTGGCACTAGATTTGACGGCAGCCGACGTAGTGTACACCAGTAATCCTTGGCTGGGCGCAATGGAGGTGGGCGCAGTGGGCATTTCGTCGGCAGGTGCGCCCTTGTCGTCGACAGCCATGCAATGTGCAATATTATTAATAATATTAATATGCGTGTGACAGCGCCACAGAGTGAAATTTATTGTCGTCAAATAGCACATCACACAGCGGCGGAATAACCGTCGGGAAACGTAAAATTGAGTGATGGCCCCGACTGCAGTCTGCGCAGACCCCCAAACCACGGGGCCACCTCCCATTGCAGCGACAGGTTAGCCTCTTTGTTCCTACAAACGTGTGCGCGATGATAAAACTGCTAGATAGCACTGGCGCTTCTTACTTCAACTTGTTCTTGATATCATGCACGGCATACTTGTTGGCCACGGCAGACATATCCACCAGCCGCGCCTCATCCTTGTCCATCAGAATGTCGTCCCAGACCACTATCTGGTTGGTGGACTGCGACCGCGTGGCAGTTAGCGACAAGTCCCGCAATATGTCATTGGATGCGTACAAATTTGCCCGTCGAGTACTCGAGCAGTAGGCACACGTACAGCTGTTTGGTGTACCAGTGGAACAGGGGAGAAAGGTCTGCAGTCGCACAGTGTCATGACACGCAATGTCCACGGTGACAGGTGCACGGACCGGCAGAGAATGAGACATCGAAGAAGGCATATTCGCGGCTCTCGCGTATCTGGTAGTGCGGATCGTAACGTCCGTGAGCTCTGCATCAAATGGTGAGCGAGTTCATCATGTTGCAACAGCTGAATGAACAGATGGCACGGACAAGCGAACGCCATCCAGCGATATCCACGCCGAGTCCAAATTGCTCTTGGGCAACGCCACCAAGAACGGGGTGGTCACGCTGACAGGCAGTATTACACAAGTGTTACGCACACCCGACAGCCATACGCACGACACGCACCTCAGCACGGCCAGTACGGCGAACCCGACCGCCAGAAAGAGCGCAAAGAGCGCATTGATCCGCTGGTAAGCATTGTACATTTTGAATGTTCAATCTGTTCAAGCAAGCAATTCATACATTGAAATATTGGCCATCATAATTTCATTTATCGTTGTCTAGTCAGGAGGGCCGTGGCAATGCTAGCCAACGATTCTCGTGCAGCGCTAGGTGGCAGGGTCATAATTGCTTCTACCGCCCGGTCGCTATGCCATTTGGCCAGTTGCATGGTGCACTCAAGGCCGCGACTTTTGCGCACCAACTCCAGTGCATTATCGACGTCTTCCTGCGCGCGCGGCCCTTGTTTTTCTCCGCTGAACTTGCGGTCAATAAGCGGCCGTAATTCACCGGGAAACTCGATGGAAGCGTATAGTACCGGCGCCGTGGCTAATCCCAACTTCATATCCGATCCACCAGCGGGTTTTCCCAGTGCCGAGGCCGATGCAGTAAAGTCCAGCATATCGTCCACAAGCTGTAATGTGAGTCACTAAACACCATGCCGCCGTAATGCGCATAAACTATATTTAACTTTACTTGATACCCCAACACAAAAACAAGAACAACACCGTTACCGATGAGCACCATGTAAAACAATGTTGTGCACATTAGAACTGCATACATAAAGCCTCATAACATTTAATATTTCAGTATGACAAAAAAAATATGTAGAGTCACTACCTGAAATGCTATCCCTAAATGCTTGCCGTATCGGAACGCTGCATCTTGTAGCCGATCGTTTTCCGCGGATGGTGGGAAGCGCTGCAGCAGTACGGAACTGCGACAACTTTTTGCCAGCAACGAGGCGGTCTTCATGTAGGTCTTGCGCAGGTACTGTTCAAAGTATGTGCGGTGCCACGGTTGCACTTTGCAACCTGTTGCACCGGCATTTTCGTAAAGAAACCGGGAAAACAGAGTCAAATAGGGAATTCCCGATGAGGCTGTCAACGCGGATATAGCTTGATGGTCATCTACCCATCGCAATGTTTCGTAGGCCTTATCCGAGCCGACACAAAATACTGCAAATTAATTAACCACAATAATATTGAAAATATAAACAACCCATATCAAAAGTGGCAATAGATCAGTGGATGTGCATGAAGCAAGTGCGCTAACATATTTACGTACCCTCATGAGGTGAGCCATCCGCGCCGCTGGTGGTCGCGGCCCCACGAAACTGTAAGACTTCGCCCTCAACAAGTTCGCTAATGACCTCGGCCATCAGCTCCACCACTTTGTTTACTCCCAGCCGCGCCAGTGCCAGAGAGGCGCGTGATAGCAAAAAGTCTCCTCCCAATATGGCCATCTTGTTGCCGAATGCAGCGTTCACTGACTGCACGGACCGGCGTGTCGACGCCTCATCGATTACATCGTCATGCAGCAGCGATGCCGTGTGTATAAGTTCTGTTATCAATGCCAGCGTGGCATGAGGTGCGGTTTGCATGTCCGGCTGCGGCGATGAAGGGGGGACAGTACCTACTGGCCCGTGTGTTGCCTGTCCCATGAGCATGACAATGAGCGGCCGCATCCGTTTTCCATCCGCGTTAAAGTAGTACCCGGCAACCGTGTTCAGCACGGGATGGCGCGACTTTATCAACCGTCTGATGTTGTGCGTCAAGAACGTCATGTCCACGGCGCCTGAGCCGAGCACAGCAGCGGCCGGACCATGTACGCGGCGCTCAGCACACGCTAGCTGTGGCGTGTAGAACCAGTTGTCCACGACCAAGTGTGATGCAGTGCCGCCACTCGCGTTTCGTAAAAGTCGAAGAGCAGCGGCAGAATCGCGCCATGAGCGCAAGTTGGCTGACGGGTGACCGCGGTGCGGCTTGGCGATGGACGGGTTAATCAGGGCCGCTGCATTATCCAGCGCACCATGCCACGTTAAAGTTTCCGCATCCGCTGCTACTACTGCTGCCGCGGCTGGCCGATAAAGGGAACGCCGGGCTTGTGCGGCAATAGCGCGTCGTGACATGGTCACGATTACGGCAATTATTTCAACCTGCCTACATATACGGCCAAATTAAAATGGTCTACGTATACGTAGACTATATCAACTATATATAGTTCAGACGCCATACTGCATATGCTACAATCTGCAGCACCGCCATATGGGTGTTGGGGGGGGGGGGAGGAGGTTGAGGCAGCAAACTACATAGAACTAGATTGCGTAATAAAATACATACCTGCTCGACACATTTATAGTAATAGCAATACGGGTGTGAAGTGTGATGTTGCCTAATCTGCCTTATGATCTGTCTTAATGATCTGTCTTAATCTTGTGTTCTCATACAGTTATGACAAGACTGTAATACTGCTATGCATATACATATTATATAATATATATATATATATATATATATATATATGCAGCAGCAGCTTTCCCTGGAAGGACATTCACAAATAAACGTGCAATTTAAAAAAAAAGGAACAATCTACCCATGAACGACATCGCGCTGGAGGACGATCTGCTCTGCGCGCCGCAGCTGCGGTATTTTGTCGTGGATGCCCCGGCAGACTGGCCGTACCACGAAGATGACGGCGCTGGCTCCTCGGATGACTGCGGCTCCTATACAAGAAGTGATGTCGACGGTTCTTGTGGGGACCAGGGAGACCTTCATTGCGGGGAAGAGGGCAACGGCAACCTCAGTGACCCGGCGACCACTCGCTGGTCCGCAAAGACACTCGCAGTACGCCGCTGGCTAGCATCAGCGGCCAGGCAGGTCCACGATCGGTCGCTGAACGGTGTACTGCGTGATGACGTGATTGAGGCAGACATCCAAGGCGGCGCAGATACAAGCGCTTTGGTAAGAACTTTGTTGACATATGTGCCATTATTATTAGTGATATATATGCGGTCAGCCCCCCAAAATGCGTCGTGGTGCCGGCTCAAGTAACGCTGATGGCGACACGCTGGATGCAATGACCGAGCAGGACATATTAGCGGCAATTCGCGATCTCCGCGCAAAGAAGCATGAATATTTCAACTTGTTTAAACAGATCATCTCTGCCGAGCATGAACGTAAGCGTCTCGGTAGCCAACTAGGATCCGCGGATGTTGCTGCCGAGGAGGACAAAATAGTCTCGCAGTCCAATTTCAGTGCTGGTTCACCCACTGCATTGAACTTTACTTTGCACGAAGATGGCCTGTCCGGCGGGGCAGACGGTTTGGCGACTAAATCACGCAGTCCCAACACCGGCGCTAATGAGACGACTCCGCTGCACTCCCCCGCTGCCACCGTTACTGATGCGGTGAAATCGCCGTATATTGTTGAGGAGGATGATGTACCGCGATGGGATGGAGCTGCGCATCGAGCCAATGACTGGACTGCAGGTGCAATTGACCGAAAGCAATCGCCTCGCAGACCTTCGGCGGCGCCGCTGTGGGATGCACCGGTTGTACGAACCAATAGTTTGTCGTTAGCGAGTGGCGAGCACCAACGGTCGCCACCAATTGACTCGCCCGTAGCATCGCTGAACAGGCTGGAACAAACTGATGAATTGGACTGGTATTCCCGAGAACGACGGCAAAATGTCCCAGATGACCGTACCCGTCGCCATCCTGACAGCACTGATGATGGCAATATGGCGATACGTCAGGTGCCACTCGCGCTCAACAATAATCTTCGCAACGCTGGCAGGGGTGAAAACTATAAGTATTCTGCCGATGGACGAACAGGTGACGACTGGCGTTCAGATTACTCGTCATCTCGTCGTAGCAGCACCGCTGATCTAAGTTATCATCGCACTGGCGACAGGAAAGAATCGGCGCGGCTTTTTTCGCCGCCTTCAGTACTGCCACCGGAGCCATCTCCCACCGACTCATTCGATGGTGGATCTTGGCGTCGACCACACTCCGCTCAAGCGCCCACACTTGGTCCTAGTCGCCGCAATGACGACTTTCCGAGTCAGCCCCGCGACAGACGCCAGTACAATAAGCAACAACGACCTCCGCAAGAGTTTTCCCGCGAGCCGCCGCGCTATGCACCGAATCGTTACGATACCTCATCGTCAGTCCTCGACCGGCCACACCTGCTCTCTCCACGTCACCACGGCAGCGAACCGAACATGCCCATTCATCAGCATCGCCAATTATCCCACTGCTCGACAAATCAAAGTGGTCATACGCGACGACCGCGGCCTGAGGATGTGCCCGAGACGGGGTCTAGTATGCCACATCGGATTGCTTTGCCGGGCCGTGGGCGTGACAGGGAACGAGAACGACAAAGGGAGCGAGATCGGCTGGCCCTTGACGTGCCGCCTAAACACACTGGTCGGACCTCGACACCTGGCAGTCCGCGATCTTCGCTGCGTGGGCGCAGCTCACAGCATCGTTCCAGCTATCATCATTAAAGTGAATAAGATGAAGATGATAAGATGCTGTATATTTTGATAGTAGCCATTGAACAACCAAAATTATTGTGGAGAGTCGCGAGGTGGCGGTGGATTGAACGGCGGAGGTGGCGGGAAGTGGAATTTGTACAACTCATGCGGCGAAGTCGCGGCCGCATCGTGTGGCATTGGGAATATAGAAAACGGCCTGCCGTCGTTGGGGAGAGTTGCGTACTGCCGTCCAGCGGCGCCCGTTTCAGATGTGCGAACGCTTAGTGTAGCTGTTTTACCGCGACTATGTGGCAATTCACGCAAATCCATGTCCAGGAACACATCTTCAGGAGGCGGCGGAGGCACATTCATTTGATCCGGCGGCGGAGATGGCAGATACGATGATCGGTTACCAAGTCGGTTAGCGGTTAGCCGCGTAGGTTTATCAGCGTCTACGGTTCCAGCATGCGAATCAGACATTGAGTGTTCAGCTGGTCTGCTCATCGGACTTGATGGGCACGATGCAATGCTCGTGCAATCGACCAGTACGCCGTCGTGCATTTTTGTAACCCCAGATGACTGCGTCATAACGCTTGGCGCAAGAGCAGGAGACCGTGGCTGGCGCTGGACAGCAGCAAGCTGTAGCCGTAAATCGCGTATCGTGTTTAACAGCTGGCTCTTTTCGCGCTTCAGTATAAAAACTTTGTCTGTCAAGCGGCGCAGCTCCAAGTAATCGTCTGCGTTGGTGGACGCAGTCTGCGCATCGACATCTAAAGTGTAATGCCCGTAATCAGTTTGAGAATACGAATCGCATAATCCCGATTTCGAAGAACTCGGCTCGCCCACAGTGATAACTTTTTCGCCCGCAGCCCTTGCATTATCATTATTTCCAGATATTGCTGCAGACACTGAAGGGAATATAGAGGTTTCACCATCGCCATCACCATTATGAAGCAATAAAGCACGTGGTTCACCAACATCCACACACAGTTCCGGTAATTTAATCGACGACGTGCAATCATCACTGTTTTCGGCGTTAGTACCAAAGTGAGGTAGTCGTGCCACAATCTTGACATAATTGCTCGGCACTATACCGGTTGGCCTTCCCGACGATGAGCAGGCCACAGCGCCAAACTTTTCGGCAATCCACCAAGTGTCAGCAGCTTTCCCTTTTTCTGGCAGTTGCCGATTGCTGTCTGACAGCAGCTGAGACAGGGATCGTATTAAAAAGACGTCATTAGTCTTGAAGTCAAGCTCTTTGACCATGATGTCACTAGGACATTCTTCGTTGATTGAAGCAGATGTGCCTTCAGCACAGTCGTTGTTCGGTTGGTGATCGTAAAGCGCCTGAGCGAGGCAAACGTACTGCACTGGTAAACTTGTGGAACCGTATGGATTAACTTGATCAAACTTCTGATGTAAAATAGCGGCAACATCAGAAATATGTTTGCAGTTGATTATTGAACGAATATCAGAGCGGATCAACATTAGCGCACACTCGTTGACTGCCGAAACATGATTTACCATTTGGGCGGAAGAGTCTGCAGGCAAGCGCAAAATGTTTGGCCCTAGTATAGTGGCCAGGTTTTGCTCTGTCATCTGCAATGCATTATTTTCTGCATGTCATAGATGGCGCATTACAAACCTTGTTGGCGCTCGTGAACCGGGAGAGAAGTTTAAAAAATTCGCACAAACGACGTAGCAGTGCTTGATTTGGTTTGGGAAGTGCCTGCACTAACCAAAACATAACCTCTGTCCTACTGTTGATGTCTCCGATATCTACGATATTAGAAAATACCAGGTTCAGACCAATGTACCCTGGGCTGCAATCCAAAAATTGTAAAGCTTTCGTGTGAGCAATGGATCGGGCAATTCGCGCAAATACAGCTTTAGTACTCCAGCAACTGAATGGCCGTCAATGCTTAATCCTCTGGTTATATGTTCATCCAACTGCATCGAGCTCATATCCAATGACCCAGAGTCTAGACGTCTTTTCAAGGTATTCACCACCGATGACGCTCCGCTAAGCCGAAACAATCCTTCCGACTGTAAATCTGACTACAGTTAATCGCTCATAGGTTATGCAATATCATTAATACCATTTTCCTCCAAGTAGGTCAAAAGTTTTTCTACAATGATTGGCACGTCAGTACGTGCATGTCGGGAAACCCGAGATAGAGCAACTCCAAACGCTGGCCTCCCTCCGATTTCCTTCTTCAGAGCCGACACACTGCCTCCCATGGTCCTGGCCTTCTCGGCAGCACCTCCGCTAAATCCAAAATGCGGTGACACCTTGATGGCATTATTGGGACTCTCCAGTATACTAGCAGACGTTTTCTGGGCCACGATTTTTCCCAAACGACGCATAGTGGTGGACTTTTTGTCCTTTTTCGCGTGAGAATCTTCAGCGGCACTTGAGACATCGACGGCACCATAAAAATGATCCGTCGTGCCGGTATCACATGACCGGCTCGGTGACTGTGGCGCGAATTTCGGCGACAATTCGCCGCCTGCTCCAAGCTCTACGTCGTGCGTGGAGAGCTTGAGTATATTACGACGACTTGCTTTTCGCCGAAGAATGGGCGGCGGAAACCACCGCAATTCCACAGGATCATTGTGAGCCCATGGTCCATAATCCGCCAGCGAGCGATCATTGTCCATCCATTTGCCGTGGTCAGTGCAATGTGACGGATCGTGGGTAGAAGGCGCGTGGCGGCAACGAAGTGATCGCGAGGAGATCTCGGAAGCATCCATCAATGCCGACGCGCTGCCACAGTCAGTTCCGCCATCTGCATCGACACCGGGACGAAATAATCGGAAACCAGGAGTGGCCTGATCATTGATTTGCGATGACGGAGACAAATATAGCGGAGATTCCAAAACAGAGCGTGGCGCAGAGGCACACGCCGTGCTGTCAGCATGGGTAACCTTGTCGAGCAGCTGACGCACTACTGCGCCAACCGAGTCATCTATCTGCACGCGTATAGCTTTGCGGATGCCGGCATGAGGAATCTCAGCACGCAATATTAGCAGGTTGGCAGCCACTTCAGGCTCCACTGGCATCATCATCAGCGCTGACTGACGATCGTTGACCAAAAGCGACATGGTGGACTGCCCGTCTGAGGTGAGTGGGTGCTGCACTATGGGAAAGAAAAGAAATTGGGCGTAGCTCAGCCACTTGACGCCCCTTTTTTTCTTCTTTTTCTTTTTCTTTTTCTTTTTCTTTTTCTTTTTCTTTTTCTTTTTCTTTTTCTTTTTCTTTTTCTTTTTCTTTTTCTTTTTCTTATTCTTTTTCTTTCCGCCGTGATGATTGACGAGCCACGTGAGTGCGACACCGATTGATCACACCGTTGCAAAAAATGGCGCGTGGCGACACCGACACCGACGACGAAGATAGCGCGGCCACTTTTCGCGTTACCAACGTGGATGCGACCGCTCGTGCGGCAGATGTTGAGGAACATTTCCGCCGCTTTGGGGTGCTGCAACACGTGCATGTTGTACATGATGCCACCACTGGCCGCTCGCGTGGTGTCGCATTCGTCACCTTCAAATCGTTTCCCACCGCGCTATTTCAAGCCTTGTCGGCTCCCGCGGACGGTACAGAGTATTAACACGTAATATGCTGAATGATAACAGCCGAGCAGCTGCCGCTCCCGGTGGCCATCTAATCACCGAGAATGGTCCGGCCTTTTCATTCATGAACCGATTTGTGCGATTGCAACGAGTTTCTTTTCGCGATGTTGAGGAGGCAATGGCAAAGTCAGCGCCAACTGCAGTCACATCAACAAATGCCACGAGAAGTGTCGTCCGCGATCGTAGCACGCTCTCAACAATGTCTGAAATTTCGAGACAAAGCACGCTCCAAAGCGATAGTGCATTGCCCGCTGCGGACAATGTCGTTTCTTTTGAAGTAGTGAACGTGCAGATAGGGACGGTATGATACGTTATGGCTTGTTTCTTTGAATAAGCCTTTGTATGTGGATGGCACCAGATATTTTCTACATTCATTACATATATACAGAATGAAGTTAATGTGTACCAGTTTGTTGGTGAAAACGTGTTCTACGCACCGCACGAAGTAGCTAGCGCCCCTGAAATGCGACTAGAGTTCAATGGCTCACTGCGGCGTTTGCGCTGGGTTTTGAAAGCAACCGACGCCGAATACAAGTTTGAAGTATCTTTTCTCGACGTGTATGACTATGTGCTGGTGGAACAGGATCAGGAGCAGTCCATAGCCGGTGACCGTTCAGTTTGGCTAACTTTGGACATTTCTGCCACACCGAAAATGTACAGTGGCAAGTTGGGCACCGTGGAAGAGTTTGGCGTCTGGGTGCGACTCTTCATTGTTTTGTGGCTAGCCATGCTTAATATGCGTTTTTAGGAATGGCGCCGAACTAAAAAGACCGTGTGGCACCGGATCCGCGCCGTCAATGCACCATATGACAACATTGATTTTGGCCGACACCTGGCATACAGGTTTCGTCTAGCGATATCTCCTGCCGACGAAGTACTGCAGAAGCTTCGCAGTGTTTCTCGTTTCTTTCGCCAAATGCCGGACAATACGCCGCCGACAGTGGGAACCCGTTTGCGTATATGTACTGAACTATCTGACCCGTGGGAGAATCTGGACGATATGGTCGATGAGCTGCCGTTTAACATATTCTATTTGCTCAAGTGTCTGGTGTCAAACGGCTGGCTGCCATGCTATCTTGTTAGCAAACCTTTTCTCGATCTTATTTGTCGCAGTCCTGCCTCGATTGCGTGTGCCGCGCTCGAACTGATGGTTGCCGGCAAACAGAAAATATTCCATCCGTCCAATACCTTTACCGAAATGTGCGCAGCCGTGCCAAATAATCGGGAAAAAAAGGCCATTCCGGCTCATTGTCTTCTGGTACGCAAGCTCTACGTGACCCCAACCAGGTTGCTCTTTGCTCCGCCTACGGTAAGTAAGGTGCCAGCTGTTTTGCGAGGCAGTGACATGTTGCAGATTGAATTGGGGAACCGGGTACTGCGAAAACACATTCACTGCGTGGACAACTTTCTTCGAGTAGCATTTGCTGATGAGAATTGCGACAAGCACTTAGAAGGCTCTAGTTTGGCGGATGAAATCGTTCATAGAATACGATCAGTGCTGGAGTCCGGTATTGCCGTAGGAACACGGCACTACGATTTTCTCGCCTTCTCCAGTGAGTGATACATGCGTACTTGTTCACTGATCAACATCGTGCTTGCATAGGTAGCCAGCTGCGCGAACATTCCTGCTGGTTCTTTGCGCCACACACGGACACATCAAGCGATTGCAGTATGGAGAAATGCGTACTTGACGCTGGGCGAATTAGATTGTGGATGGGAGATTTTGCCCATATTCGCAGTGTGGGAAAGTATGCTGCGCGACTGGGCCAATGCTTCTCCAGTGCCACTCCGATTGAGGCGTCAAAATTTCCTTGCACGGAGATCGCGGATGTGGAGCGGAATGGCTACTGCTTCTCCGATGGTATCGGAAAGATATCACAGGCTCTGTGTAACAGGATCAATTCTGAACTTTCCCTCAATCCACCCAGCTGCGCTTTTCAGGTGCGCATGCAAGGATACAAGGGTGTTCTTTGCTGCGATCCTTCCATCGATGCCAAGGGAGAAGCACCATTGCAGTTTCGGCCTAGCATGAAGAAGTTTACCAACGACCATGCCTCGTTGGACATTATTCGCGCCAGGTGATTGTCATCATTGTTGATCTTAATTGACCTGATATAGCCGCTATGGACCGGCATACCTGAATCATCAGATTATCACGTTACTAACGTCGATGCGCGTTGATGACACTAAATTCTTGCGGCTGCAACGAGATATGCAACGTCGTCTGGATCTCATGTTCAACGACAGAGCTGTGGCTGTGGATATTCTGGCGCCATATGCGTCAGGCAATCTGACCCTGACTGCACTGGTCAAACTCTTGCGTGCTGGTGTCCCTATGGATCATGGTCCGTTCATGACCAACATGATCAAGCTGTTTCAGTGCCGCAAGCTGCGCGATGTCAAGTTCAAGGCAAGAATTCATGTTCAGGACGGAGTCCAGCTGATGGGCGTTTTGGATGAAACTGGCACGTTGGAGTATGGCCAGTTATTTGTACAGTATACGGTGCCGGACGGTTCCTTAAAAGAGCATCCGAGCGGCCACAGTGATGTCAAGGTCGTCAAGGGCACCGTACTCATGGCCAAAATGCCCGCGGTGCATTCGGGCGATGTGCGTGTGCTGACCTGTGTGGACCATGCGGCGTTGCGTAAGTGTTTTTACAATTCAGTATTTGTGCTGCAGTCATACCCACCAACGCAGGACACTACCGTGATGTGGTCGTTTTTCCGCAGAAAGGGCCAAGGCCGCACACGTATGAGGCTTCGGGGTCGGATCTGGATGGCGACGTGTACTTTGTCACCTGGAACACTTCGCTCATCCCTCCAATACGCAACTACCAGCCGCTGGATTATTCCGCGCCAGCCCCTCTTGATCCAGGACGTGAAGTAGAGATTGGTGATATCAAGGAATTTATGGTCGACTACATACGCAACGATAATTTGGGCCTTATTGCAGTCGCGCATAAAGTGCACGCCGATCTGTCGCTCAAGGGCGCAATGTCGGATAAATGCATACAGTTGGCTCGATTACATTCTACCGCGGTGGATTTTCCAAAGACTGGTATACCGGCAGCATATGGTACGTCCGTATATATTTGTATTTATGCATGTTTATGTGATTACGTCCATTTACCTCGCTAGACCCGCAACGGTTCTTTGTGCAAGCATTTCCTGATTTCGTCGGTCGGTCAAGCAAACCAATGTACGAGTCCAAGAAGGCGCTTGGTAAATTGTACCGCGAGGTGCACGAACGATCATTTCGGCCGGCGTACGACTTTCGCGTGGACTCCAGGTTCCTAGTGCCGGGCTACGATACCTATGTAGCCGACGCAATTTACGTGAAAAAATCGTGGGATTTTGCCATTCGGCGACTTATGTGCCAGTATAATACGCGGTCGGAATTCGAGCTGGTCAGTCAGCTGATCCTATCTCGCCGCAAAGTCAAGGGCGAGTTTGAAATGTGCGAGCTGATACAGGAACTTTTGCGCAAGTTGACGGCTCAGTACATGCGCCGCTTTTGGACCGCGATCGGCACATACACTGAAGTGCCAGGAAAAGACGATGTCGGTGAGTGGAGGCCGGTCAAGTCATCCGCAGCCTACCAGAAGGCATCTGCATGGTACCTTGTTTCGTATGATCGGCGTTTGCATCCGACTGACCGAGCCTCACGCCGCCAAGCACCACTGTTCTCCTTCCCGTGGCTAAACTGCTGCGATCTGTTGTGTGAAATATTTGCGCACAACGTGAAGCGAGCACAGGAGCCAGACTATAGGTATCCGGATCCAAGTTTCATTGCACCGCCAGCATCGGCTAGACGCAATTCACAGCCAGCATCTGTAAAATTCACTAATGTGCGGCAAATGGCGGAACTGGGCAACATCACCATAATAAGGAGCCGCCCTGCCCTTGAGACCTCGATGACCTCAGATCAGATGGAAACTCGTTCTGGCAATAACGATGAGCAGTTCGACAACTGTGTGGCCGGCTTCGATGTTTTGGAGCTGTAGAGAAGGAGATATGCATATTGTGCATTACATACAAATATGTACTGACTGCTATGTATGTATGACCCCGAGAAATTCCGGATACATTGTTGCATTGCACAGAGAGAGGCCCTGCTACTTGTTTACATGTTGTCCATGTGTGTGTGTGTGTGTGTATTCAGCAAGACTGCAGCGCGTCCAGGACAGCCACACCAGAGTCCCGACCACATAGGACCAGGAGAGAAGCGCGCAGCTTGCCGCACTGTTGCACCAACGCGCTGTCCCACTCCCGCTTCCAGCGCCGCTCCACCACCGTCCACCGTCCACTGGGGCATGTGTGCACGCCGTTCAGTGCACAATGCTTGAACAGCACAGTCCACGGTTGGGTGGCGCAGCGCTGCTCCGCAAACAGCGACAGCACCTGCACCATGAACACGGCGGTGGAGAGGCTCTGCGCGGACACTAGCTCGCTGGCGGTGCCGGGCAAGGCGGCCCTCTTGCATCGGAGGTAAAAGTTGACTGGCGCGGACACCGCCAGCAGCAGCCCGGCCAACTGCAGTGTGAGAAATGTCGCCAGCTCCAGCAAGTCGTCGCGTCCATAGCGCCTGACCACCACCACCGAGTGAGTGGCGCGCAGGTAGCAGAACAGATGCCGCCTGTTCCACAGACGCAGCATCTCCATGCCGGAGAAGCGCGAAACTGCCACGGCGACACGCGCTCCGTGCACGGCCGAGTAGCGATGGCCGAGAAGTGCGCGCACCGTGTGCACCAGCAGGACGCACGCCATGGCCAGGAACTCCACGGCCGCGTACCACCACAGCGCTCCAGTCTCGGTGCGGCTCAGCTGTCCGGTCAGCGAGGTGGGAAGGGCACCCGGTGTCACGGTAACCGACACCGCCGGCGCTACCGGGGACGCCGCCTCGACGCCGGCGCTGCCGACTGCAAAGAACTGGTAGCTGCTGGCCACCGCCATGCTGGCATACACAAACTGGAAGGCGATGCCGGCGACATTGACTACAAGGCGCGTCACGGCTCCGCATGCCGCCACCGCCAGCCACGTTTCACTGTTTCGCGCCAGCATCTGCGCCAGCACGGCACGGACCACACCGGCACGCACCTGCCTGTCGCTGGTGTCATCAGTGTTATCGTCGTTGTCGCCGTCGTCGGGGCGGTCCCGGCTGCGGCATTGCCCGCGCTCATCGACGCGCCCGCCACCTACGCAGTCGGCACCACTGTCCACGCCGCTCGCCGCCGCGGTCAACGCCCACAACGCGCCGACACCACCAACCTCCAGCGCAGCCGCACAGCTCTCATAGTCACCATCATCAGCATCATCAGCATCCAGACTTCTGGCGCGAGGACGGCGCGGTGCTGCCCGCGGTGGACGGTGCTGCGTGCACGTTGCGGACCGGGCAAGCAGCTGCGGACCGTGAGCATTGCCTGCTCTGACACCAGACATGGCGGGGACAACTTGCTCCGTGGCGGTGTACATATGCAGTGAGACCGGTACGACGAGTGTGTGCGCACGGGAGTGGCTTGCTGGCAGAACCGCTCGGTGAAAAGTAGTGGTGCATAGCCTGCTGACGCACCCTTGCCGATGATGGTTGATGTGGCGCAGCCAGCTGTCACGCAACCTTGGCGCGCCATGCAGCTCACTCTCACTCCCCGCGGCACACACACACACACACACTCGCTCAGCTGCACTATGCACCCAGCCACACGTAGCCCGACTGTGCGTAGTAACACGTCCGCCATTTTTTGCACGGTGATCAGGCGACAGACGGCGGCGGAACTGTGCGCGGTTACTGTGGCGGCCAGCTGGCAGCTGTTGGCCAATGTCACGCTGGCTGTGGCGCAGTGTGCGTGTTCCGAGAAGCAACTAGCGGCCATTCTGTCCGGTCACACGTCGTGGCTGCCGTGGCTGCACTGGATAAGGTTCGCCAGTCTGTGTGGTGCATGGCTGTTGATGCTGCTGCTTCTGCTGCTGCTGAATCTACGCGGCGGCAGATTCTTCCAGTTGGCCGAGACAGCGGTGGTTGTTGTAGCAATGCTTTCCGCACTGTACCACGCGGTTATGTGGATGGGCGCGTGCTGTAGTGGCGCCGCCAAGTCTGGCATAATGTATGCGTGTCACCGGGCGGAACGATGCGCCCAGACCGTGCAGTTCACAGCCGACTTCAATGCCATGGCCATGTGCAGATGCAACATTCGGCGGCGAGTTACATTGTCTGTTTGTTTGGTCTGTGCAGCGTTGACGTGAACGATTAGGGCGCGCAGCCACCCGTTCAGTTGTCCGCCACGCGTAGCTGACTTTATCGCGGCTATGCTGGTGATGGTGGCGCGACTGTCGGGTGTCATGGTTGTATGCAGCCGAGTGGCACTGCTGGCACTCGCGCTACAGATGCCGTCGTGGAACTTGCAAGCAGTACTGAATGGGTGTATTGTTGCGCGCACTTTGCTGCGGTTGATGCGTCCCCGCGGCATACACCTCGTGCCGGACCACGCATGGGACGAGCTTGTTGACGACAAAGTCACCGATAGTATACCATCTGTTCGGCCGACGTCTCCCAGCACGTGCACATTCTTTGCCACACTGCAGGCCAACAATGATGGCAGTTTTGACGAGATGCTGTTTGCCGAGACGATTTCCCGGCGCTTCAATAATAATGCTATGACGGCCAGAATGCCGGATATGTGTGAGAGGCGAACCAGTGAACTACTGCACGAGTGGAGCTTGCTGAGCGTGGCGGCGCGGATTCCCGGCTCCGTCGCCTATGCGGCAATGTACTTTTTGACATTTTACGCCGTGTCAACATTGCCCCTGCGCTAGCCAGCAGTCTCATACATGGACGCAAATAGATCCTAGACGGCCCCAGAGAGATAGAGTGCATAGAGTATGCATGCTGTCTCATAATATTTAATATGTTCAGCATTAGGGGACTGCCAGAGACAACGCAACAGTGCACAGCAGTAAACAACTGTCGGACGGAGGGCGGCTCGGCGATGGACACGGAGGAATTGGCGCGACAGTATGTGGTCGCATGCTGCCGCAGGGGCGATGTGCAGTGGGCAGCGGATGCGGCATGGCTCGACTGCACAGCCACCCGACTGAGCGGCGGCTACGTGAACCATGTGTTCCGAGTGCGCTGTCCAGCCGGCGCATCACCGTCGCGGACGGCCGTGCTCAAATATTACCCGCCGCACTTGGCGTCGAACCCGGCACAGCCATTCTCCACGCAACGGTTCCACGTGGAGCTGGGAGCGCTGCGGGCACTCTCCTCCCAACCATTTCTCGCAGCACTGAGCGCCGATGCCGGCCCAGTGTCGGTGCGTGTGCCGCGCGTGCTCCACGCCGACCCAGACAACTGTTGCCTTGTCATGCAAGACGCCGCGGACAGCGATGGCCAGCTCCTGTCGCTGATTGACTGTCTGACGGCAGCGCAGCGTCCCGGCGCTGTTGACTCTGCTGACGACAACGACCGAGAAGATGATGCTGCAGCCAGCTCGATGCTGTGCCAGCAGTGGCCACAGCTGACAGTGGCCAGTTTGGCACAGTCGCTGCAGAGGTTCTTGGCGGCGGTTGCATCACCGGCAGCAACTGGTGGCATGTCGGCGCAACAGCTGGCACACTTTGACAATGAGCCTGGGCGCACCGTTCTCCGACAGTACTATGCCACGTTTCCCGATTTGGCGCGGCGGATCGGTGTGGACGGGCTGTGCACCGCCTCTCGTGACCCGTCTCTGCGCCAAGACACTGCAAGTGGTGGTGGCGCTGGCAATGACTCCACACCGATGCCACTGTGTCTCACCAACGGCGATCTGTGGCCCGGGTCGGTGTATGTCGCGCCCGCATCTCACACGGTCTGGCTGCTGGACTGGGAAATGGCGCGTCTGGCGCACAGCTATGACCGCGACATGGAACAGCTGTTGGACAATCTGTGGGTGATGCGGCAGAATGCGGCGCTGTTTCAGCGTGCTGCCATTGACCGGCTGGCTGCCGAGTTGTGCCGCGCATGCTCTTACACGGGCGGCACCTCGTGGTGGTCACTGGCACCCACTGGCCGCACCCCAGCCCATTTTGTACGCTCCGTAGTGATGCTGGCACAGTTTCCGCACTGGGGACTGCTGGATGGTGTTGACGATGGCGTGGGTGGCAAGATGCGCCGCGTGTGCGCGCAGGCACTCCAAGACTCGCTGTGCCTCGCGCCCACCGAATAGCCATTGTTACCGTTGTGTCTCTGTGTCTCTGTGTGTGTGTGTGTGTGTCTCTGTGTGTGTGTGTGTGTGTGTGTGTGTGTGTGTGTGTACGTGCGTCTGTCAGTTGTGTGTGTGTGTGTGTGTTTGTGTGTGTCTGTCAGTGTCTCTATCCGTCAGTGTGTCTGCGCGTGTCAGCTGTCAATGTCTCTATCCGTCAGTGTGTCAGTGTCTTTGTCTGTCAGTGTCAGTGTCAGTTCCAGGGTTCGCTGTGGTCTGCATGTATGTCTGCCTGTCAGTGTCGTCAGTCAGTGCTGCTGTCTACGCGTCGTGTCGTACATGCCGTGTGCTGTCAGTGTCTCTATCCGTCAGTGTGTCTGCGTGTGTCAGCTGTCAATGTCTCTATCCGTCAGTGTGTCAGTGTCTTTGTCTGTCAGTGTCAGTGGTTATGTATGTCTGCCTGTCAGTTCCACAGTGTGTTTACGGCTACATAAGTAACCGTGTGCTGTCAGTGTCTCTATCCGTCAGTGTGTCTGCGTGTGTCAGCTGTCAATGTCTCTATCCGTCAGTGTGTCAGTGTCTTTGTCTGTCAGTGTCAGTGGTTATGTATGTCTGCCTGTCAGTTCCACAGTGTGTTTACGGCTACATAAGTAACCGTGTGCTGTCAGTGTCTCTATCCGTCAGTGTGTCTGCGTGTGTCAGCTGTCAATGTCTCTATCCGTCAGTGTGTCAGTGTCTTTGTCTGTCAGTGTCAGTGGTTATGTATGTCTGCCTGTCAGTTCCACAGTGTGTTTACGGCTACATAAGTAACCGTGTATCTGTCTGTCTGGCTCTACATTACCTACATTCATTCAGAATGGCCAAGCAGCGCTCCTGGCAGACAGCCCTGTTGCTGTGCTGTTGCTTTGGGCGACCGGTCTTGCGCCTGCTGGAGCACACGGCTCTCCGGGCAATCACACGGGACCCTTCGACGGTCACCCTGCTGCAGCCGTCGCACGGTGAAAAGTGGTTGCTGGTGGACATGACTGGCAGTAACTACAACTACCACTACACGGCAGACTATAGCTGGACGGCATTGCCGCAGTGGCGCCGCGAACTGGACAGCGTGTGGCACGTGGTGGATGGGGACTCGCCATGCGCTTACGGCGTGCATCATCGCACACATCCGGCTGTCGTGGAGCAGGCGCTGGCTGATAGCACTCTCCGCAACAACAGTGGCCAAGCAGTCGGTTCGCCGAAGCTGCCCACAGTTCGCACGGGAACCATGGAGCAGCTGGTTGCCGATTATGGCCGTGCGGCGCAGTATGACGGCGTGGTGGTGCAGTCTGCGCTGGGGTGTCCGCGCTCGTTTGCGTGGTGGCCGTGGCTGCTGGATTCGATGGCGCGGCGAGTTCGCCTCGGCGGTCTGCTGCTATTTGTGCATGCCGAGACAGTGCGCGGCTCACCTGGTGTTGGTGCCGCTGCGAGTACCTTGTGTCCCAGGCTGGCCACCTACTATTCACCGGAGCAGTGGAGCAAACGCGCGAGCAACTTGTGCACGCAGCTGCTGCACTGGACGGAGCGCGCACAACAGATCCTGGCACACCATGCTGTCCACGGTTACAAGTGGCTGCGGGGAGTGGCGCCGTATGAGATGGGCGACACAGCAGCGTGCCTGCTCGGAATGAATGCCGAGGTGTTTCGAACTGGTTCCGCGTGGCAAATGCTGCAAGGACTGGACCACCGGCAGCAGTGGGCCACATTTGCCCGTGGCACATCGGTGTTGCTGCGCCGACGTGCTTAGATAATGTACATATATGTATATGTACGAGCTAAATGTCAACACCTGTATTTCCTGCTTTCTGTATCAGGCGCCTACGCATCTTCCTTGACCACGCTCAGGAAAACATCTTCCAAAGTGGCCTGCGACATGCCAAACGATACTATGGGGCCGCTGCTGGCGCCGAGTGTGTCGGTCGATGACGCTGCCGACTCCAAGTAGCCGACAATCTTCTTCACAGACTCCATATCGGAGGCAGCATACACCAGTCGGCAGGTTTGGCTGGCTCGCACAGCAGCATCGTCCGTGGCCGACGCTCCAATGTACTCTTCCTCCTCCACGCCAAGTCCGGGGCACACGTCAGCGATCCGCTTCTTGACATCGGGGACCTGGTCACCGCGCTGCACCAACAAACTGATTCGGTAGCCCGAACCGAATTTGCTCTTCAGATGCACCGAATTGCCCACCGCCTTCAGCCTGCCCTTGGACATTATGGCAATCTTGTCTGCCAGGATGTCTGCCTCTTCCATCGAGTGTGTGGTGAGTACGATCACGCGACCCTTCTTGAACTCTTCTAGAAATGACCACACGTAGCGTTTGTTCACCGGGTCCATGCCGGTGGTCGGCTCATCTAACATAACTGGATAAAAATTTTGATAACAGCATCAGTGTTACACGCACCCAGGAACACACAGTCCGGGTCGCCCAGCGTTGACAAAATGACACTTAGTCGGCGCTTCATGCCGCCTGAATATTCACTCGATCGCTGATCGCGCACGTTCCACAGCTTCATGTGTTTTAACCGCGACTCTGCCACAGTTTTAATCTCCGGGCCCAGCAGGCCCTTTATGCCGCAAAACAGCTCAATGTGCTCCTTGGCAGACAGGTCCGGGAATAGAATGTCGAATTGAGGACATACGCCGAGGCGGCTGCGAATTTCTTGCATTTGACTCCGAACATTCATTCCGAATATGGACAGGTAGCCGGCCTGTGCAGAAAAATGGTGAGAATTGTAACAGATAAAAGTGTTTGCTTACCGTAGGCGGACTGACTCCGTACATGATCTTCATGGTACCTATACACAAGGATATAAAGACAATTTACGCATGTAATGAAATAACGAACTCGTTTAGCCAGCTCCGTTCGACCCCAATAGCGCAAGCATGCTGCCGCGCCCAATGCTCAGACTGAGCTCGTGCACCGCGGTCTTGCTCTGACCCAGAAAGTCTGGCAGCGACTTCAATCTGGATTCACTGATGCCCAGCTGGCGATACAGCCAAGCAATAATGGATTTCAGGCCGCCATCATATCGCTTATTCAGTCCCGCGATAATCAGTCCCTTTTCATTGCCGCCCGGCTCGCCATCCGCCGTAGGGATCATGGACTGCACTTCGGCGCGTTCGGCAGTGATGTCATCATCCTCGTCTGCAGAAGGTCTGCTCTCCTCCGGAATAGTACCGGAAAGCTTCATGGCCGTCAGCCATTTTGGATCCTTGAAACCCCAGTAGCTGGGCACCAGGAAGAACAGTGGGTGCTCACCATACCCATTGTCATTGGGAACAATCTTGTCCAGGTAGATGGCGATCAGGAACCAGACGACAACATTCATAAACAGCAGACCAAGGCTTTGTCCCGGATGAGGGATACTGGCCAGGTCCGCGCCGAATGTGCTGGTGATCGGTGCGACCTGGGATTTCAGAAATACAACTACAGGAAGCAGTTGGGCGGAAGCACGAACCTGCTCCAGATTGCCGTAGCCAAAATCACGTCCTTCCACAATGACGCATGAAGTGAGGCTTGAACCGATTTTCCTAAATTTCACTGTAAACACTACCGGTACATACATATAGATGCCGCAACATGCCTGGCTGTATAGCTGAATGCATCTTGCAAAAACTTGTTAAAGTTGAAAAAGGGAAAAAACATGAGCACAATCCATCCGGGCTTCATGGTGTCGGTGTACTGAGCATTAAATGTGAGCAATCTTGAACAGCTGGAGATAATTGTACCCACCCAGATATACGCGACAAATGAGCCGACTCCGCAGTAAATCACGCTGATGATCACGACAAAGAAGCCAAGACCGATTCCAACCTTGACCCTGGCGGTGATACTGGAGAGCACCAAAGCAAAGCTAACCCAAGACATCCCCACCAATATGAAGAACAGAAACATCAACTGCGAGGTGAGTTACAGACTTCAAATAATGTAATACTATGTGTACCCCAAAGTCTGCCTTCTTGAATAGGGAAAATCCCAGTGCGACGCCAACGATACACGTTACCAGTGCATTCACCAGGACAATGCCAAACACCGACAGCAGATGACCCATCCAGAACAGGATCGGCTTCAGCCCTGCCATTTCCATCGCATCTTTCAAGTATTTCTCCTTCTCATTGACAATGGTGTTGAGAAGGTTAAAAAATATAACGGTCATGGGAATCAGGAGAAACACCGCCCCCAGCCCGGTCAGAACACCGTCAGGATTACGACAGCCACTCTGGGCACTATCGGGCAGCTCGGGATACTCTTTCAGACTAATGTCCAATAGCGGCGACGTATTGTCGGCGCCAGAAACCACCGACACTGCGGAATAGCGAGTGAGATTAGGACCCCAAAAAACGACGCGTACATATAGCCTCGTCCAGTGCGCGAAACATTGCCACGAAATCATCGTTGAACGGCTCCACGCTGCCGACCACGAACGATGGGGCACCACTGACGCGAAACTTGCGCGATGTATCCGTAAAATTGTACCACAGCTGGTAGTCGATGTTGATCAAAGCGGGGTCCACAGTGGACGCGTACTGGTTGAACACCACGCCCCATGCCGTCACATTCGGATTCTTGTCCACAAAGGAGTAGAGAAAATCGGCATCTTGCACGGCCACTGCGCCCAAATTCTTGCCAGGCAGAGTGTTTAACGCTGCGACAACATTATATATATACATATATATATGTGTGCGTGTGTTTGTATACTTGCCAGGTGTCCAGGCGCCATTGTCCACCTTTACGGAGGCGATGCCTGCGGGACGACGCAGCTCGTTCTGCGCCACAAAGGCCGACATGACTCGACTGGACAGCTCGTTGTCGGGCGTGTACATGACGGTGATGCACGGTTTGCCAGTGCGGTAGCCTGGCTACAAATAGAGCACGTGTCAGCAGCAAGTAATAAGCAGCAGAGGAGGCCAACCTGGCAAGGAGCGACGGATTTCAGGGCAGTGGCGGCGGGGCGTATGTTCTTTGCCTTGAACAGGCCATTGACGGCCTCCTGTATGCCAAAGAGTAGTAGCAGGCAGAGCAGTGGCGCGACAATGGCCTGTGCTAGTGTGGATTTCCAGTAGCGGCCCTGCACGTGCCAGAAGTCAGCCCCGATATATCAGCCAATATGGATGTACGCGCCTGCAGTGTGAGGCTCTTGCGCACCACGTAGTACAGCTGCCGTGCGCTGTCCATCTTATGCTGGGTGTCTGTCTGTGTGTACGTGTGTGTCGCTGAGTACACTGTGTATATCTGCGTGGAGGCACGGGCGCAAACGTGGCGCTAATGGCTGACAAATACGCGAGGCCGATCTGGGAGCCCCTGGCGCGGCCATGACGACCAAGACGTCATCTGTATCTGTGCTGTCGCCGTGTCCCGCCGCCGTGTCTGCCACTCCCCGATATCTCTGCCGTGATGTCTGCACCCGTAGGCGACAAGCGTGACTCGCGCCCCGATGCTGTTGTCATTGCGGTGCCCGCTGATCCTGCCGCGCCACATTCGGCCGCTACCCCCGCCACTGCCACTGCCGCCGCCACCGCAGACAACCTTGTTCCCGCGGCGGCCGGTGTCGAGTATGCTGTACCGCGCAAGGCCTTCCAGATGCGGGCGCTGGCAAGTGCTGCTCATATCCATGTATCTCTACATGTGTTTCCATATGTACACCACCTACTTGTACCTCTACTGGGCCGTACCCTCCCTCAGCGGCTGATACTGATACTGACACTCCCGGCCAGGTGCGCAAGACCCTCAGCTACCAGAAGCGCCAGACGCTGGTCAATGTGTGCTGCGTGGCGTACGTAACGTGTCCGTGTGCCCGTCAGCGGAGTGTATCATGACACGGTCCCTTCGCAGCATCTGTCCATTCCTGATGGTGGCGATGGCGGCCACTCTGGCAATACTGTTCCTGTCGCTGCGTAACGGCACAGTCTACGCACCGCTGCGCTACTGCTCCAACGCTGCCACATTCATCAATGGCACCACCAACATTCCGATTACGTATGCCTTCCGCTCGGATCCCGTTCGCAACGGCACCACCACCGACCTGAACTACTACCAGTTGCGCTACAACGAGGACGCCTTTGCCTGCGTGGACCACTTTGAGTCAGAGTACGCGGTGGACGAGCCGTACAGCCGCGATCCGGGCACGTATTCTCCCGACAGGTGCGGTCCACATCTCGCTGTTAATTGATTTAACAGTCCAATTGCACAGCACGTTCTTGTCGGAGCCGCGCAACGGATGGTTCGACACCGCGTACAACCCGCCCCTGACAGGCATGTCGCTCACTCCGACTACAGTGGCGGCGATGCTGGTATCACTGCAGGGCGGTGGTGCCAAGTCCCAGCCAATCTACGCGCCGCTCTACAGCAACATCCAGAATGTGCAAAAGTTGCCGTGGACCTACGTGTTTGCCGATGCTGGTGTTGACCTTGGCACAAAGGGTCGCCACGGACCGTATGCTGCCGTTGGCGATCTTCCCGCTCCGGGCACCGAGCCGGCCAAGTCCGGTACAGTTATATGTGCCGCTTGATTGTTCATAATCGTTCCAGGGTTTCTCGGGGGCACACCAACACGCTACTTCAAATTTGCCAATTTCACGACCTCGCAGACGTACTATGTGCCGGCGGACTTTTTTCTGCCTGGAGACACGTCGCAGCACCCAGACGATTTCATTTTGGCCGAGTTGACAAGGTTTTAACATCAAAATTTGTCTTATCTCTCACATTTACTCAGAATTGTCGAATCGTACGAGTCGGCATACATGCTTGGCCGCAACAGTTCGAATCCATTCAACCAGGACACGTTAAACATGGAGTTTGACATGATGTTAACTACGAAATATCCTTTCTTTGGAGGTGGGCCTTCAAGTTTTTGCCATTTTGTTAATCTTGTTTTACTGAAAACCCGTGCAGCCATCAGTGTCAGCAGCTTGGACACTGCGAACGTCAAAGTCAAGGCGGCAGTGCAGAGTGGCCGCGTGGCGCGACTTCAAACAGCGCTAAAAGCGTATAGCACTTCGAGCCCGTTCAGCACGGCCCAAGCTTCTTCCCTGGTTCCGCCCCAAGGATTTCGTGCCGTTTACCAGCTGGCACAGTTGTCCAACGCCCTTTGTACGTTCACGGCACACCCGGTACTATCCTATTTTACTGACCCATTGTTTCGTACGCAGTGTCGGCCACTACAAACGCTGATGCCAAAAAGTACAGAATTAAACAAACCGCGCGCGCGATGCCACAGACCATCGCTTGGGATTCTGCGGAAGCGGCCGTTGATATCGGCAATCAACTTGGAAAGACCACCTATCCGTTCGGTCTCACGTTCCTGCTGCCCATGTTTGTTCTTATGCTGGTCAAGGAGAAGGAGGATCGCATCCTGATTATGATGCGCATGCACGGCCTATCCACTTTTTCGTACTACTTGACGCACTATGTCAACTTCATTACTCTTCAACTGCTCTGCTCGGTGGTGTTTGTCGTGAGCGGCCTGGCATTCCAGCTGAAGATGTTTGTGCTTACGGATGCCGGGGTGTACATCCTTCTGTTGCTGCTATGGGCAAACGTGCTGGTTGGGCTCTCGTTCCTGTTGTCCATATTCTTTTCCAAAAGTCGTTTTGCACTGAGTAAGTTACAGTGCTCCTTGTTACAATCTCGTACTGGCACTTAATACTCTTGAACTTACTCCTCTTAATGCAGTATCTACGTTTGCGCTGGTGGTTGTGTCGTGCATTATCAACAGCTCTGAGGCGGTTATTTTCAATTATGAACGCCCACCTGATGCGTGGTACATCTGGCCCTTCTTTGCCTTCTTTCACGCACTGGGAGCGTTGGGTGACGCATCCGGGAGTTCTTTCCGTCTTGTACGCACTATGTTTATGCTTCTAATTTTAATGCGATAGCCTTATCAATTTTCCGACTTGACTGGCCAAGACGAGGTGTTGACGTGTATTATTTTCTTGATTTTTGAAGGCGTGGCATTGTTGCTGTTGACGGCGTACGCCACCAAAATTGTGCCCACAGAGTACGGCGTGCCAAAGCCGTGGTATTTCATCTTCACGGAGCCGTACGCTTGGTTGCGCAAGAATTATTTCCCGCCGTCTCGGGTGGATGATGTGCATGATCCGGTGAGTCTGATTCTGTAAATCCTGTCATATTCTACTCACATGGTTAGGAGCAAGAAATACTTCTTGAACGCGAAGATTTGACCAAGCTCGAGGATGACGATGTGCGAAAGGAACGCGCACGCATAGAAGGACTGAAACTGACCAAAGCTGATTTTCAAGCTAGCCCTTTAATTATCCGCAATATTCGCAAAGTATACGGCTCTGGCAAAGTGGCCAACAAGGCCATGTGCCTCGGAGTCGACCGAAACGTGGTTTTTGGTCTGCTCGGTCCTAACGGTGCTGGAAAGGTTTTTTTTTAATCGAATTCAGATATTCCTGCGTCCTTACTAACTTCTGCTAGTCCACCTTGATCCACATGATGGTCTGTTTGTATCGGCCTACTAGCGGCACGGCTTATGTGGCGGGTCATGACATTGTGAACGACATTGCAAATGTGTATTTGAATATCGGCGTTTGTCCTCAGGTATGCATGAAATTGAGCGTTGCGCGTATATAGTTAACGCTCCAGCACGATATTCTGTGGGATGATTTGACAATTGAGGAACACTTGTTGTTCTACGGTCGCCTACGCGGTATTCCCGCTGATAAAGAAGACGCAATGGTCAGTTCCGCGCTGGAGAAAGTGGCACTGACAAAGTTCCGCACCCGTTTGTCGAAAGGACTCTCTGGCGGCGAGAAACGCCGTCTCAGCATTGCAATTGCGCTCCTTGGTGATGCTCCGTTAGTGTTTTTGTAAGTCGTGCCGATTTGAATGCGTGCTGTTCATCCCATTTAATACGATCCTAGAGATGAACCCACTACGGGTCTTGACCCGGAGGTGCGTCGAACTATTTGGAACATTATCCAGAATGCAAAGCAGGGAAAGACCATCATTCTGACCACCCACTCCATGGAAGAAGCAGACATATTGTGCAGCCGTATTGGAATTATGGCCAAGGGTGTGCTAAGATGCGTGGGTACACCTCTTCATCTTAAGAGAAAATACGGTCGCGGATTCAAGTTGTCTATTTCATTCACCAAACGCGTTTCCGATACCGTAGATGTGGATGGTAAGACGGTAATGTCGCGCGCAGAAGCGATGAAAACGGTCGAGGACATGCTACCGCAAGATAATTGGCGCAAAATTGATCAAGGTCAAGTGCTAGGAAGCGTTATCTATGAATTTGACGTAGAGAAATCTGCTGCCAGCTCCGACAGCCAGGGGACGATCTCGCGCCTTCTTGAACGCATGGAGTCACTTAAGGAGCAAATGGGAGTTGGCGATTGGGGTATCTCGCAGAGCAGCTTGGAAGAAGTCTTCCTGAATATTGTCAAAGATGACGATGCCGACGCCGTCGTCTGATTACAATAGCTAAAGAGAATAAACGATCTGGTCCATGCTGTGTTTTATTCCTTGTTGAATGCAAGTATCGGAGCGTTTTCAGTAGGTGATTGCAACAAATCATCCAGCGACCACATTGAAATTGTGCAGTCTTCGCTGCCGGCAAAGAACAAGGAGCCAACCTGGGAAAACCCAATACACTGAATAGGGCCCTTGTGATGTGGTAGCGATCCGAGAGGGTGGAACTTGCGATGCACTTGGAATATGCGCAAGATACCATCCCAGCCACCAACAACGCAAACCTTTCCATCTCCCGGCCTGGATAATAAACATTGGCTTCCTGGGCGAGGAGTCACTACTGCCAACTGTTCCAGGTGCGGAGAGTGTTGAGCGGCCTATGTAAAAAGGATTACGAACTCAATCACAAACATTTAAGGACCCACCGATATCCGCCACTTGCTCACAACATTATCAGCACCGCTTGAAACACCCCAGCCGCTCTTGGGACATAGATCCAAGGCCATCACTGCCAAAAAATATTAATAAAACACAAGCGGAAACGTTAATCAATGAATAACTTGCCAGTCTCCATGTGAACTTTTGATAGACTCTGCAACAGGTCCACGCCACTTTTTGCTATTCCGTACGTGATAATGGAACCATCTTCATAACCAGCTACGGCGATGATAGTATCGTCATCGGGAAGTTGTGTTAAACGTAGAGCCATTACAACTCCTCGCGTCATTTCCCCCATGTCGCGCAGTGTCATAACGGTGCCTTGTTCCGACAATGTGAGAATATTAAACTGCACAGCAAGTTACCAAAAAATGCAAGCAGGGGCAACACATACCGTTTTTTCTGACGCGGTAGCACAGATAGTGCAGCCATTACGAGCTTGTGGCATTAACTCATCTCTTACTATGGTAGAATTAGTTACTTACCTCGATGAATCGTCATGCCGGAGAATGAGAGCGGGCGCGCCAATTCCTCCGTCCACAGCAGGCGGTCGCATTCTGGTGACCAGCACTGTAACTCTCCGCTTCGACGATAGCTAAATGATATAATAACATGCGTTACATGCAGGTATTCACGTCCTAAGGTATAGCTACATATCCTACGTATGCTACATACATTCATACATACACTCATATACATACATACACATACATACGCATATACACACGCATACACATACACAGATACATCCATATATGCACACAGATATGCTACATACATACATACATACATACATACAAACATACATACATACAAGCATACACTTAATCATATATAGGCTAACCAGAGGATGTGGCCGTCTGGAGCTGGCAGGGCGTGTATACTGAGTATGGAATCGAGAGTCGCGCCGCCAGGTCTATGGTGCCATCTCACGATGCTGCCGGAATCCACGGACCAGACGGCAATGGATCCACCGCGATCGCCACTAATCAGTTGGCGACCATCCGCGGCCACTGCCAGCGCACTGACGGCATGCTCATGACCCCTGCATGTAGACCAGAGTCAGTGGAGGGAGCATGCATATCAAGTAAGCGTGTCACGTGCACATTGCATACCGAAAAACGTGTCGCGGCGTACTTTTCATTGAGCACACTCTGAATGCTGTACACAAAATGCTGGAGGCGCCTATTAACACCAGCCGTCGCGCTTGGTTGTTCGCGTCGCGGCAAGAGCGCGTCATCTGCGCCAGCTGCCACGCGTTTCGCTTCCGCCATACCTACAAGTCATGCGAGGCGCAGGCCCGGACAGCTGCCCGCGAAATGGATCGAGTTCATGGCCACCACTCGTGCAAGTTGCCTTCAGCCCGCCGGCTACTACCGTTCGCTGTTGCAGGACTTGCCAACTGCCACGGGCAAGAGCAGCAGGTTACCCGCTGCCCAGTCCATTCCTTTCGCGCATTTGGAGCGACTTAGCGCCCGTCTGGTCGAACACAAAATGCTGGACGCTACAGCGGGCAATCAGCTGCTTCGCCATGCAACATCCACCAACGCCGTGGACGCGCTGACTCTCTTCCGGCGTGTGCTAATACCTGCCGGTGCAGTGGACGCCGACACGTACCGGCTAGTGCTTGGCGTCGCAATTGGCTTGATGCGCCGCAGCCGGGTCATTGAAGACGTAAATTCAATAGCGCAAGATAAAGCTGGAGCGATTGCTGCAGCCGCGTATGCACAGCTACGGCACACATATAGTCAAGTTGCGGTGAAGGCAGACGCGGTGCTGGCTTTGCTGGACAATGCGGCAACGACCAGTGGCAATGCTGCCGGCACTGTCGTTCAAGATGCGCTGCACGCATACTCGTCCCTGAATGACCGGTGCGGAGATCGAGTTCATCTGGCTGCGGCGCGCCTTCATTTGCGTGACGGCGAACTTGATGTGGACGCGGCACTTCATTGTCTGAGCCGAGTGTCGCCGAAAGTGCGCGCTTCTTATCGCTACACGGCAAGTCGAGTGCCTATATGTAATTGTCTGCACATTACGTATTATGCGTATTCTCTACCTCTGCATGAGTGTAGAACCATGTGCTTGAATACTTGTCAAGTCGTTGTATAAGTACTACATGCAAGTATGAACTGTATTATACTCAATACTACACTAATACTACGCTACTCTTAATAAGCTATACATCCATCCATACAGCAGCAAAAAGGCTACATATAGGCCAACCTAAATTATAATAGCTATATGTATACTCTGCCATTTTTGTTATTTGATGCTGACACCCCAGCAAACGGTTTGTCGGCTGTTTCAACTTCTTGTCGAATCTGACAACGCCACGGACGATTTTGCTATGCAGCTTGTTATCGCGCTAGCTCCTCGGCAGTGGCGCGAACGTAAAGATACGGATACAGTGGATGACAAATCATTCAGCACTCCGATCATCCAAGGAATGCTGCATCTAGACCGTCTGGTATTGGCCGCACAAAAGCGTGGCAAAATGCAGTTGGCTGATCGCATTCAAGCGCACTTTGCGACAGGCGTCGGCGCAGAGTGCATCACACCTTCAACCAGTCTGCACGCCGCTGGCAGTGCTGGCCAGATACGCGCGCTGTGTTCCATTGGGGACTTTGAGGGTGCGCGCCAGCACTTTGACTCCGTCTTGTCCAAAGTCCCATCAACGACAGCGTCGGCCGGTACAGCACACAAACATGTCAACATGGCCTTCTCGGCGCTGGTGTCTGGCGTGCTTAAAGCGAAATGGATGCCACCCGAGCAGCAACACGCTCAAGTCACGAATGCTTACTTAGCTCTGCTGGCCGCCAAAATTCCCGTCTCGCCCTATGTCCTCACTGCTGTTACTGACGCACTCGGCCGCACTGGTGACGCCGCTGCCGTCTATCTGGTGTGGAATGCCGTGGTGTCCAACCGGCATGACAGTTTGACTGCTGTGCCTGAAGAGTTTATCACCGATAAGAACAAAGCGCGGTCACCGCAGAATGCCGCCATTCTTCAATCGCTGCTGGACATTGCCGGTGGTGTATACCGATGGGGTGTGCTGGGCTCGCATAAATCGCCCGCTGACAGCGTCTTGCGCCAAAGCGTAGATCCACTGCGCTCCATTGTCATTGATACTGCTGGATTCGGCAAGTCTCGGTCGTTGGTGCAGTGGCTGTACGCGCAGGCTCGCCTTACACTCGGTGACAATGTTAAACCTATACCGTGGGAGCTCAATAACTATACGTCGCTTGTGGAGGCGTTGGGCAGGCATGGGCTGCATGCCGAGGCGTGGGAGTGCACGCGTCTTGCCCACGAAGTTGGCAGACGTTCCGGCCGCTGGAACTCGGTGGACCGCAAAACCATTAGTGCCTTGCTGACCCCGATGCGTGCCAATAATGCTCAGCTATCCGGTGACGTGAGCCGGTGGCTGACGCTGCATTGGCCTCACCTGGCCCCCGCAAGGCCGCCATAAATACACATTGCCGGTGTTTGTTTTGCTATCTCTTGGTTGTCTAGCGGTGGCTTATCCTGGTTGCAGTTGCGCACTGAAAGCCCGTTGAATGGCGCGCATATCAGTGGCAGACACCGCTGTACCGTCCGCCACACCTGGAAAACAGACTTCTCGCGGCAATGTCGACAGCGTGGATGACAAGGTGCGGCAATCTACTGCACACTAGTGCAGTCACACGCCGAGTTGTACAACGACACACTGCTGACAGGTGCGCAGATACCGACACCGACCGACCACGGCGAGGACAGCGATGCTAGTGGAGACACCTCGCTGTCCGGTGCAGCAACTGTCGTGGACGCTGGCCTGAAACATGTACGCCGATTGTCCACTGAATATCTCGCGTATGGCTTCGTCGTGTATTCCTTGTGCGCAATATGTATAATTCCTGTTGACACCACTCTACATACATCCACACTGACGTCCAATGCTGATACACTGCACTTGTGCTTAACATGATATCTTCTGCTGCTTATATGTCTTTGTGTACACCCCGAATACAATACACTAATATCGGACTCTCTGACACCACTGCTTATACATACTTTTTTACTCACATACCTACTTGTACCTGCAGCTGCGTAGTCCCATCAAATTTATATATGTAGATCACGTCGTCCCGTCCAAAACAGACTGGCCGCGCGTCGCCTACGCGAAATCCGGTTCGCGAATTGGCAACCAAGTCAGAGCAAGATGGTGATAACGACAGTTCTGATGACGGGAAACAAGACGATCAGCCCGCAGAGACGTCGACAAAGGCTGCGGCAAAGATGGCTGGTGCAGGCGGATTTCGGCTTCCCGTATTTACTCCCGGGGCAGTTTTTGCCTTGAAGAAGGTTACTCCTGTAGGCGGTGATCGCGATTCATCGCCGACCTCTGTCAAGTCTGACGATGTTGATGTCAGCAAGACTTCTGCTGATGGCACTGGCAGTGACGTGGTGATTCCAAAACTTCGCCCTGTGTCTAAAGTTGTGGCGGCAAACGTGGAAACATCTCCTGCGCAGTCAAACTCTACGGCGGCATCTGCGCCTCGCCCTGTGTCGATAAGGGAATCACCTGCTGCACAGCCAGTCGCTACAGTGAATCCTGCGCTACGCCCTGTTTCTAAAGCTGTTACAACACACGTGGGATCACCTGCTGCACAATCAACCTCTTCTGTGACGTCGGCGCTACGTTCTGTTTCGAAAGTCGCAGCGGCAAATATGGAACCATCTCCCGCTGAGGCAAACTCTATGGCAGTTCCTACGCTACGCCCTGTTTTGAATGTTCCCACAGCAAGAATATCACAAGCGGATGCGTCTCCGGCACAGCCAGCCTTCCTCGGAATTAAACTGCGATCAGTTGCCGCGGCATCACCAGCGACGACGACCATCAGTGACAGCAAGTCTAGTACCGCGTCGGCTCAGCAAGATTCGTCAAGTGTCTCAAATAGTACCGGCAACAGTGCAAGCAGCGCCCCAGCGAACGTTTCACCTAAATCTGATACTAAAGCCGAAGAAAAGCACACAGCACTTGCAGCTAATATTTCCTCCGTCGATAACGCAAAAGATCAGAAGAGAAATTCAACTGCAGATTCCAGACCGTCGAACGCATTGCCACCAAAGTTTCAATCGACCAACAAGGCAACTGCTTCTGGGACCCGTGGATCCAGAGGTTCAATTGCCGATATGACGTCGAGTACAATGGGTGGCGGTGCCGCCGTTGATTTCGCAACCCTGCGCACAAAACTGAAATCAAGCCCGCATAGCAGCAAGACCGATTTGTCCTCCAAAACGAGTCAGGACAACTTGACGATTGAACCAGAGTTTGCCTCGATTCGAAATAAGCTACGCCCGCTGAACAATAACTCGACTTCTAACGGTAGCAATTCATCACTGTGGACGGCGACGAGTTCTGCGGCGAGAGCGACCGCGGCGGACCAAAAGGCGACGTTGGTGTCGACGACAGCTCCACCACCAGGAAGTCAGGGTGGTAGTGGAGCCGTTAAAAAGTTGAGCAGCCTAATCAACAGATGGGAGTCGGGTGCCGATCGTCAGTCGTCCAGCAGCGACACTGGAAATCGTCCTCTGGCGCGCTTGCGCAGTGGAGCCGCTGGATCGATTGGTAGTTCTGGATCCTTTGCTTCGTTGACTGGCCCAGCTGTTCCGGTAGCGACGTCAAAAGTATTGGTTTCCGTCAGCAGCGAAGCGGCGCCCATTCGCGAGCAAGCCGACATTGAAGCGCAAGCTAAATCCCTCTTACCGGCCAGCAGCACCACCACCACCGTCAACAACTCGCGGCTATCAGCAACTCCAAGTCGCGCCGGTGTGCGGGAAGCATCGCGCGAGTCGATATCCTCTGTGAAGCCCAGTGCCGTACAGCAGTATACAGGCCCAATACTCCAGATCGACGAGTCTGCCAAACTAGCTGCGCCCAGTCTTCGCGCTACGAGATCCGATACGTTTGTCTCCAAGTCTGGAGGAGGTTCTACACCGCCGCTGAAGCCACTTCTAGTTCAGCTAAAGGGGAAGCGACGTCTAATTCCTAAATCCGTACGGGCTATATATATCGTTTTTATCATGTACGTCGATTAATTTCCAGGTCGAGGCGAGTTTGGCTTCTCTTAACCAGACCGACTGCTTCATTCTGGACATTGCCGGGACAGCGGCGGCCATTGATGACCCGGAGAAGCCAGCCACACGTTTCCTGTACGCATGTTCGGGACCAAAAACTCCAAAAGTTCGGCGCACAAAGGCAATCGAAACGGCAAATCTGATCAAAGATTTGGACTACGCCGGAAAAGCGGAAATTATGCTCGTTGATCTGGCCGAGGTGGCCGAGCGGAGTCTGACGGAGAAGGAGCAGAAATTTTGGGAAACTCTAAATGCTAATGTTGCAATGAACAAGCAGCAAATTATCCAGGCCATTGAGCGTATGGCGGCTGGAAATCTCGCAGACGACTCGACATATGAAGCTGAAATCGATAGCCACACACAACTCTTGAGGTAAGCGAATATGCAACTCCTGGCCAAATGTAAAACTCGCAGATATAATGGAGGCGATAGCGACCAGAAACCCCAGGTGGTTGCTAGCAGCGGGCGATTGTTGTCGCAGAGCCAGTTGGATAAATCAAGTTGCTTCGTCTTGGACAGTAAAACCGAGGTCTTTGTCTGGTCCGGCACAAGTGCTTCGGACGCTGCAAAAGCGCAAGCGCTCGCATATGCTCAGGTATTTGTGGATGTTTTCGTAATGTTCATTGCTAAGACCTCGTAGCGGCTGGATCGGCCAGTGTGCTTCCAGGAGCTCCAAAAGTTTGAGCGCACCATATTTAAGCTCAAGTTTGACAATTGGCAAAGCGGCAAAGAACTGAGTGTGTACAACGTTCTCGAGGTTAAACAGGCAGGCAATATCAAACCAAAGGACAAGGAGTGGCGCGTGTACGATCGTGGCAGTGATGCGCGTAAAGTAGATCCGCTCGATATTCTGAGAATGTATGACAAGGACGCGGCGGTTGAGAATGCTATCGTGCGTAACAAGGAGTCAATGGACATTGACCCCGAAGAGCTCATCAATCGCGACTGGGGTTTCAAATCGTTACGGGTCTGGTGTGTACATGGACTTGCCGGTGGCGATCGAGCAGCAGTTACGCCAGAGCTCGTCGATCGAATGGAGGTCCAGTTTTCCGACGAGCGGCCGCTTGTCCTGTACTCAGAAGAATGTTACATATTTTCGTACGAGTACAGCGAGAAACCTGCCAACATGAGCGATCCAGTGCTGGTCTCACGGATGAAGATCACCAAGAAAGAGTTGCAGGGTCAGATGAAGGAGGGCGCGGTTATGTACAACTGGATTGGCGAGGAGTCCCGTGTCGCCGACCAAGGCTTGATGGCGCATATCACCGTAGATCTCGAAAGCCGCGGCAATCGCACGGCCTCTACCAAGAAGGTCAAGGCGCGCCACGTCCGTGTCCTAGAAGGAAAAGAGCCGGAACATTTTCTGAATATGCTACGCGGTGAAAGTCATCCTCGCGATCAGCCGCCAAATATTTTGGATCTGCTTGAGCCAGCATCGACGCCGCCGTGTAAATTCGTCATTGTGCTTCGAGGATCGCGCAAATCGGCGGCAAGCAGCAGCAACAAGTCAAAACAGATGTTTCATACTGTGGGCGTGACTGCTTCCACGTTGCGCATCACCCAACTGAGCAAGATGGACTTGAGTAGCTTGTGCTCGGGACACTCTTATCTGCTCTTTGATGGAGACAGCAACATGTACGTCTGGCATGGTGCGGGCGCATTTACACATGAACGAACTGCCGTCAACGAGGGCGCCAAAACAGTGGCTAAGCTGCTTGGTACAAACGTGAACATTGTCGTGGCCGAAGAGGGACGAGAGCCGGCCAGTTTGACTAGTGCATTTGGTGCATTGAAATCGTACGACAATGACGCTAGTTGGCGAACGAAACCATCTCTCCCGGCATTTCAGTTCGGAAGCATTAATGCGCCACTGGCCAGTAGCCAGAATAGTGGCAGCCGCGATGCGCCATATAATGTGCGTGTATGGCGAATCTTGTCGTTTGTCAATGGAAATCCTACGGTATGTAGGTGTGCACTGCAGTGTCAATTTTTAATCGCTAGGCAATGGAAATTGCTCCGTTCCGGCAGCAAGACTTGGAAGAAGATGGCGTGTACGTTGTTGATACGTACTATCGAGTATATGTGTGGATCGGTCGAGAGGTTGCTCGCTCCAAGAAGCCGAAAACAGCCAGCACTGCACCGCAAGCCGTACCGGGATTCGTGGAGGATCTGACCGCGAAAAGTATGAGCTCCGGATTCAAGGATATGCGGTTGGCGTTAGACACGGCGGCTCGCTACGCCGACTATGTCTGTAGCCGCGACAATGGCCGACTTGACCGCACCAAGGCAATAGTGGTGCAGAGCGGCTTGGAGCCGCAGAATTTCAAGTCTCACTTTTGGCACTGGTCTGACCGCTACGCTGATGAGGTATGTATGTCCATGTTATGTATATGTATGAGGTACATATATATATATATATATATATTTAAGTTCTTATTTGCAACCCCAGACCCCAAACACCTGGCCAAGCGGGATTAGTGTGGATGAGGCCGTGCGTCTCATCGAGCAGGTCAAGTACAGTGGACAGGAAGTGCAGTCATGGTCTGTGAACAAGGAACTGCTACCATTTGGCGTGGACCCAGAGCATTTGGAGGCAAGTGTAGTATACTGGTACTGCGTGATGCTATATGTACACTATCATATAATGAATACAGATAACTGACCATCACAGAACCATGTTGTGGAACAAGATTTTGCCGCCAAGTTTGGCATGGACGGCCAAAAGTTTAGCTCGCTGCCTGCATGGCGTCAAATTGAGCTTAAGCGAAAGTCGGGCTACTTTTAGCGGATGCCTTGACCTCACCTAGACAGTACTAAAGACTCTGCTTTGATATAAATTGTCCAACTAAATAAGGATTGTCCTACTTTGAGCAAAACTATCTTGATAGGCCAATAAGACTCAGCTAGTCAAAGTACGCAGTGATACATATTCACGCACATACCATGAGTGACAAACACTCAACGCAACTGTGTATTTAGTATTTACGTAAGTGTGTGTGTGTGTCGGAGTGCGCGAGAGAAGGAAACTAGGGGAAAGGCGACAAGGAAAAGGAAAGACAATCGCCGAGCAGTTGAAAGGGAAACAAGACAAAGCAAGTTACGTTACAGCTATTTAACAACAAGAGCCGCAGCCACACGAATACCACGCCGACTCTATATGCCAGACGCTCCGTATGCCGACTCGCTGTGGAAGGTGGCGGACAAGAACAATGATGGCGCGCTGACCGAGGACGAGGTGGCCAGGCTGTTCAAGAAGATCAACCTGCTCGCCCCCAACAAGACGGTCAGGAAGCTGTTTGCGGACGCCGCTCGCACCGGGCCCGACCCCAAGCAGATAGGCCGGCCACAGTTCCTGGCGCTGCTGTCGGCGCTGCAGACGCGCACGGATCTGTTGCCGCTGTTTGAACACGTGGGCGGCAGTCGCTCCGAGCCGCGCGTCCTCTCCAAGGCCGACTTTGTGCGCTTCTTGACGACCGTGCAGCGCCGAGACTCGGCCACGGCGACCGTGCTGGCACAGCAAGCATGCGGGGATGGCGGCGAGCATATCACCTTTGAGGCATTCGCGCTCTTCATGGCCGAGCCTGCACAGCAGCTGATGCGCCCCGATAGGGCCCTGCTCAGTCTCGACATGACCCAGCCGCTGACACACTACTACATTGACTCGTCGCACAACACGTACCTAGTCGGCGATCAGTTGAAGGGTGCCAGCTCCGTGGATGGTTACTCGCGCGCTCTGCGGCTGGGTTGCCGCTGCGTGGAGCTGGATGTGTGGGACGGTGCGCAGGGACAGCCAGTGGTGTACCACGGCCACACTCTCACGAGCAAGATATCGTTCCGCTCGGTGCTGGAGACGGTCAAAGAGCACGCGTTTGCCACATCGCCCTACCCAGTAATTTTGTCGTTGGAGGTGCATTGCAGCGTGAAGCAGCAGGATGTGATGGCGTCGCTGCTCACTCAAGTTCTGGGTGACATGTTGCTCACTGTTCCTGTGGACCCGATGGGCAAGGCGATGCCCAGTCCCGAAGCTCTGCGTGGCAAGATCATCATCAAGGGCAAGGCACTTAGGCAGTCTGCGGACGGTCCCAAGGCCGAGGATCTGGACGATGAGAGCTCGGACTGCGAGGGAATGGAGGCAGCTGAACGTGCTTTGGGCGCCGATGCTGCGGCTACAGCGTCTGCCGGTGATCTCTCTGCTGACAAAGAGCCTGCCGACCCGCAACTCGACTCCAAGTCATCCAAATCATTCTTCAACAGTCTGAAACGCGGCTTGAAGTCCAAGAGCGGCACGGTGTCCCTGAAAAATGCAGCGCAGGAAAAAGAAAAGGAGCATCACGCGGGATCTGTGGCATTGCAATCGCTTGCGGTCTACATGCAGTCCAAGAAGATGATTACATTTGCCGCGTGTTTGTCTACGCACACGTTCAAGAGCGTGTCCTCCTTTTCGGAAAACAAGGTTTGTGCACATTCATTAAACTCCAATTGCCTATATTAAGCATTATTGTAGGCTACGGCGCTGGTGAAGAATGAGCTTAAAGACTTCATCGAGTACAATCGTTGCTACACCAGCAGGATATATCCGGCGGGGATGCGAGTGGACTCGTCCAATGCCGTGCCTATCGGATACTGGGCAGCCGGCTGCCAGTTGGTGGCGCTGAACTATCAAACGCTGGACACTGGCCTGCAGCTCAACCGCGGGCTGTTTCAACAGAATGGAAAGTCGGGCTATCTACTGAAACGTGAGTCCATGCGGGTACGAAACAGCGCCGTGCCTGCGTCCAAGGCCACTTTGCAGCGACTCAGGGTGTGCGTTATCAGTGGGCACCGGTTGCCGAAGCCGCAAAATAACACCAAAGGCGAAATCATTGATCCGTTCGTGGAAGTGGAGCTTTGTATTCCTGCACTGGATCAGCGTACGTATAGCGCACATATATATTTGGAATAATACTTGTGTAGCTGAATTGTATCGCGCTGAAAAGTTCAAGACCGCATGCGTGCAGGACAACGGCTTCAACCCGGTGTTTGTGGGTAATGCTCAGTGCGTGCCACATGCATCGGCTACTCCGGCAAGTGGAACTTTTGCCTTCAGCACCGCCGTGACCGATCCCGAACTGTCATTTGTGCGATTTGCCGTCAAGGACAAGGATGACCTGAATGTTGATGACTTGATCGCGGCATACGCACTTCCCGTCAGTTGTCTGCAGCCCGGCTATCGCCAGATAAGCCTCTGGGACTGCTTTGGCCAAGAGAGCCCCGCGACGTTGTTGGTCTGGATTGATATTACTGGGTGATCAACTTTCTTGACGACACAACTACTAGATATACAGATAGATTAACGTGTGAGTTATATTTATTCGCTTTAAGTAGTAGTGGAGAGAGTACTAGTGTGGTTAGTATGCGCGGAACTCGCTCTGAAAATAGCTGGCGAACGCAATGTGCTTGAAGCCCTTGATGCAGGCAATCACGACCGGCACCGCCAGAGTGGCAGCAATCAACGACAGAAACCACGTTGATTCCAGTCCGACACTGTACACATGTTAGCACAGACAATATCCCTTAAAAGCTGCTTACATTGCATCGCCGCACAGATTCTGCTCGAAATTTTTGAAAAGATCCGGGCTGACGGTCATGGCGGACGCAGCTGCGGAACATGATGCACCGGCCTCCTGCGGCACCTCGGCGTACTGGTTGGACACGGTTGTAAGCGAGCTAGACATGTTCCGGTACAGCCCGTTAAGCGACTCGGAGTAGCGCGCGTTGTTGGCATCCAAGCCGGATTTTACTTTGGCCAGGGGAATAGTTTGCGATGAGTTGCCCTGCACCCACAGTGAGCGAATGACACTTCAACACAAACACACAATCGAATACTTGCCACAAACTGCACAAAGTCGTTGAACATCAAAATCGTGCTCTCCATTAGCTTGAACGCGGTCATGTCCAGCTCCGAGATCATGGCCTCCATGTCGGTCTTGCCGGCCACATTACTGCTCTTGCGCAGGTCGTTCAGCGGCTTGTCCCAGGGTGCGGTGCTGGCAGGTATTGGCACCGTTTTGGTTAGCAGTTGCTGCATGGCGATGAACGCTTCTACGGCATTGTACGCTGACGCATTAGAGTCCGGGGCATACGGCGCACTCAGCGCCTGCTGCACGCCGAAATGCTGCGCAGTGATGTTGGCGGCGTTGCCCGTAAACTTTGACCAGTTCAGAAAGATGGCGTCCTTCTCACATGCCGCGCACGACGGAATGTTCAGGTCGGCTTGCGTGAGTCCGTACGGCGCATTCGGCGGCGGCTGCACCATGTTGTTGGTGAAGAACTGTGGCTGCGCGCAAGTGTCGCTTGTGACCACGGCCGCTGGCAGAATAAAACCGGCCAGCGCCCATGCTGCAACCATGCTCAGCACCAGCAGAGTGGCAGCGGGAAGCATCGCCTGCTGTGCCTTCATGGGATACCCAACGCCGCCGACAATCATGGCGAGCAGGAACAGGCCGCCAAAAAAGTACATCACCGGAATGGCAGACGAATTAAGAGGGCCCAGCATCTGGACCAGGCGCGTAAACTTGACCATACCTTCCGTGCCGTTGGAGACGAAGCGGCCAGAGTTAATGGCCAGCTTGCACTGGTAGGCGCCATAGTTGAGTGAGTTGAAGAGCTGTGCAATGTATGGGTTAAACTTGTCAATGTTGTCCGACAAGGCGGCGCCGTAACCAGGCTCGTCAATCTGCACGCGGAAAGCCTTGGCAAGCTGCGTAATGTTCACACCGTTAATGTTGCTGAATGTGCCGCGCACGCCGCTCATCGTATCGTCTATGGCGGAGAAATTGTAGTACGCAACCATCTGGTCCAGAATGGCGGTGTACTGGTTGGCGATCGGCGTCTTATTGGCTGCGTCGCGCAATTTGGGGATCTGCAGCAGTACAATGGATTCGGCCACCACGCGGTTTGCATGCGCCGAGTCATACAACTGTCCCATGTTTGCCATGGACGTGGCAAGCTCCGTGGTGTTGGCGGCGGTGATGTTGTTACTTGCAGTCAGCATGGGCTTGAACTCATCAGTGACAAAGCGTTTCCACGTGGCATCCAAGCTATTCTGAAGGTCGCCATTAAGGGACGCAAACAGATCCTTGTTGGTGTCAGCAATGCGCGTCATGTGCGTCAATTGCTGCGAGCTGAGCGGCGGAAGCGTGTCCTGAAAGATTTTAGACACGGCGCCAATGCCCGTCGACATCTTTACGTTGCCAACAAAGCCAAAAATGATGAAAACCCTGCGGAAATTCAAGTTAGAGAATTCATGTATAAATACACACTAATTAATGAGATGCATACACGGTGCAAAGCGCAAAAAAATAGTAGGCGACGCGTGTAGACCAGATGGCCAGGGTTGAGTAGCCAAACTTTGATGGCTCCTGGCCGCCAAACCCGTTGTAGAGCACGCGCACCATAAGGAACACCAGCGCGGCCAAAAGCAGGAAAAAAGCAATGCCAAAGCAAATGCCTTGAATGGCTTGCAGTTCCTGAACACAAGCAAGTAAGCGCCGTGCACGGCATGGCATACGAGCGCTCATTTCCACGTACCATTACGTATTTATCGCTAGAGGGCGTCGAATGCCGCAGCGAATCCTCACCATAGGGATCCATCAACACCTCGATGGTGATGGGCTCGGGGTGCAGGAGCTGCGACAACGCGAGCCCGGCGCGGTAGAAGCCGTAATATGCACCCGAGTGCGAGTAATTCATTCCGTTTTCCACTGCAGAAGTGCAAGTTGCCGTGGAAAGCGCGCGCACGCCAATTGCGGAAATATGGCGCTGCTTGCTTGCCAGCCAATCACAGTACCGCATTTTTCCCCCTGACTTTCTTTTTTCATTCTTTTTTTCATCCTCTGGCAGCAAGACACCCTTTTCTATCTATTCTATAGATAAACATGCTTATAATTGGTACTTATTCCTCAGTGATTACTAGCACTTCATATCCCTGTAACTGTAAGGTGAAGGCAGCCTTAGGTGAAGTGCGAATGGGTTTTATAGCAGCCAATTTATCAGTCCTATTCCATCCAACGCGTGCACAAGATATATTGTGCCATCTAAAATAATGTATTCAACAGAATGCTATTGGTGTTCACGAGATATCTGCATACCGATACAGGGCAGGCATTGTATACCACTTCATGCAGGAGTTATTGCGATCACCACTGTAAAATGAAGAGAAAAAACGATCAAAGCGACTCTGAGCATGACGGCGACACGGCATCGGTAAGCATGAGTGCCAGACAGATCAATGTGAGATATAACAGAATTTCTCCTACAGGACACCACGTCGGTGATAAATGTGGACTTTGACTTTAAAGCGCCGCGTGAGTCGGATTTCCACGCCATCAAGCAGATGCTAGGCCAACTGCTGGCCGGCGACCACGATATGATAAACACGAGCGAGGTGGCGGATATTGTTGTGCGGCAGCAGCATCTCGGCACCGTGGTCAAAGTGGCTGACGACGACGAGGATGACTCGTCAACTGCTGATGTGGCTGATGTGGATGGCGGCGGCGCGGATACGGAATCAGATCCATACGCGTTCATTAGCTGGCTCAGCTGGACCCAGCACGCCGTACGTGCAGTACTAATGTGTATATGTGTACAAAAAGCTAATATACACAACTACAGGACAACGAGTGCGTAAAGAGCTTGAAGAAGTTCATGATAAAAAAGTGCAACGCATGTCGGGACGGCGCCGCGGCATCAGCGGCCAAGTCCATACTGGAACAGAGCTCCATTGGATGGCTTATCAGCGAGAGGCTGCTAAACGTGCCACCGCAGATTGCACCGCGATTATACGCGCTGCTCGTGGAGGAACTGGCTGTTTGCTCCGACACCGTGGACTATGTGGTGATGATTGTCAAGGTATTTCGCGAAGTTGCCAGCCGCTTGGATGCTGAGGAAGAGGAAGTGGAGGAGGAAAGCGCTGAGAGCCCCAGAGGCAGTTCCGGTGCCCCTGGAAGCAGCAAGAGGAGCAAGAAGGGCGGCAAAACCAAGATCAAACCAGCAGCACAAGCCAACGAGCAGCAAATCTTCTTCTACCAGGCCGAAGAGGAAGTACTGGCAGAGGTACAGATGCAGCCGCCTTCATTATAGTGTATGTCCACTTACCCAATGAACAGTTTGCCGAGTGCCAGTTTGGCTATGTGCCGCCGCAGACGGACGCATCGCGCGAGACAGATGCAATGCGCGTGTTCAGCGACTGCGGCATAGCACCGGAACGCCGCGTCTACCTGATACCGCGGCACCGGTTGAGTGCGATGGCGCGGCGCATTGACGCGTTTGTCACGGGCGGCGTCGAACAGCCGCAGCACTGACAGCACGGACGGCGGGCGCACACGCACACACAACAAATAGACATGGCCAATGCTTCAGACACTCGTAGCATGGCCCCCTCTTCCTCGGCAGACGCGCCTCGGCTGCCACTGCCATCTGCACTGCCGGCCTACCAGCAGGCGGCTGCCGGTGCACTGGCCGGAATGGTGTCCCGCATGGTCATTGCACCGCTCGACGTGGTCAAGATCCGGTTCCAGCTGCAGACGGATCTGCGGAGTGGCATTCGCGCTGGCCACGGAGCTGCATACCCGTCCATAATACAGACGTGGCGCCGCCTGGTTGCCGAGGAGGGTGTGACGGTGGGTGCTGCTCACTCACTGCTGCGTGTGCTGCGCGGGGCGCTTCAGGCAGGCGTAACTTACTGCGGCGCTGCAGGCACTCTGGAAGGGCAACTGGGCCGCAGAGTACTTGTACCTTTTGTACGGCGCGGCACAGTTCTACACATTCGGCACGGTCAGGCGGTCCATGCGCGCGGCACAGGTGGGTCGTAATGCATAATGCATAATACATTATATGTATGGCTTGACACAGTACGCAGCCCAATGCCGATGTGGCATTCGTGGACGCCGTTGCGGGCGGAGTGGCTGGAGCTGCTGCCACCGCACTGACATACCCGTTTGACTTGTTGCGCACACGGTTTGCTGCACAGGGCGCGGAGAAGGTGTGTCCACACAGTTGTGTTGTCTTGGCGCAGTGCATTACGACTTAGATATACACCAGCCTGCCGTCGGCTGTGCAACTGATCTACGCGTCAGAGGGTCCACGTGGGTTCTACCGAGGGCTCTGGCCGTCGTTGGCGCAGATCGTTCCGATGGTAGACACCAACAGTGCATTGGACTATGATGATGACATCTGATCATCGTACAGATGGCGATTATGTTTGCCACGTTTGGCGCCACTCGTACAGCGCTACTAGGCCTTGCGGACTCCCGGTCGGCCCCAATGATCGACATGGCGGCCGGTGTGGTCGCTGGAGTGGTTAGTAAGACTGCAGTGATGCCGTTGGATGTTGTGCGCAAGCGTCTCCAGGTTCGCTATCTCGTTTATTTGAATCCCTGTAATTCTGCAAGGTGCAAGGGCCCACAAGGGCGTTGTACGCCGTGGACAATGTGCCGCGCTACAGCGGCTTGAGTGTTGTGCGCATAATGGCGGAAATAATGCGGGTTGAAGGCTTCTTGGGGCTGTATAAAGGACTGTTGCCCTCGCTGCTGAAGTCGGGTCCTTCATCCGCGGTTACGTTTGCCGTTTACAATGCCGCCGAACGGTTTTTGCGCTCCTTGCAGCAACATCGTGGCAGTACAGTCAATTAGAGTATACATTTTGGTGCACAGTTCTCTGTCTCTGTTGATTTCACTGAGCTTGACTGGTGCCCCGAGCTGACTCCGCCAGTGCCAGCAAGTGCGAGTACATGTGCACGCCATCAGTGTTGATTTCAGGTTCAATGCTCTTCATCTACGTTTGTGAGAAATGACATGGGCTGAAGTGTGCACTACTGACTTCGTTGCCAAACTGCACAACGTCCAAGTAGAGCTGCAGGCGGATCTTGTCTTCGTCGGACAGTGGTGCATCATCTCCCTTTCTGCTGTTGGTGTTGCCCTTTTTCTGCTGGAGCCGTCGCAAACTGTCTTCCACGGTTTTCAGATTGGCAAGCAATTCAGCGGTCCTTCCGTGGTAGCTGTACATGTACAGCTTTAGCCGTTGTTAGACATATTGTTCGTGAGTACCCACCTAGCGGTCACTTGATCCAGAACCAGCTTCAAAATGGCACGTCGACGCTGTGGTAGCAAAATAGTTGCATATGTACTTAGAAAGGCATCAAGAGGACGAAATATTTGTGCCACAAAGTAAGAGCATTTCGTTGGTGCCTGTGATATTAAGTGATACCCTATAACAGCTCTACATACCTCCTTGTTTGTGCGACGATATTGTGCAGGTACGTTTTTAATCAGCGAACAAATGTCGATGCACTGCGCAGAAACAGTTTCTACCGCCTTTGATTGCAGGGTGACACAATGCCTTTCCAGCGCCAACAACTGCTTTGACAGATCCTCTACAATCAATTAATGCCATGAATGAATTCATGAATGGTTGATTGCACCTCCAGGACCACTATCCATCAATTCTGCCGGTATAAGCAGGCGAGGAAACTCTGGAATCTGGCCATGGTTAGCCAGAAATTTCACAAGCTATAACAGCTACCAACCGCCAGTACTATACATTCCACATCACGAATCAAGCACATAATGTAGGGCAGCGGGTCGACAGGAGTACCATCGGCGGAAGAGCATGGCTAATGGTCATTAACATCAGAAACCAATATTGTCTCCCGCTCTTAAAATTTACTGCCTACCTCGCTTAGCGGCAGTGCACGCTTCAACACAAGATCCAGCCATCCATCATAGCGCATCACGAGCTGGAGCGTGAGGCGCCAAAGTCGAGCAGCAAGTGGGCGCAGAAAGACTTGATCGCTCCAGCAGTTCTTGATTGATGAGAGCAAGAGGCGACTGGTGGGAGTGGCTGGCTGCCACGGATCATTGGTGGACTGCCTTTCAGTACGTTCGAGTTGGCACTCCAACAATGCTGGCGGCTGTGGGATGACGGCAGCCTCTTCAAATCGGCCGATTACATCCATCATTCTGCAGCGTCAGCACCAGTGTGAATAATGGAGAGAAACAAAACCTTATTTGAAAGTAGATGTTTAGCGAAAACTTTTGAAATAAGCGCTGATATGCCTCGCCGCTGCGCATAAGTTCGACCTGAGCGGCGCTGCCGCACAGCGCCTCCATCTATCAAATGATTTAAGCGATATGCACCACAATCTTTGGGAATAAGTTGCTCGCCTCGCCTGTCGCAGTAGTGACGATGATATAGCACTAAGATCTAGTTAGCTTAAGCTGTAAACAACAGCAAATGATGTCAAGCCTTGTGAAAATCTTCTGGAGCACTTGGTGAAGTCAACGATCCAGCAAGCTGCAGTAACGCGCTGGCTATTTCTGGCCACACACAATTCACTAAAAATTGGTACGGTGATTGCGTGTCCGTCCCAACCAGCGCTATTAGAGGAATAAACTCCGAGCGCACAGTATCCAACAAATGCTCGGAGCCAGACTTGAGCGACAGCAGCTGCGCCGCCTTGTCCTGAGCAGAACTTGCTGCACCTTGTAGAATCTATGTTGCATCACGTAAACATAATCTTGCATCCATACATCGGATTTGTACGAACCTGACGCACGCGAGGACGGACCACGTGGACAGAGAAGATGTGCTCGGCCTCGGCAACTCGATCCAGCAAATAATAAATTCCCAAACACTGCCTGAGCGCAACGGCAACATTGTCATTTGCATTCGTGCTTGAATGTTGGTCAAAGCAGCTTCGCAGCATTGCGTCCACCCGATCATTGAGGGAGTCGACCACGCGAGTGACACGCTGTGCATATTACAAAGTAGTACAATCCACAGCGATGAAACATACTGATTTAGTGTGCGCCACAACAGCCAGACCGGGCGAGCTGCTCGCTAGTAGAAAGCGCAGATGGTTCACTTCGGAGGCGACTCGTCCCAAAAACTTTATGGCGTCCACTTTGGCAGTCGATGCGTTGCCATCACCGTCAGCGCCATTCTGAAGCCAGCGCTCAACTTTGGCCAAGGATTCGTGGATGTTTATCGCCGTGCGAATAGTTGCCTGGCGGAATCACTTGTTGCCGTGCGCTTATAAACCATATACCACAAAGATACACATGCAAATAGCAACTTTCATTCACATACACAAAGGCCTATATACTATACTACGTGCATGCATGTAACAACTTCCATTCATATCATATTCCATTCATCAATAGTAGTAGCACACTATAACTACATGCATTGACATACAGGCACACAGTATGCACACCTTGTGACGCTGAATGTCGGCACGGCGGTCAAAGGTAGCGCGCACTTGCTCAATTATGTCATCAAGGCCGCTCCGCATGACCTTCACAGCATCATTGAGCACAGATCCAACCAGATGAGCGCCACCCACATGCAGACGAGTGGCCATAGACTGCACAGGTGTCCGTATGGCAGTCAGGTGGTCCTCCACTCCGGACAGCTGTCCCGCCAAATCGATATAATCTGCGTAGTCGCGGTTGATGAGCTCCTCGAGGTCGGCATTCAACTTGTCCAGCAGTTCCGACAGCTGCGCGCGCAGCAGGGGCAACGGCACAACAGGTGCGGCCACGACAGTCATATCAGCTAGAGGAGCGGCCGGCTCTAAGACGTATGTTATAGTATGCAAATATATATATATATATATATATATAAATATATATTAATATTATAAGTTAAAGAGAAGGAAGCGAGGCAGCAGGGGCCGCACGCAATGATGGAAGCGGTACCATTTATTCAGACACCGTGTATTCACGGCTCAGGCACGCTGGAATACGCCTTCATTGTACTTTTCCTGCTCTTCATGCTCCGACAGCACCTGCTCCACAAAGGGCATCAGGTACTTCTTGTCCGTGTCGTTGGTGACCCACTGCGGCTCGGGCAGTTCGCGTCGGAGCATATTCTGGTGCAAGGCCACCTTGTAGCGTGCATAGCGTCCCCACAGCTGTGTGCATGTATAATTAAGCAAGATGGCGTGTGGAGAGGATATATGCTTACCTGCTCCTTGGGGATGCGCGCCAGCGCCTCCACCACCACGTCATTCTCCTCAATGATCATGTCGTCATTGTACAGGCCCAGTTTGCGCCACTTGGCACCCTCTGCACCTCTCAGTCAGTATGCACATGTGTACGCAAGTGTGTGTGTGTGTGTATGTGTGTGTGTGTGTGTGTATGTGTGTGTGTGTGTGTGTGTGTGTGGGAGTGAGTGAGTGAGTGGGCAAGCCATCCAAACGAGGTACGGGCAGATACGAATACAAGGCAGACGACGGGCAACGCACCCATACGCTTCTCCACGGCAGACTTGATAAAGCGGTTGACGGTGGGTGCAGATGTCTCCAGGCGGGAGCGCATAAGCTTGCCCACACGCCAGTACCGGAAGATGCCCTCGTAGTTGTAGAAGCGGAAATATTTCATTTTGCGTGAAGTGCCAACCTCCACCCAACAATCACAGCGAACATACATACATTCGTATACTTATGCCAGCCAGCAGAGACACGTTCTGCAAGTGACCATGGCAATTTCTATAACTTTTTTTTTATTAATTGAAAGTGGGGAGTGAGGCGTGTAGACGAAAGTTCAAAGATCAGTTTGCAAAGTCGCTAAACAGAGAGTAGGACTCGACAGATATTATCAATTTTCCATCATCTTCTGGAAGTGGAGCATTCCACTCAGCGATGAAGTCATTCACCATGGAATCATCCTCAACGTAAACAGTGAGCTCCATCTCTTGCGTTGTCATGGCGTAGACTGACAAGTTGTTGGTGTTGGAGAGACCAGGAAGTCGACTGTTAATGTATACCTGGAAGTCAGCTATCAAGTCAAACGGTGCTGCAACATGAAGGCGGTAAGTAAAATGAGAGATCACGGGGATCACTGGTGGCGGGGCAGTATTGTCAGTCAGGTGCGCTTCAAAGTCCACGCCTACTCCAAAGTAGAGGCGATTGACATCCGATGCTCCAATCATGTAAGCGCTGCGGAGAGCTCTAGTGGTGACGGTTTTCTTCTTCGTGTCAACTACTTTCTTCACAAGGCAAACGGCGCGGTACCTCCCAGCATTCTTATCGCCAATCTGATCTTGGTTGAGATTCATCGTCGAGCGGCACAATGCTCTGCAGTTATTGTTCTTCTTCTTGTCTTTGCCGTACATCGAGAAGCACTTGTCGACGACGGTGCTGTACATGAGGCGTGCTGCCTTTGAAAGAATTTGGTCTTTGTTTTGGAGTGCTGTGCCAGCTAGCAATTTCGATACCTTACTTCCCAGCTCTTTTTCACCATTGGTGATGATTTTCTTGATCTTAACCTCAAAGGTAGGGTCGGCTGCTGTGAGGCCAACCATCAACAAAATCATGGACGATACGTAACCATAAGTGTTTAGCTTCATCTTCACTATTATGAGGATGTTAAGGATACTCTAAGAAACTGTGCGTCACCTGCTGCGTTTTATAGTGCAAAAAAGCACTCTATCTGTGCGCCAATCCGGTGATGCCAATATTGAAGTGACGAATCAGAGCGTTGATACAGTGAGACCGTCAGTGCTGTCCAATCTGAAGCTCCTAACATCTCGTTGCACAAATATAAGGTAAATTGTGCGTTGCACCAGGTGGCGTAGTTGATCGATACAATTGCAGGGGGGGGGGGGAGCTTTTGCAAATCTATAGCTCGCACGCACGCAGTCTCGCTGCTGTCTGTCGTAGCCGCAGCTGCCATGCTTGGAATCGGCCACTCCAACCCACGAGTAACATATTGGCTTCGGTGCATTAGTTGCTATCAGATACTAATTTCGAGACCCAAGAAAATGTAAATAATAGTAGGCTCGCCATTTTACTAATTTTTATCTTATTAAATTGGATTCTGTTCTATTGGTTGACCTGGTGTGGTTGCTGTCACACCAGGAATATGTAGCTATGTGCATAGCATTCGGTATTACATTGTGATTCTACCGACATTCAACATGCAAGTTCCTCGACATATTACACATAGTATAGTGGGGGGAATATTTATTTAATTATACTCAGAGGGAAATGTATGAATTTTAGATCGACGCCATATGTCGCTCACGAGCAGTTTACACACAATCACACAACAATGCACCCCACGGCGGACAAGTCCACGCTGCCAACGCTCAGCGCGGCCGAAGCATCCGCGCTACACTACTCGGCCATCACCCGCAACTACTCCATTGAGCCTCGTCTGGGTACGGTGTACCATGGTGACATGTGGCCTTGCCGTCTCACTGCGCAGACTACCGCACGGTGTCGGGCGTCAATGGTCCGCTGGTCATTCTGGACAACGTCAAGGTGCATCACGCTGTGTGCGCATGCACGTATGATGCATGTACGCTAATGCTGTCCGCAAGTTTCCTCGCTTTGCGGAGATTGTGTCGTTGACGCTGCCGGATGGGTCGAGGCGCGCTGGCCAAGTGCTGGAAGTGAGCGGCAAGAAAGCCGTGGTGCAGGCATGTTGCGCTACATACCATCATATCTAGCAATACTCATTCCACCGTCAAGGTGTTTGAGGGAACGTCGGGAGTGGACTCTCGGTCCACGCATGTGGAATTCACTGGCGACGTGCTTAAAATGCCCGTGTCGGAAGACATGCTTGGCCGAGTCTTTAACGGCTCAGGCAAGCCCATCGACAAGGGTCCCAAGGTGTTTGCGGAAGACTACTTGGACATTATGGGTGAGTTGCTTGTACTATGTGAATGTGTATCGCAGCTCGTAAACTTGTGCCAGGACAACCCATCAACCCGTACTCGCGCATTTACCCCGAGGAGATGATCCAGACCGGCATTTCCACCATTGATACCATGAATTCTATTGCGCGCGGTCAAAAGATTCCCATCTTTTCCGCTGCCGGTCTTCCGCACAATGAAGTATACCTACTTGCAGTTCATTCGTATGCAATATTGATATGGACACAGTTGGCCGCGCAAATCTGTCGCCAGGCCGGATTGGTGAAGAAACAAGGCAAAGACATTCATGACATGCACGAGGACAACTTTGCCATTGTGTTTGGCGCTATGGGAGTGCGTGCAATGTCGTCTAATGTACACCCTTATCACTTCTTGTCAGGTTAATATGGAGACGGCGCGTTTCTTCAAGCAGGACTTTGAAGAGAACGGCTCACTGGAACGCGTGACTCTCTTCCTCAACCTGGCCAATGATCCTACGTGAGTCGCTGTTGTTGCGTTTGTTAATCAGCGCTAATTTGCAACAATAATAATATTTAGAATCGAGCGTATCATCACTCCGCGGTTGGCACTTACTGCTGCTGAGTACTATGCATATCAGGTGGAGAAGCACGTGCTGGTCATTCTGACGGACATGAGTTCCTACGCGGATGCTCTGCGTGAGGTATTGTGCACCTCATTAAATGATGTTGATAACATGATTCCAGGTGTCTGCTGCTCGTGAGGAAGTTCCTGGCCGCCGTGGTTACCCAGGCTACATGTACACTGATTTGTCCACCATCTATGAGCGTGCGGGACGAGTGGAAGGCCGTAACGGCTCCATCACGCAGATTCCCATTCTGACTATGCCGAATGACGGTAATTTATAGCAGACGTTTATTTATAGCAGCTTTTGGATTGAAATTACTTAAACTGTTAGATATCACGCATCCAATTCCCGATTTGACCGGATATATCACGGAGGGACAAATCTTTGTGGATCGCCAGCTGCACAACCGCCAGATCTACCCGCCCATCAATGTGTTGCCGTCGCTATCCCGTCTGATGAAGAGCGCCATTGGCGAGGGAATGACGCGCAAGGATCACGGCGACGTTTCGAACCAGCTGGTGCGTGCGGTGTGATTGCAACTGTTTTTTACCTGATAGTATGCGAAATATGCCATCGGACGAGATGCACAAGCGATGAAGGCTGTGGTCGGCGAGGAGGCTCTCAACCAGGAAGACAAGCTCAGTCTGGAATTTTTGGAGAAGTTTGAAAAGCAGTTTGTCAGCCAAGGTGCGCCGTACAGTATGGTGTGAAGTTTTCTAACTGGCGGCATTTTAGGGTACTACGAGTCGCGCACCATATTCGAATCGCTGGATCTCGCCTGGTCGCTGCTGCGCATATTCCCCAAGGAAATGCTGAACCGCATCCCGCAGAAAGTGCTGGCAGAGTATTACGTGCGTGAGCGCAAGCGCCAACAGGGCGATGAGAACTTGCAACAACAGGTGGCACAGGCCACGGCTTAATATCTTTGTGTCTGGCTGCCATGCTGCTCTTGTGGTAAAATAAAACACCTTCAGTCATCCACACACACAACACACACACACACATACCATAACTGTACATGCACATATGTATGTACGCATTGCAACATGCGCAAGATCTTCATATCGGGCATGCAGTCATAACACCGACACACAACAAGCAATGACAGAACTGCAAGGCGACTACTTTAGCCACGGCACCGTACACGAGGCGACCACCGTGTCGGCATGTGTGCTACTCGGCGGCGCAGATTTGGCTCTAGCGTGAGTCTCCGTCGCGGGTGTCTGTGCACACCTCGTCTGATGTCCTCTTTCGTAGCCGTTCCGACGCGGTAGAAGTTTATGCTACACGGCCATCGCACGTGACGCATGCACACCAAGGAGGTGCCGGCCAGCATGAGCTGAGCAGAGTGTATCGGCGCCCAATATACGGTCGCATAGCGGCCATGTGTGGCGTGACGGACAACGGGCAGGGTGACGGCGATGGCTCTGATCGCGTGCTGCTGGTGCTCACGGACCGCTCCACCTTGTGGTGCCTTGTATGGCATGCGGACCGGTGTGACCTGGTCGTGCACTGCACCGTGTCTCTGCGTGATGACATGTACCGCGTGGCAGCAGACTCGGCGGGCGGCGCTGGCATGCTTATGAGCGCATCGGCGCTTGGCGGGTGCATAACTGTGCTGGTGCATGCGCATCAAGGTGTACTCAAGAGGGTTGTTGTGCGGACAGGTGGCGATAAGGCGCCCGCAGTGGACAGCTTGCGGTGCGTCCACCGCTCACTGAAGGATTTTGTTGCATTGTCTAAGCACGCGTGGCAGACTGTCGGAACTGGCGGTGATTGCTCTGGCCTTCTTGCCGGCCTCGATGGACAAGTCGGAAACAGCGCTGACACGGCATTCTGAACAGAGCGGTGCCCCGTTTGCTATTCTGCACCAGGACGCTAATGGCCAGCGCCACATCACTACTCACAGCCACAAACAGCGCGCTGTAACTTTGCACACAGGCCCGTTCAGCGCGGAGAATGTCGGGGCGACAGCACGCCTCATTCTGCCGGTAATGTTTCAGTCCGGTGGTGATGATGCAGTGTCGAGGTTGTCCAACTGCGCGGTCCTTGTGGTGTCGGACCACAAGATCATGCTAATATCCGGCGCTCATCCGCCGTCGACGCTGACACTTGACCCGCCAACAATCATGCTGGCTGCGTGTCCGGTACTTGCGTCTGGTGGTACCCAATTTGCCCTCGGCGATAATTTGGGCGCGTTGTACTTGCTGCAGTTGGTTCCGGGAAGAGCGTTGCCCGAATTGTCAATTTATCGCGTGGAAGGCCGCGTCTCCATTCCGTCCTGTCTCCAGTTTGTCAGCGTCGACACATTGATGGTGGGATCACATTTTGGAGACTCGCAGCTGATGCGATGGTCCTGTCGTCGTGAAGTCTCGGGTAGAGTGCCGGCAACCACGGATGCCTCGCCTCTTGTGCAGGTGTCCGTCCTGGACTCGCTGACGAATCTGGCGCCCATCACGGACTTTGTGGCGCTCGGCGCTGATTACGATTTGTCGGCCAGAGGCTTTTCCCGACTCGTTACATGCTCGGGCGGGTTTGGCGATGGAAGTTTGCGGATAATAAGCGACGGAGTTTCTGTAGCGGAGCGCTTGAAGCTGCAACTGCCAAGAAATGCACCGCCCTTATGCGCCGTGTGGAATGCGACGCCAATGAAATATTCGGCCGACATGGCCATACTTGCTGTTGCAACTGTGTTTGGCCCGGTGTTGTTGCGCTGTACGTTTGATGTGGCATGCCAGGTGACGACAGTGCAGCAGGTGTTTTGCCGCAGCGCTATTGATCACACGGCCAAAACGCTGCTGATGGCCGCCACACCGTGCTCGCAGCTGCTACTGCAGGTGACGCAGAAGGCCGTGCTTGCGGTTGACTGCACCACATTTGTTTCTGAAAGTGTGGCTACACCGTCAATACAGTGGACGCCAGAGCGAGCATCTTCAGTGATAACTTGCGCTAGTTACCAGGATGGCATTTTGGCGGTCGCGGTGGCGGAAAATGATGTTCACTGTGTATACCGGCTGAGGCTGCCCGCGGACAAGTCTGGTGGCTTTTCCGTGGCGGGAAAATGTGCAATGTCTGGCGCGGTATCGTGCTTGGCGTTTATACCTGGCGACCCTGAAACATGCTGGATCGGCCTGTGGGATGGAACTGTTGTCCGCAGGCGATGCGGCATGGCGGACGACGGCAGAGCTGATATGAAGCTTGTACTTGATTGCATTCCGCGATCATTGGCCTTCATTAGCGGCACTGACACGAGTTCAAGCGGCCTGGCCAGTCGGCATCTGTTGGTCGGCTCAGGTGCGTACGATTATTAATTGAAATTCAATACTCCTGCCTCGTTAAACTTTCACTGACATGCATTGATGTACAGGAGACGGTCGCCTATTATATGCCGCAATTATTGATGGAGCCGTCAGTGGCCAGGTGAAGGAGGCGCGGTTGGGCAGCACGCCGCTTATGTTGCATACACACGACCTGGCAATTGTTCTAGCCTGCTGTGACAAGATGACTGTGATCAGAAGTGATGGCGCTGCTCTGCGATTCTGCACATCCAACATCACAAATTGCCGTGGTATAACCGCCTTGAAAACTGTGGGGCAAGACTGGCTGATGCACTACGCTCTCGTCCAGGACAATTCACTCTATTTCGCCTCGATGGAGTCGACAGGTGGGCAGCGTTTGCAAGTGCAGACTATACCGATGGGCGAGCAGGTACGCCGAATCGTGCATCAGCCAAGCAACAGGCTGGTTGGTGTAATTACTTGCTCCACTGCGTACAATCAGCACGACGCCACCGAAACGTGTTTTCTCAAGGTCCTGGACGATCGTTCATTCTCTTGTAGGTGCTACTAAGTTCTTTCGGCTATTGGATTAAATCTACAGTGATGCACAAGTTTGAGCTAGACAAGAATGAACGCGCACAGTCGTTGGAATCTGTGGCGTTCCCTTGCTCGGACGCACCGTTTTTTATTGTGGGCACAGCGTACACTCTGCCCGGCGAGGAGGACTGCGAGCGTGGTCGGTTGCTGATGTTCTCCGCCGACGCAAGCTCGCTGCGACTCTGCGGCGAGGTCGTCATCAAAGGCGCCGCATACTGCATCCGCCAACTGGCCGACAAAGTTGTGTGCGCGATAAATAACAAGGTTGTGGTGTTTTCGTGCGCGCCGGATCTGACCGACAATCATACATCAAAGATGGTGTTTAAACCCATCTGTGCACACTCTGGCCAAGTTGTGGCGCTGCAGCTGGATGTTTGCGGCAATGATCAGGTTCTGGTGGGCGATGTGATGAAATCGGTTAGTTTGCTGCTCTTTGATCGAGCCACAAACGAGCTGCGCCGTGTGGCACAGGACGTGGCGCCAAATTGGATGACGGCGGTCTGCTGCTTCGGCCACAATGGCAATCAATGTTTTGTTGGCGCCGAACAGGACGGCAATCTGTATGTGTACCGTCCCGTGGCGCTACCGGCAGAAAGGGGCGGCACTGTGCGGCATAGACTGAAGCACTCGGCCGCATTCCACTCGGCCGACTTTATCAATCGTATTCAGCGTGGCAAGTACTTGAATTGACAGTTATATACGTGCCAGTAATACTCTGCACAGTGGGACAGCGGCGACTGGTGTACGTCGGAGTGTCGGGCGCCGTGCGGTGCGTGCGTAGAATAAGGGCACACCAATACGCGGCGCTGCAGCAGTTGGAAGCAGCGATGGAACGTCTGCACATGGGCGAGGAGTGCGACTCGCCACATCGAGAACACCGGGCACTGCACTCGCAGTATGGCCGTGCCGGGGAGGCGCACGGCTTTGTGGACGCCGATTTCATCTCGACATTTTTGTTGCTGGACAGCAACGTGCGGGAAAAGCTTTTGGCAACGATGCCAGAACCGTCCCGCTGCCCGCTGCCAGAACTGACAGACATTGTGCAGCAGATTTGCGCAATTGCACCTCATAATGTATAAATACAAAGATTTGCATTTATAGTAGTAGTATAGAAAAAGCACCCGATAATTCCGATAATTTCTTTCTTATAAATACTACTATCTTTCATGGTAATTAATCTATTCTTTCATATTATATTCAATGTTATTTCAAATTTAACCTTCTTTCTGGTGTTTATGGTCTCATTTTCATCTGTTTTGTGGGGTCTTTTTCCAATTTATTTTCTTATATTCTATCTCATATTTTGGTCTTAAATGATGGAGAAGTCATCAGAGGTATGCTATCAAGTAGAGGAAGTACACGTTTATTTCTTTCCCCTTCCCTTTGCCTTTCCAGTCGTTGGCACCTTGATAAAGTCTTCCTCCGTCATAGACTCTTGTTCTTCTTGTGTAGACTGCGACGTTCTTTTTGGTGTTTCCTCGGGGGTTGGAAAGGGGCGCATCGAAGTAGGGAAGGGTGATTGCTGAGGAGGTGCGGACTGTGTCTGAGATGGCGGCAGATTTGAGGAAGAGGCAGGCTGCTGGTGGTGTTGAGATGTCAGAGATGGCAGTTGACTTGACTGCGGTTGCTGATCAGCCAAATGACGCGCACGCTGATCTTGCAGACGAAGAACGTCGCCCACATTCCGAAAGCCGTACGAGTCCATGATGATGTTGCCGCTGAATGTAAATCCACCATTGAATGTGCAGTTGTTGAATATGTGAGCGGGTAATTCGTTTTGTTCGCGCGCCGATTCTTCTTCTGCTGCATTTGGCGGCGGCGCGTCGGTCATTTCTTTTTCTTCTTCAAAAAAAATATGATTCGGTCGCCAGTGTCATTTTACCTCGATGAAGACTCAATTCAATACTACCGTTCCACTGAAGACTTGGCCGGATATTTGGATGACTTGGATGCGCATATGAAGGCATTGAATGTTGAATTGGACGGTATGCCACCCGTCATCGAAAGAGACGTGGTTGGCCGCTGCCAGCGAAGCTTTAGAAGGAACACTGTCCGCAGCACATTCTCTAGTCCCTCGACCATACACATCAGTGATGACGCTCTGCACACGTTTACATGCCATATACAGCGGCCAGCCCTGCATTGGGATGATTGTGGTTTGCTTGAGGTATCAGTGGGCAAAGTTGAGCTGTTGTGTTGAACTGAAACTGGAATGGTGTTGCAAATGGACGCGAGCTCAGTACGGACCAGTGGACGTGGTCGTGGACAGCTAGATTCTCAATGATGCTTAAGTTTGTTCATTTACTAATGCTTAGATTATTCGCTCATGGAACCTGCGACTGTTTCAACGCGTGATTCGAGTGTTTCAACCACACCTTCTGCCCGTAAGCATCTCATTGGTCAACTGATTTCAGAACTTATAGCTTATCGAGGTCTTGAAGATGAAATTCATTCTTCTTCTGTAAAAAATATGCACAATGGACGCAAGCGTCTGTTCAATGAAATTGAATCCACCGACGGCGAGACCCGCGAACCAACGCCATTGCTTTTGAAGACTGCCATTGATGTTGAAGAATCAGTTATCATATTTGGTCGTGTTGTTTCAACCACTTGGAAGGATGACACGATTACTGAAGAGATGAAACTTGATTCTGAAAAGTTCGACTTGCACTGGTGCAAATATGGGTCTCCGAAACAACATCACTGGTCGCGTCGACAAAATCACTATTTCAAGCAAAATGGCCTATCTTCGTCGACGTGTCTCTATCACAAAGCCATTGCACATTCACCGAAGAACGTCAGGACACAAGTTAAAAAGGTAAGATTTATTGATACATATTCGCTATCATGATGAAGGGCGGGGAGTTCCTGCTCTAATATTCTGCCAAGTTATTGTATATACTAATGATTTGTAGGCATATGAGCAGCATAAAAGAATTATGATGGAGGCTGCTACCATCCACGATGAGCATGAACGTGAAACGTTGCTCTCAACGTCAGTCATGTATCGTAATAACAAAAAGGTAAGATTTATTGATACATATTCGCTATCATGATGAAGGGCGGGGAGTTCCTGCTCTTTTAATATGCTATTCTTTTTTAAACATTTACTGATGAATTGTAGGCATCTGAGCAGCATAAAAGAATTATGATGGAGGCTGCTACCATCCACGATGAGCATGAACGTGAAACGTTGCTCTCAACGTCAGTCATGTATCGTAATAACAAAAAGGTAAGATTTATTGATACATATTCGCTATCATGATGAAGGGCGGGGAGTTCCTGCTCTTATATTATGCCTTATTTATTGAAACATTTACTAATGATTTGTAGGTTCGTGCACGAGCGAAATACTTGAAATCGATCGGAAAATGTCCGGGCGCATTTGACAGGGGCTGTAAAGACCAGAATGGCGCAGAGCCAGGTCGAGTCTATTGTCTATCTTGCCAAGTTGTCTCCGATGCTCACAATGCAAAACATAATGGAACAGAATCTTGGCGTGCGTCCATGGCGAGATCCGGCAAGAAGATTAAATCCCGACCAGACCCTATTGAATCGGTTTCAGCGACAGCACGACGAAACAAGGCAATAATGTCCGATCTACTCTCAGCTGATACCAAAGATATGGTTAATTCGACTTCATATGTGGTCTTCGATACTGAAATTCGGCCTGGTATTGGACATACTGCCCGTTGCTGGAGTGATATCAGAGAAGTGTTCGCGATTCGATACGACAGCAATGTTGAAACAAGTCGCCTGAATTGGACGTTGGAGTATCTCGATCACACTAAGGAGGAACACTTGCGAAAAGAGTGGCAAGAGTTTTGCACTGGAACTGAGTCGGTTTGGTATTACGCAAGAAATCGCTGCGATGAACGCCGACTGCACTTGCTTCTCCCTAATGATAGCTTTCACATCAAATATCGTGATGCTCAGACACGCATCGGAGACAAGATTTTCACTACTGACGTCAATGACCCAGTTAAACCGTATGTAAGAAGTCGAGGTCTGGCGTTCGTAAACGACGCTTTGGTCTTTGACGGTGAAGAGAACGTCGCGCCGGAGATTATTGTGAACACTTGTCGGAAAGTGGAGCGTGATGTCCTGCATTTGCTAAACGTAATCAACTTGGCAAAGTTCATTATCATGTAGACTCGTAAGTACCGATCTTGACTTTTCTGGATTAAAAACTTTAGATTGCTCGCTCAAAAGTAGAACTTTGACTGGTTCAATATAAATTGATTGCACCTAAAAATAGAACCTCTTCAAACTACAAAAATTGATCAATGTACAGCGACTTACCAAATCACATCCTTGCCAAAAAACTGTCGAGTATTAACAGTAAACTTGATGGCTTCTGCAGAGAATTGGGTGAAGAATCAACACTGAGTAAACTGATTGCAGTGCCCATCAC
>JAZDSV010000159.1:0-11282 GCA_036784855.1 Aphelidium insulamus | reverse complement strand
TTTCACCTTTGGTTCGGTTACGTATTGCTAAAGGTTGATGAATTCTATTTCACCTGTCGCGTTCCAATATATCTACGCTCTACACAATACTTCACCGACTATCGCGAAAGGTAATTTTTAACTTCATGTTTTACTCCAAAAGATCACCAAGAAATGTCTATATTGCAGGATGACGATGGTGCTGGCTCTTCCAAGGCGGAAATAGGAATGCATTTGCGAAAAATGCTGACGTGCTATGCGGCAGATAAACGTAGTATTGGCTTGATAGGAATCGTGGCTCTATTGGCAGAGAGAGGTAATCAGTGTATAGTACTGAATGCTTTGGCCGGATTATTGTCTAGGCGAGTCCAACGATGCGAGAAAACTGTTGGAGCTGGCTGTAGTGCAGTGTAAAAAAGATGCGGTAAGTGCTTGTTCGTGATTTAAAAATGGTACATATAATGAAAGTGGTTTAGTGCAGCATGCGTATCCTGTATTCCCAACTCGCCGAGGCAGTGCTCGCAAATCGGATCAATCTGGAGCTTGTTAAATGGATTCAAGATGAAATTGCTGCCGAATTCCAGGACTTTTTCATAGTGAATCCTCAAGAAGATGACGATGAGAATCAAGCGTTGCCGCAAAATGCCGCAAAAGCCCAGATATGGCTTGAAAACGTTGCTGCCGCCGAGTAAGCGTGCCACCCAGATGATAATGTGTCGCTAACTCTAAATTAGTTTGGCAGTTAACATATATCCCAAGGTATTTCTTCATAATGTAGGTACAGCAGGGGTGAGCGGATGCGAATCTCTGCTGCTCATATCAGAATGCTTTTACTTGTTACAAGGTATTATTATTGCATTTGTCGTGAACTGTTGCCAAATTTTACTCTGGAAGCATGTGAACAGAGTCTGGACGGTGGCAGGCTACAAAATATCGATATGCTAATCGACTGCGGCGTGATGATGTACGATGAGAAAGACCCTAACTTAGGGAAGGTGGAAAGTATTCAGGCACTACTGGCATTTGTGTCATGGTCTAGACGTTTGATAAACGCGTTTGCCACACAAGTCTCAGATCCTGAGCTAATAGGTGCGGCGGAAAAAAACATTTGTGGATGTCTAAGTTGTCTAGCTCGAACCATTGACAGGCTGAACAAGACTTTACCGATTGAACAGCTTTTGTTTTCACAGGCTCAAAAATCAAGTGGTTTAACTTTCGATACACACGGCCTGGTATCAGAATCGGCCTACACCTCATCGGCTTCCTCATCTACCGTATGAAAATATTGTATGTCGGCATTTCTGATCGTTTAGGCAATGGGACCTCCTGGGAAGCCTAAAAAAGACGCTCGTTCATTTCATGATCAAGTGTCGGCTGCATTGACTGATTATTCGGCACGTGATATGCATTCTCATTGCGTTCAGCTCATGATCGTAGTTGGATGTGTTTCAACTACTCAGTCCAGAGCTTCAGCGCGACTGCAAGCTACAGGCATGTCATGAATTGTTAAATATTGATATTTACGTTGATAGCCCAAAGCTGTTGAAACTTTACTGCAACACTTGTCGCGCAGCATGAAGACCGCAGGACAGCAAACCCATGACACTAATAAGACCGCGCTGCTTGAAACCGTGTGCCGCCTCGTGGCACAGATACTATTGGATCAGAAAACGGGAGATCTATCAGATTCAGCGTACTCGAGTGCATGCGTATGTGTCCAGATCTTTGCAAAGTGGATGATGGACGATGATCACCAAGCTGCGGCAATACGGCGCCTGGGAGCCTGTTTTCCTTCAAATGGAGCCAATATTGAAAAGGTCGCGGGAGGTGCCATCCTGCTTGACTATATTGAAAGTCTAGTGGCAAGCAGAGTGGATTCTGCACCGCCCTTTGAGCTGGTAAGAACTATCGCATCGCTGATGGACCTCCGACAGAAACTCTTTGGATTGGAAGTAGATGAGCGGGTCGATGCGCTGAATGAGCAGCTTCGCGGCTTTGTTGCAAGCATGTTGAACGATTCGGCAAGCACTATATGGACGGTATCCATGCAATTAAATATGAATATGTTGGCGCATAGGCTTACTGCTGGCGCAGACCTCCAGCTTGTCGTGGGCAACTACGCAACTTATTCGAATGTCGGACGATGCATTGACCGTCATCCACGATCTGGTATCCACGGTGATACCCAGCGTGCTCGACAGTGGCACTCCGGTACCGGGGCCATACAGCTTTGTAACCGCCTCCAACACGACAGTGATATACAAGGTGGCCTTAACTGTACGATGATCGTGTCAGCTGATAGCGCCTAGATTACATTTGAAACATTTGTGGATCTGGTCGACGAATCTTTTGCAACACTGGAGAACCTGCCGGTGCTGGTGAGCACCTTCAAGGACTTGATGGCCATTGTGAAACGGACAGAGAAGCGCCCAGTGCTGCTGGCAGCTCTCAAATTCGGCGGCAAATTCGTGGACAAATTCAACAAGAATTGTTTTGCGGTAATTGAGCTGGGATTCACGGTGGACATGGCCGCGCTCAATGCTGCACTAAAAACACTGCAACAGGGCACCAGGGCACTGCAGGTGTGATTACGTGTTTAAACCATTCTGTCATGTACATAAACTTAAACCACAGATGCTCTGCGTTCATGCCAAAGACTTCAAGGACGCTTCGCTGGTGAACTTGGTGCCTACCGTGAAACGATCGCTGGAGACCTTCATATTCTCCATGAAGCAGCTGCTCACGAAGCACGGCGCTCTGGCCGCTTTTTGGGTCGGCAATCTGCGCCACCGGAATCTGCGTGGCGACATTATTGCCTCACAAATGCCGGAAGAGGATGAAGCTGAATGCGACAATGAAACGGAGGGCATGGAACAAGCTCAACCACCGAGAAAAAAGGCGAGGACATCGGCAGCTACCAGGAAGCGCAAGGGAAAAGAGCGAGCTGACCGCTCATCGACGACCCCCGATGACGACGGCGAGGACACGGAACCCTCACCGGAACCGATGCCACTCACGTCGACCTACGTACATGACAGCGACGATGATGACAGCGACATGGACAAGGATGTTGATGGACGTGACGGAGTGGACGGGGACGGAGACGACGAAGATGCCGACAGTGGCGCAGACATGTCGACAGCCTTTGACAGCGCCCTGGGTGACGACAGCATGATGGAGTCGGACAGTGCCTAGAGTTGTGTTTAGTCGTCATGGCAGTCCCCGGCAACGCGACAGCAAACACCACGCACCACGACACGTCGCGCCAGACGCGCTCACACGCACACACGATAATACACCTCTGTACTTATACACGTACATACGCTTGGAATGTTTTACCCCGCGCTGTCTGACGGCGAGCAGAGCCCGGCGGTGTCCGTGCGCTCCAATTCACGCCCGCCCGACTATCACGTCCCGATGCCGACCAGTTCACCGTCCTACACGGACCACAGCTTCACCTACAGCTTTGACAGTTCGGCGCCTGACACGCCCGTAATAGTCCGGCCAGCTGCGGCGCAGAACAACATTAACAACAGCAATGGCAACGGAAAGGCGAAAAAGAAGGCAGCATCTACCTCATCCTATGCCAGGCCGTGCTGTCTGGGTCTGGCGGTGCTGGGCGCCATATTCCTCATCACGGCCATTGTGGCGGTGGTGCTGGTGGGACGACTGCCCACCATGGAGCAGGGCAGTGTGTCGCTTGTCAAGGTGGACACTCCCGACAGTCTGACCACGATAACTAGCGCCACATCCGTGATATCCATCGACTTGCAGCTGCGAGTGGACGCCTCCATACACAGCTACAGTGTGGTGTCGTACGACGTGAAGCGCTTGGTGGTGCAGGTACATTTGCTTGATACATGCACAGTGCGTAGTGCATAACCACTGCGTAGATTGACAGCGTGACCACGGACCAGGTGACGGGCGCGCTGGAGGTGGGCAGCCACTTGGGAAGTGGAGAACCGGCCGGCCCAGTGCGCATTGCCTCTCGCGCCACCACCGCCATCACCGTGCCCATCAACCTGCAGTTCAAGGGCAACATCAACGACCCGCTGATCAGCGGTGTGCTGCTGGCGTGCGGCGCGTTCGGCGACCGCAAACCGCTGCAGCTCCACTACGCCGCCTACATTGACATATTCTTCCTGCGCGACGTGCAGGTCAAACAGGACTTTATCTCGGTGGACTGCCCAGTGGACACGAGCACGCTGGCCGGGATACTCGGCGGACTCAAGTCCGGGCTGGACATTGGCAAGGGGTTGGTGGACAGTCTGCCAGACCCGATATAGCAGACGGTGCCCGATATAGTCTCTCAGGTGCCCAACGTGGTCCCGGGCGATGTGGCCAACACGGTGCCCGATGCCGTCAATAGTGGCGCCGATGTCATACAGGACAAAACCGGTATCGACCCGGGCCAGGTTGTCGGCTCCATTGGCGGCGGCTTGTTTGGACGGTGATATGCTGTACACATTCACTCATGCATACATAATATACACACGATGCTATAAATAGACTTTCAACATAATATTGACAGACTGGCAGACAGCCGCTGTGACAAATAGACTTCTTGTTACAGTAGGTAAGTAAGAGGGAGAAGAGAGAGTGGCGCGCAGACACCTTGACAGAGTGACAGACAGATTGACAGCTTGACATATTCACACACATGGCAATTGTCGCGACAGAGAAGCCGAGCAGCGGTGTCACGCCCACGGAGAAGGCGTCGGTGGACGCGTACTTTGCGGCGCACAATATTCCACGCGTGCTAGAGGTGCGTGTGTGGCACGCGTCTGACTCGCCTCGCTGCTTAACTGTTGTCGTGTGTGTGTATGTAGTCCCTGGTGGCTCAGCTGGCGTTCCATCGCCCCGACGAGCCCGTGCAGTTCATGCAGCGACACCTCGAAGAGATTACACAGCACCACTCGGCTGCCTCCATTCCCGTGGTGCCGGCCGAGTTGGCAGCGCGCACTGCTCGCTCAAAAAGCATCGCCTCGCGCCACGTTGACTTGAACGGTGACGCGCCTCCAGCGGCTGCAGCAACACCCGCGTCTGTTGCGAAACCCGCCTCTGCTGCTACAGCGACCACAACGAATACTGCGGTGGTCGAGAACAAGGTTAGTGGCGCCAAGTCCAAGCCTGTGACACCGGCTGCGCCCGTACCGGATGACAATATGGCGGCGGCACTACCACCGGCAACTGTGAAAGACGTGTCACAAGCAGTGCCGGCCGTGTTAGAAGAGCGCGTCAAGCCGTCAACTGCACCCCGCACAGAAGAAGTGTCCGCAGTTACTACCGAGACATCGGTGAACGCCATTGTAGACCCCATCAGTGCATCACAGCCCGCAGAGCCTGCAACCGCTGAACCGCCAGCCGCTGTAGAACAATCCGCGATTACACATGCCGCCCAGACCGCGACAGAGCCCTCATCGCCACCGCTACTGTCAAAGGCAGTATTTGGTATGTGCCTTCTCAGTTGTATCACTTGTTCTCTGACACATGCATAAAGTGCTTGGCGGTCCCGGATCCGGCAAGGGCACCCAGTGCGCCAAACTGATTGCCGAATTCGGCTACAAGCACATATCAGTGGGCGATCTGTTGCGCGAGGAAGTAGCGCGCAAGTCCGACATTGGACTGGAGATGGACGCGCTGATGAAGGAGGGCAAACTAGTGCCGACGGCCACCGTGCTCAAGATCCTGCAGCAGACACTCACGCAGCTGCTCGCCGCCGGCACCGGTGTCCTCATTGACGGATATCCGCGTGAGCTGTCCCAGGCATTGGAATTTGAGCGCACGGCAAGTGGCTACAGATATATATATATATATATATATATAATTAACACATTAATTAATGCGACTAGGTGGGAATAGTGCCCAAGGTGTTGTACTATGACTGCAGTGAGGCCGAGATGAAGGTGCGATTGTTGAAGCGCGGCGAGACCAGCGGACGCTCCGACGACAACGAGGAGAGCATCGGCAAACGTCTGCGCACTTTCGTGGAGCAGACGGTACCGGTGGCCGACTACTTTGAGCAGAGCGGCCGGTTGATCCGTATCCGCTCCGACACCGGCACCGCCGACGACGTGTACGCACAGACACGTCCGCACTTTGTGGTCCCCGCGGAAAGCGGTGTCGGCCAAGAGGCACCTGCTGCTTAACCGACTGTCACCGAGACTCGGACTACAATAACAGGCAATAGGCAATAGAATCATAGCGGACGGCAAAGACTACTATAGTGATAGTTGATGTGCTGTCATGGATGTTGTCGCGGTAAATGGCTGCGCTGCGATCCTCGTGGACTTGTATGCGCGCACCTGCTGCACAAAGTCCTCAAACAAGTTCATTGTGTCCAGCGGGCCGCCACACGCCTCCGGATGGAACTGAACGCTGGAATGCGGCTTGGATACGTGCCGAATGCCCTCATTGGATCCGTCGGTAACTGCAGCAGTTAGTTAAGTAGTTGTTTAGTGTCGACGTGCTGCATGACAGAAGAATAACAGACAGACCGTTTGAAAAGTACGTTTCCCACCCAGGCGGCAGTTTGGAGTCATCCAGGGCAAAGCCGTGATTCTGCGACGTGATCACACACTTGCCTGTCACGTGGTTGCGGCACGGCTGGTTGTGTGCGCGATTGCCAAACTGCAGCTTGTACACGGGCACACCCAGCGCCGCGCCCATCACCAGGTTGCCCATGCAGATGCCAAACACGGGCCGATCTTGCGCAAGCAGTTTGCGCACATTGGCAATGGTGGCCGGGCAGCTCAGGGGCGAGCCAGGCCCGTTTGAGATGAAGACACCGTCAAACTCGGCGTGCACTGACACGTCAAAGTCGTGCGGCACCAGCGAAACCTGGCAATCAAGTTGGCATAGCTGCCGAATGATATTGTGCTTTGCCCCGCAGTCAATAAGAGCAATACTGTGCCGTCCACCTACATATGTACATCATTTTAATTAACTACAGTTTGTGTTGTACATATAACGGATATGTGTACTTGCCGCGATTGAACACTTGGACTGTCCGAGTGGACACGGCTGCCACCAGATTGTCCGACATTACATCGTGCCATGTGTCTGCACCGCTGTCTGCAGCCAGGTCACTGCCGTCTGACATTCGTCCCAGCGTGGACCCCTGGTCGCGCAGCAATTGGGTGAGTTGCCGCGTGTCGATACCGGAGATGGCGGGGATGCCTTCGCGTTTGCACCACTCACCCAGCGACTCGACGGCCGCCCAGTGCGAATACTGAATGGGTTAGTATGCACCGTGTTGAGGTTACAAACAGATAAATATATATATATACCTTGGCAGAGTAGTCGGCAACCACGATGCCCTCCACGTGGATGCGGTCGGACTCAAAGTGCCTTTGGAGACCGTACTCGTCGTGCACATGCGCCGGCACGCCGTAATTACCAATGAGGGGCTGAGTGAACACCAGGATCTGGCCACGATACGACGGGTCTGTCATGGACTCGGGGTAGCCCACCAACGACGTGGTGAACTATCGGTGGTAATTGGGTGTCAGCAAGTGCGTTTGTGTGTGTTGAGTGGCATCACGAACCACCACTTCGCCGGATGCAGAGCGATTTGCACCAAATGCCGTGCCGTGAAACACCTGGCCCGACTTGAGTGTCAGGCAAGCCGTGGACGCAAACCGCGCCAATGTCGGCCGTCGAAGCAGCGGTTGCATCTTTACAATTATGCGATGGAATATCGTACGATTGACTGCGCGATTGTCTTCCTTTGAGATACGATAACGGTGTAGGTCTTGCAGTTACAGCTAGCACCAGATTTTATGTACACGTTCAAGATATTTAAAAATGTGTATGTATGTATTAGGACAGACACGTTCATGTATATTTCCAATTAGACAACTTTCATGTTCTGATAAAAATTACAAGACGAGCTTGTTCATCTGACCGACGCTCGGCGCCGACAGTGATGGCTGTGTCGATGGACCGGCCACCGTCTGCAATTGCTTCAACAGAGTAAGTTTGGCTTCCAACATGGATTTGACGTCGAGAAATATTTCGCGCTGCTGCATTTTGGTCACTTGCTGCAAGGCCTGCTGGAAGTTACAGTGTTAAAACGTGGGTGAATGAAATAATTCAACCACGACTCACATTAGCATTATTGTCTTTTTGTTGCTCGCGCAGACTACGATTTTGTGCCTCTAGCTCGGCAATCTTTTTCGTGTACAGCTCGCGGTATGTCTTGAATCCCCGTTTGCTTTGCAGCGCCGCCACGTAATCGTCTCCACCAATGTACGATTTCATTTCCAGGTTCACTGTACTCACATCAGTACTTATCTGGCGTAAGAGATATACACTTCTCAAGATACCTCTCTCTTCTGTGGCATTCGCCGTTTCCAGTGTTGCTTGCGTAACGAAAAACGCACTTTCCAAATCGGATAGCTCAGCGAATGCTTGCTGCAGCCTTTTCTCTTGTTCAGCATTTTCCCTGCGGAAATATATTATAATTCTTTTTATCCAGAATATAGTCGCATACACGTCAATGCCCATCATAATGGCCTCGTAATGCTTCTTCTTTTCCTTGTACCGATGTTCCAAATCTTGTACCGTGTCCCGCATCATCCTTACTTGCTTCACCTGTGGTCCAAGTTCCGTCTTTTCATCCTGCAAGTTTGATGAATTGTGAGGCAAATAAGAGTAAAAGCCTACTTCAATGATACGATTGAGCTTTTCTAGTTCTACTGCCAGTTCATCTGCAGTCATTTCTCTTTTGTCTTCGTTAAGCTGCTTATGCTAATGTGATTTTGCACGCAACACGTCGCTGTTACGTACAGTGTTGCCACGAAGGGAATTCGTGTCAATCGTTTTGCCTTGTCGTTCCGCCACTGCTTTCAGCTCCAATACTCTGGTTTTTAGGCTCTTATTGGAATGTCAGTTGATGTTGAATGTTTCGACTATGAGACAATCTTGCCTCAATGGTGCGCTCCAAAATGACGTTTTGTGCATTCTGCTGACTCAACTCTCGCTTCTTCTCCTTGTACACTATGGCACGAGACCGCAAATCGCCGGCAAACTTTTTGAACTGCTCTCCCGACGGGACCTGTAGTGTCAGATTGAACAAAGGCAAAACAAGATTTGCCTCATTGTCGGCCATGTCTTGACGTTTCGTTGCCAATTTGGACTGCGCCAACTTGTACTCATCTAGCAGCTTCTGCAATTTCGCGGCCGCAGTGTCTCGCTTGCTAGCAATCATGGCCGCCTGCTGACGAAATATCGTCAGCCGATCATCGATGGGCCTATGCATGCAATCAGAAACAGGGATGGTCACGGTGCAGCAACCAACAAAATACACACCCAGCTGCCTTCATCTTTTGCTGAGATAAACGGGCGATCGTACTATTATGTTCCGCCACCTTGGCCTCAGTTTGACGAATAAGTTCTGCGTCCACGGCCTTCAATTGACGGACGGCACCCATTCCACCTTTTGCCACCGTCTTCTCCTCGATCGTCTTTTGCAATTTGTCCTTTATCAGATATTTGTTGACCTTGACATCATCCTTCAACTTTTGTATCATGTTTTCGGGAGTCGCAACGAATCCAGACTGCACGATTATCATTGCGGCGGCGTATGTAACACATTGACACATACCTTGACGTCACGAAATCGCAACTGCGCCTGCAAAATCTTTTGATCCAGCGCCGCCTGCGCCTGTACAGTATCCTTGAGTCTGTGCCGTTAGCTATTGAAATATATGACTTGCTTTACAAACCGCTGCTTAAGGTCAAGCTCTTGTGCCTGTTCCAATCGAAGCTTTCGTGCCGCCTCTACCCACACTTGATGGTCTGGCTAAGCACCAAGTTAATACGGACTACAAGTTCTCAAATGGAAAAATTATTACCAAGTGCTCCACTTTGCGCTGTAAACGGTGCGTGCGAGACAAGAGCTGCGATTTTTCCTCCTCCATCTGCTTCATTTCCTTCTTGATCTCGAATCGAGTGTCGCAGTGCTCACGCCACTCTTCATGCGCCTTGTGCACCGTTTTGAACTGGCTTTGCAGCTGCGTGACTTGGCGGCACAGGTTGGCAATAACTAAATCAACCTCAAATATGTTAATACTAAGTGTATTTACATATATCAATGTGTTGCCTTCATCAGCCATAAAGTCTTGAGGAACATCCAGCGGTGTGAGAAGAGGAGCCAAATATGCACGCTTGCGCAAATCATCTTCACGGCGCAGCAAATGCTCCATCATCTCCAGAATGAGCGCTCGGTCTCCCGCCAAAAGTCGCTGCCTGATATCGGCATTGTCCCCGCTGGATTTGAGAAGATTATTAGAATGTTAACAGAACTGAATACACTGCACCTTGCTGCATTGCTGGCTGACGCGGCACCAGGACGGAACCGCATCAGTCTCATGTAGTCCGTCACCCGCTCTGCTGTATCTGCCGGCGTTTCGGCCCGGAGCTGAATGGCCCTGTGCACCGACATTGGGTTCACAGAGTCGATGTGTACAATGCAATCGTGCAGCAGTGACATCAGCCCGAACAGCGAGAGGCTCTCTGAACCGGCAGAGGACTCGCCCGCAAGCTGCAGCCGTGTTAGCTGCCGGCTGAATGGCGGTCGCGACAATCTGTCCAAGAGGAACTGCGACGCAGTCGTCGTTGTCATCGTAGTCATTGTTCAATCAAAAGAAGGATTGCTACGCATTGTGTCCTGCTGAAGTAGCCTCGGCTCAGTATCTGATATCAAAGATATATATCTATAAATCTAGCGCTGCTGCGGGAGTGCAGTGGACGTATTTTGCGCCGGACCAGTAAGGGTAATCATGCGATCAGAGGTGAGGTAAAAGTAGCCCAGCAGCATGAACGCGATCAAGGAAGCCGCAAAAATGGACGTCAAGGTACTTGGCAAGCTGCTAGTAGAAAAACCAAGAAGCAGTTCCGCTCCCAGAGCTCCCAAATAATTCCCAAGCACGGCTATAACAACAAAAAGCGGAAGAAGCGGCACCACCGATATGATTGCGCCAGTTAGTAGCAGAGTGCTCTTGGTCTTTTGCCACGCCAGAGTTGTCCGGTTCGCCGTCACAATGTCTTGGATCGGTTTGGATGCGTTGACGCGCCCATTCACTGCAGCAATTTGTGCTACTTGGTCATAAAAGGATTTGTAGCGGCGAAAGATGCTGCACTTGTTTATATCGGCGGTGCAATCGCGGTGCCAGTCAAAACATTTTGCCATCGCGCTGCACTCTGATGCCACTATGTAGTCGCGAAACTTTTTCAATTCATCATCAGCACCAATGCGGCAAAGGACATCTGGAATCGGGCCTGTTTTTGCCACTGAAGTT
>JAZDSV010000158.1:0-11474 GCA_036784855.1 Aphelidium insulamus | reverse complement strand
GCCCTTTATCGGTACCTCAAAACTTTCCTGGCTGGGGATCGTTAATTATCAATTCCATACATTGAATTGGTAAATGAACTCACTCGAACGACGACATATCCGATATCTGCATAGAGTCGCCGCTGCTATTAAAGGTTTCGCCATCACCAAGAGTCAGACCGAATGGGGCTGAGGCATTGCTTCTGCGAAGAGTTATAAAGTGCATGGTACCGTTGCAGTAGGACAACGAACCCGCGCCGATTGCCGCTAGAGAAGTCAGGAATTTGAAACATAACCGGGCGCGGCTCCTGCGCCACTGGTTCATCTTCGCCGTCAGCAGCCTGCGACATTGTGGGTACAATTGAGGATTTCCGTCGTGATATCGGCCTGCACAGTGATGTGAAGGTAAGGTCGCAGAAAATATGCCCACTTATACAAACCTGACATGCGCCTGTCCAAAAAAGCTGACCCGACGACCAGATTGTCGGCCATTCTGTGAAGCATTCTGCAGTTCACTGTTGGCACATTGTGTTAGTGTGTTGCTAGTGCGCAGTCAGGGCACAGCACGAAGCATACTCTTGGTTCAGTGTCAGTGTCAGTGTATCATTCTCATTCTTGAGAATGCTCTTCTTGACGGGGGCTGCGCGCTGTACACACACTCATTAACACAACGATGTGTGTAGGTGTAGGCGACATACACCAGTGCCACCGCCGACGCTCTGACGCCGCTGCTCATCGTCGCTCATTGTTGCCAATTGCTTGTTATAACTGTGATTGTGCGCGCTGTGTATGCCGCTGTGTGTGTGGCTTCTTAAATAGCAGTGCCGCTTAATGCCGATGTATTATTTATAATCAACCTGGCTGCAATACAATACGCGCACACTGCAATATTTACAGCCAATCCAATACACTTTACAATGGGCGAGAGTCGACAGGAGCTGCTGGCATGGCTGAATGACCTGCTGCAGCTAAACTACTCCAAGGTGGAGCAGATGGGAACTGGTGCTGCACTGTGCCAGATCTTTGACTCCATCTACGGTGCGTGCCGTATGCATGACGCACTTTGTACTGTCTGACACCGCCTCGCCTCACTCACTCCTTCCTCACTCACTTCTTCCTCACTCACGGCGCATGCAGGCGACGTCCAGCTGAGCAAGGTCAAGTTCAACACGGTGCAAGAGTACGAGTATGTCAACAATTTCAAGGTGCTGCAAAAGTGCTTCACGGACCACCAAGTGGACAAGGTGAGTGTGCCATATAGTATGCGCGTGTTTGAACTCTGTCACCCCGCCAGGTCATTCCCGTCACCCGCCTGGTCAAATGCAAGTTCCAGGATAATTTGGAGTTTCTGCAGTGGGTGAAAAAATACTGGGACTCTTACTTCCCTGGCGGTTCCTATGATCCGGTGGCGCGGCGCAAGGGTGCACCGGGCGCATCGCTTGGTGCCAGCTCCAAGAATGGGTCCAGCAGCAGCCTCACTGCCAAGAAGACTGCTCCAGCTGTGTCTGGTACATACATACATACATATGCCAGAGCTATGCATGTTGCAATAATATAATATGGGTAGCACCGCGCAGTGTGGCCAAACAGTCGGCGGCCGGGCCTGGACGTTCAATGGCCATGGCGCGTAACGCCCCTGCACAGCAGTCTAGTAACCGTGGCAGTGGCGGTGACAATGCAGAGATGCAGCGCCAGTTGACACAGCTCCAAGTGACGGTGGAAGCGCTGGAGAAGGAGCGCGACTTTTACTTTGGCAAGTTGCGCGACGTTGAAGTGCTTATTCAAAATCGTCTGGGTAAGTGCACGAGTCCGAATAATTTAGTAGTTATATTCTTGTAGACGAGGAGACCGAAGACTCACCGGCTGGTCGGCTGTGCAAAGAAGTTCAGACGGTGTTGTACAGCACGGAGGAAGGATTTGAAGTGCCGCAGGAGAACCAAATCCCCGACAGTGTGAATGCCGCTGCGCCAGTGACTGCCATGGAAGAGGAGACCTTTTAATCTTCATCGCGCGTTAGTGTCACTCTAGCCAAATGAATATTTTTGCATCTCCAAAACTTGTCTTTTTCATAGTGAGATGGGGCTTACCATCCATTGCATTGCATTTCGAATAATCGCTGCGACTAAGGGACCTATATATTATTTATATCATTTGATTCCACATTTCTCTCTGATCATACATACATCGCATATTGTTCAGGTTTAATGCGAGCCTAATATTGGGCGTCTGTGCACCCAAGCGTCCCAAGACGGAACGTTAATATTGCAGCAATACGTCGGCGCCATCTGATTGGTTGGATGCGACATTAATCAAGCGGTGATTAACGCGCGGAGAACAGCGCTCGCCTTCATCCAGCAAACCGCGCCGCCGACAGTGTAACCCCAAGCACATGTTCTCCGACTTTGCGTATTTGGATCGGGCAGCCATGCTGTCAGTTTCGCTACTCTTTGTCCTGCACAGGCTATCAGTGGCCGGCGGACTGACCTCGTTGGGACTGCGAACAATCAAACGTGTGGAACTCAAGGGCATTGCCATTATGCTGTTCCTTCTGGCGCTAGTGTCCATGTTAATCTACGACTGCTTGGCCAGCTACATAAAGTACCGTGAGGGCTACTGGGTCGATCAGGTGACGGGTTTGATAATTACGCGTCCAGTGGAAAAGTACATTGAAGCCGACCGTCGCCTCTTTCCCAGCATCTCCATTTTGATGAACTTGTCCATGACACTGCAGTGCTCGGCTCTGTTCCTGGTGATGGCACTGTGGAACCACATGTCCAAGGCAATGTTGAATAAGCAGTTCATGACCAGCGTGGAGTTTAAAGTGTACGCCGTCTACTCGCTGGTCAGCTTCACGCTGTACCCGTTCCTGCAGTTCTGGTACTTTTTCAGCCGAAACGTGCTAGTCACCACGGTAGTCCCGGCATTCATCTACTGCTTCCAGTGTATCGTAATGATGGTGCTCATACAGAGTAAGTTCATGGCTTGCGGCAGTATGCCTATCGTGCTTACCATATTGTGCAGTTGCCAATAAGAGATTCCGCAAGCTTATTGCGCAGCTCCCGAGTGGATCTAACGCCACTTCACGAGTTGTATATTATGCGCACATGAACTCGTACCTGTTTCTGGCCGTGCTCTGCACTCTGGTCGGTCTCAGTGCCATAGTTATTGACGCTGTCACCACCGACATGTTCCCCTTCAACAAGCTGTTGCTGGACGTGTTTACAAAACTGTTCACATTTGGATACACGCTCATCTTCCCCATCTCCATTATGATTTTGTGTCCGGTGGCTGGCGATGAGCAGCACTCCACTACGATCAAGAAGAAGCAGCCAAAACCGGCCGTTGTGCACACTCGAGCAATGGTTGGAGGTAAAGCTCCCTCCCCGAATGCCATGGACACTGAGCGCCGACAGCCCGACTGGCACTCAAAGTCCAAGACGCGTCCAAACATTCTGCCGCCACGCGTGCCGGAACCTGCCACGCTCGCCAGTAGTTCTGCACTGTCATCAACTGGGGGCGCGCCACTGTCCGTGCTCACGTCGCCCACCAGCACTGTGAGATCGGCATCTTCGGACGCGTCATCCTCTTCCCCGGAGAAGAAGAAGGTGCTGCACCGTGACACTCGCGGCTTCTTTCGCCTGCAGCAAAAGACTAATGCCGTCCCAGTCAGCCCGGATCGACTTTTCCCCGCCGGCGATGATCGCGTATGATCTGTACATCTGTACTCAATGTACATCCCAGAAAAGCCATGAATGCAATAAACTGTACTTAATAATTGAATGCTTTATTTGCCGCATTACAAGCAGGCGCTGTCTGTATGGAACGCTAGCATATTCATGCACCAAATATTATTGCAATGTAATGCAAAGAGAGTATACTCTCTTTGCTATAGCGAACAACAATCACAATCACAATCACAGAGGCAATTTTCCATTTGACGCGTTTTCACATCCTTGCCGCAAGAAAATCGACGCGCCGCCATGCAGCAGCATGGCTCAAAGCAGCTCAACACCAAAGGCGGTGGCAATCGATTCAAGGCGGGTGCTGCCCGTGCCTAATTGGTGATACGGCTGACGCTCATCTAGTTCACCTCCTTCATTGATCGCGTCAAAGATATCAATGTGGACGTGACGCGACGTATTGGCAGCACGGCCGAGTCATCAGCAATGCAACTGGATGACGGCCAGTCCTCGCTCTTTCACCAGCAGCTGAATGAGTGGAAGGAGCTGAATTGCACGGCGCATTTCACCCAATTCGTGGGCGAGATTTCGCCATTATGCCGCACATTCAACCAAGTCTACTATCACAAGGATGATATATGTTCCATTCTGATGAAGCATTTGGCGATTCCGCATTCTCTCGCCTACGAACCGCTTTTAAAGTGCGTGTGCATATAAAGCGTATGAACCTATGAAAGCTAAACTAAATGTACTTGTAGACTAGTGCCAAGTCTTGCGTACGATCTGCGCCAGGAATTCTATCCGTATTTTCCTGGATTTGTCAATACATTAGCAAGTCTGCTGCGGAATGATGGACAAGACGTGGCAATATTAGAGGTATCTATAGTTGTTTCTGCTTAATAGCGTTAATCAACTTATGCCAGGCTGTTTTTCACTGCCTGGGCTTCATGTTCAAATACTTGCGCAAGCAGCTCGTACAAGACTTTGCGCAAACGTTCCAGTATGCGAATATTTGTCTAACCGGCTTCAAGTTCAATAATTCTTACATTGACTAGATTGATAGTGCCACTATTGGCGGATCGCAGCCAATTCGTGCGCACATTCAGCGGACCATCGATTGCATTCCTTCTCCGCAAAATGCCCATTGAAAACGTGAGAAATGCCGTAAAAGTGATTGTGGACTCGCTCCGTGACCGCAATTCGGAATGCTACTGTGAAGCGGTCGCGTCGCTGCTTTTCGAAAGCATCAAGGGTCCACAGCATGGTTTCCACTCGAGAATGCCCCTTTTTGTCCAATACTTGCTATCGTGTTTGACGGCTGATCATGCTGCAGCTGGCGAAGCCAATGGTGCGTCCTTCATTCGCATGCTGGTTGTAGTAATAATTTTACCGTAGACGCCATGACGATAAGCAAGTTTATCACTCTGGTGGCGCTTCACTCCAATGACAGATCAATGTGTGATGTGGTGGCCGCAATCATTTCCAGATCACCATCGGAACCGAGTCGTCTGCTTGCAGTGGTTGCAAACGCATTAAAAATTTGCATCACCGTGCGCCTTGGTCAAAAGTCGCGTCAGTGCTTAAACCAGTTTCGTGGATTTTTGGCTGCAAATGTCACCCACGTAGTCAGTTCCTCGAGGAAAGAACTCTGTGCTCTGGCTGCCAAGTATTTGAGCTTGGTTGCGGACGACCACGACTGCCTGGTTATGTATCTCGAAGCACTATTTCAATATGAGGATGTTGGAATGACACTTGGCTTTTGCCGGATGCTCTTTGTTCTGATGTCTGGAATTGATCCAGTATTGCATAACATTATCCTGGAGCGAGTTGGAAACTACATGTCGTCTCGACTGGCAGAACAAAACTATCCATCGTGTGCGCTTTTCCTGTGCCAATGGGGGTCTTGCAGCAGCGATGTATCGATTAATGTTCCTTCAGCGATGCGTGAAATGGTGGCCAATTCAGTGCGCACTGCTATTGATTTTGCTCAGCCGTTTAAACCAAGCCCCGACAATTCCCTGATGGAATCGTTATCATTGCTCTCGCTGTCAGCGAGTAAAGCGTTGCTTCATTTGTCGGACTCCGGTGCCGTATTTCTTCGAATCAAAGAACTTGCCGAGCACCTATGCATGGCGGATCTGTCAGACGCGGCTTCGGTGTACTTTCTGGGCACCCTTGGCTACCTTTGTCGATCAATAATTCTTGTTGACGGAGAATTGCCTGTTCACGCACTTGACGTGCACACCCTCCTGGAAAACGTGTTGCGCAAATATCCCACCAACTCCAACATCATTTGCGCCATGGTTGACTACGCATCCAGAGTGACAAAGCTGGATGGCAGTCGATATTCCATTGAAAAACTTGGCGAATTCCTGGAGCTGTTGGAACCAAACTTGAAGTCACCCATCAAGTTGTTGCGTTGCAGCTCCCTAAAGTTGCTCAGTTTATATCAACAATTCGACCTTCGGCCAGTTTATGGGCAACCAGACGGAAGGTGCAACATTTTTGAGTTGTGCTTGGCCTTCGAAGAAGTCCCAGACCAGTTTGATCACTATCGCGAAAAACTTGCACGATTAAAGCGAATTGAAGTGCTGGCAATCGATTTGCAGCGACTTCCGCAGTTTTACGGCCGCGTTGTTCCGCTTTTCTTGTTGGGAGTGCTGACTGTTAACTTTCAGCCGTTATGGAAAGAAGCTTCGAGAATATTTATGGCTTATGCCTCGGTGGGCGTGTCGTCTAGTAAATCTGGCGGCGCAATTGATGGACGTGCGATAGTATGGCAACTATGGTGGGCGGAAATATCAAAATTTCAGCACCTGAAGGAGATGCAGGCACAGTTGCCAACCTTTGATGCTCTCAAGCCGATCGCAGTTTCAATTTGTGATCGGGACCAGGGAGTACGCTTGCACGCTGATCACGAATCCCCATTCTTCGATGCTGGGCTACTGCAACTGTCCATCTTGGCAGATGAATCGCTTTCGTATTACGATGTCAATAGCGGTTTCAAGGAGCGACTATTCCGCGAGACATTTCAAAGCCTTTTTAATGCTTCTGAAATTGCACAGTTTCGTTTCGATACTCGGAACTATTTTAATCTGCTGATGACCGCCATGGCGGAACACAATCCGCAGATGGCAGAGCACTTTGGCGACACTCTATTTGCGCCAACCCTAATTCGCTTCTATGATGACGAATTTAGGAAGTCAAGCACCGATACCGACACTACGTCCCCAAAGCCATTCATGATTGGATATCTGAATCTGCTATCAAAGTTTCGCAACACTTCGGTATCGTGCAAGCTGAACTCAGCTCGACTGACAGAAATCTGCATGGAGCTTTTGACTCGAAACGATCCCAAGATGCAATCACTGTCCTTCGAGTGCATCAAAACATTGAAGTGGCCATGCGTGCTCCAATTTGAAGAACCTATCAAGAACATCATTGGAGACAAGACATTGCGTGATCAGCTAACGTCACTAATTGCTGATGGTGACGATGCCATTCCGGATGAGTTTCGCCCGCAACTTATCGGCATTATCATTCGTATACTTGTCGGCAAGCTCGTTCGCGGCAGAGGTGTGGGAAATAATGCAGCTAGCCAGCACGCACGTCGCTGCGCCGTATTGTCGTTCTTGGGATGCTGTCGCGAGTCAGAGTTGAGACTGTTTTTCGAACTGATTTGCGCGCCATTCAAGGCGGTTCCGCCGTATGCGGGCCCATCTGGCACGACATTCGAGTTTGACGACACCGTTCAACTCTATCCCCATGTTCCGCTTGGGAAGCATTTGGGATTTCTTAATCATCTGGAGGACCTGATCAAACAACTCGGCGTGCATCTACAGCCCTTCCTCGGTATTTTACTGCAGCATTTGATGTACGTTGTCAACGACGGCCGGGCAAATGGATCGGACGATACGGTCGAAGGAAAGCAGCGCAAGGAAATTCGATCTGTGGGCATGAGACGAATTTGCGACTTGCTTGCTCTCAAACTGCATAAGGGCGATGGAGTCATCACCTTTGATTTCTCGCCATTTGTAGCAGCAATGTTCCAGCATTTTTTCTCGCCGCGGCTCAAGTTATTCGCGTCGGAGAATGCGCAGTCTCCTAGTACACTGATGGATATATTTTGGACATTCAGCAAATGTCAAGAATATTGCGTGTACCTCACGGCGTACAACTCGTCCGTCTTGACCGTCCTGTTTGACACTCTGTCCACCCCGAATGTCAAGCCTGCTGTGGTGACGCGAATCCTGGACGTTGTGGAAAATTTGCTGGCGGATGAGCAGATTGGCGCGACATTGCTGAAGCCATATGTCGATGGACTGGTAAAAAATTTACAGGTTCTGCTACAATGTTCGTCATCTTTTGCCTCATCGTCCCTCAATCGCGACTTCATTATGCGCCGACAGATTTTCGTGCTATCGCGCATGGCAGCGCTCTCAACTGACGCCGCCCAATTACAGTCTGTTGTGGACCTGCTGTGCCCATTCTTGAAGAAGTCTCACCGGAGTGTGCCTGAAACGACAAAGGGCGACATTGTCCAAATCTTGGCCGATTCATTCGATCGATTGCCTGCTGTTGTCAACCGAAACGAAACGTTGATATCCTCGCTGACATACTACCAAATCGTATGTCACTTATTCTCTACGGTAACTGAGAAGGCTGTGCGGGCTGGTTTGGTGGCCATGTTTTCCAAATTTGCCGAGTGCGATACGTCCATGCAACGAGTTACTGAGATTGTTATCGGATTGAATGCCTTTGACAGTAGTCGATTGGACGCCAAGACTGGGACAAGAGATTAGACGCGTTCCGCGCTACTGAAACGGCAGCCCACGATCTATCAGCCGCTGAATGGCTCCCGATAATTCACAACTGCATTGCGTTTATGAACGATAGCACGGAGAACACTCTGCAGGGCAATGCTTCCGCTACACTTCGTTGCTTTATTCAGCGCACAAGCAGTTTATCCGCCACTGACGAGCCCGAGCTGCAGCAGTCGTGCATGAATTTGATGGTTCACGTGGTAATACCTGCGATGAAGAACTCATTCAAGTCGCACGAAGAACAAGTCCGCCGTGAATGGTTGTCCGTGCTGCAGAGCGTGGCCCGCGATTTTGGCGATCATCCACAGTATCGATATTTGCAACCGCTCTTGGCGAATGGAGACGAGGAAGCCGCAGTTTTCTCCAATTTGCTGCACATTCAGCTTCATCGACGAATGCGTGCATTGCGTCGACTTGCGGCAATTGTAACCGCTGAAGGCAGTGGCTTTCCCTCGGCTGATTTGCGGTCGATCTTCATTCCGCTTATCTCTCATTTCATCTTGGATGGAAGCCTCGGCCGACTCAGCGGTCATCAATTGATTGCTGATGCTATATCGTGCCTTGGCGAGCTCTCGGGACATTTAAGCTGGAGTCATTATTCTGCCTTGGTGAAGCAATATTTCCGGTGGCTCAAGAGTAAGCCTGATTTAGAAAAGGTGCTCGTGCGATCAATTTTGTCGATTATCGACCATTTTCATTGGGATTTAATCGATGTTGGAGATAAACTGACTGAATCCGATGTTTCTAAAACCGTGAGTCGTGATGATGAAATGGACGCTGATAACGATGAGGTGGAAAATGACCGTGATGGCGACGATACGTTCAACACTGTGACTGAAGAAGCTTCAAACAAGGAAAGAATGCTAGACATCGTTCGCAACAAGTTGTTGCCAGATTTGTTCAAAATGTTATCGACTCACGACGAAGGAGATTCCAACCTCGGGATTCGGGTGCCGGTTGCGTTGTCGTATACAAAGTTGCTCCTTGCGCTGCCAAAAGCAACACTGCATCAAGAACTACCCAGGCTACTGCTTACCGTTGCGCAGATTTTGCGCAGTCGCAGTCAAGAAGTGCGTGATGCTGCGCGCGACACTTTGATAAAGATCACAACGATGCTCGGCACGCCCTACGTCTTTTTCGTGATTAAGGAGTTGAAGACGGCTCTGCAGCGTGGCTATCAGATTCATGTTCTTGCGTATACTGTGCATGCTCTGCTCACCAGCGTTGCATCGACAGCCTCAGTGCGCGAAATTGACCATTGCGTCGACGAACTGATGCCCATCATTTTGGGCGACGTTTTTGGCGTGGCCAGCGAGGAAAAGGAGGTCGAGGCCATTGCCACCAAAATGAAAGAGACCAAAACATGCAAGAGCTATGAAACAATCGAGGTTCTGTCGCGCTTGATTGACTTTGCCAAGCTGTCCGACATCCTGGCACCCATTAAAGAGCTTATGTGCAATGTGGCCAGCATCGAATTTTCGCGCAAGGTCTCGGAGCTACTGCGCCACGTTGCCCTCGGAGTCAACGACAATCCTGGTATCGAATTGGTCGATTTTGTGATTTTGATTATGCAAATGATCACGCATGACGGACCTCTCTTTAGCCTTCCGGAAGGTCAAAAAACGTCTGAAGATGACAAGTATGCATCAAATTTCACTGTGCAGTCATTGAAACGAACCGACGCGCAACTGGTGTCTACTGGTGTAGATTTGCTATCGAATTTGCACTTGTTTGAAGAGTTTGGGTTCCAGCTGTTGCTCACATCGTTGAAACGTAACAAGTTTATTCCGGGCGATCGGATGCATTGCAAACTTTTGGACCCGTTGGTCGTCGCACTCGCTGGTAGTTTAACTTCGGCTCATAGCAAAATCGTCATTATGGACCTGAAGGTGATCAACTTACTACTAAAATTTTCGCTATCGAGTTTCAAGGCCAACTTGCCCGCCTGCCTTACCACGATTATGAAGTTGATTTCACGAGTTTCCAACACAGACTCGGACATGGCGCAGCAGAGTTTCAAGCTCATTGCCGGTATTCTGCGTGATTGCAAACGGGCCATACTGACCGAGAAACAAATTGTATTTTTGCTCAAACTCGTCACTCCTGACCTTGAGAATTCGGACAAGCAGCATACTACATTTGGTCTGGTGAAGGCAATAGTTGGGCGCAAATTCGTGGCACCAGAAGTGTATGACCTGATGGAGCATGTTTCAAAGATCATGGTAGCTATCTGCTATGTAACTAGAGGTGGTCCAATCTAATACATTATATTGTAGATTACAAGCCAGACGCAGTCGGTCAGAGACGTGTGTCGCCAAGTGCTGATGCTCTTTTTGCTGGAGTATCCGCTTGGTGCAAAGCGGCTTCAGACTCACATCAACTTTTTGGTCAAGAATCTCGCCTACGTGTACGAGAGCGGCCGGCAGACTGCAATATCGGTGCTAATGGACTTGATCACAAAGTTCCCCGAAAGCGTGGTGGCCGAGTACGAGAAGCTTTTGTTCTTCTCCTTGGTTCTGCGACTTGTCAACGATGACTCGCCGAAATGTCGCGTCATGGCTGCCGATGCAATTGTACTTCTGGCAACTACCAGCAAGTCCTACGATAGCTTCACGGCGCTGTTCCAAATTACGCTGAAGTGGGTATCGGGAGAGGCCAATTTGCGTTGTGCCGGGATACAAACTCTCGGACTTCTGATCGATAGCTTGCCTGGTGCCAAGCGAGTTTCCGCGTTTGAGAGTGCGCAATTGAGCGAAGCCATTGTAGCAATCGACTCCACACTCGACCACGCAAACACTGGCGATCAAGAGGAAGCCACTCACGCCGAGAGGGAAGATTTGGTATCTGGCCAGCCTTGGCAACTTCTGTACTACAGCCTTCAAAGCTTGAACAAGTTGGCAAGTACTTATCCAGCAAGTCTCTCCTCCAAGCTAATGTCCATTACGATACAAAAGGCCCATTCATTGCTACTGTACCCCCACTCCTGGGTTCC
>JAZDSV010000157.1:2500-5000 GCA_036784855.1 Aphelidium insulamus | reverse complement strand
TGAAATCGAATCACAGAATAAAATAATCGAAGAAAAAAGCGAGAAGATTTTAAACAGCATTAATTATTCAAAAGGAATACAAGATTCTATTTTGCCAAAGCAGAACGAAACAGACAAGCTCTTTCCGGAATATTTTATAATGTATAAACCCAAGGACATTGTAAGCGGCGATTTTTATTTTATTGAACCCGTACAAACAAAAAGAGTTAGTTTGATTGCTTTTGCATTAGCCGATTGTACAGGGCATGGAGTGCCCGGCGCATTGATGAGTTTGATGGGGCATAGTATTTTGAAAGAATGTTTGAAAGCGCCTGAAGTAAATAGTCCCGGCGAGGGATTAGATTATTTAAATAAAGAGTTGCATTCATTTTTACGGCAAGGACAAAAAGAAGAACATATTATGGACGGAATGGACATTGCGTTTTGCACTATTGATATGGTGACCGGCGAAGTAATGTTTTCGGGTGCTAATAATCCGCTGTGGATCGTTAGTAAGCGCAAGAATATAAAGGACGAGTCAGGAAACGAATTGAAGTTAAATGTGGAATGGGAAGGAAATAATTTGTATGAAATAAAAGCAACAAAACAGCCGATTGGTTTTAACGAGAACCCTAAAAAATTCCAGAATCATAAATTTAAATTAGAGAAAGGCGACGCGCTGTATTTATTTACTGATGGTTTCGCAGATCAATTTGGCGGACCTAAAGGGAAGAAATATAAATACAAACAATTAACAGAAGTCATTTTAAATTCAGTCAACAAAACCATGCCTGAACAAAAACGCGATCTGGAAAATTCATTCGAAATCTGGAAAGGAAATTTAGAACAGGTTGACGATGTTAGTGTTTTAGGGATTCGCTTCTAATTATAAAGGGAAAATTCTATTTAACATAAGAAAAATTATTTAGGCTCCCACAATTCGATCTTGTTTCCATCATTATCCATAATGTGAACAAATTTTCCGTAATCATATGTTTCAATATTGTCGCAAATAGTAACACCTTCTTTTTTTAATTCACCAACTAACCATTCCAGATTTTCAACGCGGTAATTTATCATGAATTCTTTTTTCGAAGGTTCCATGTATTTGGTGTCTTGTTTAAATGGACTCCAGGCCGTGGATCCTTTTGTGTCTGGCGAATCCAGTTCGCGCCACTCGAAATTCGCGCCGTAATCGGTTGCATCAATTCCAAGGTGTTTGGTATACCATTCTTTTGTTTTTTGCGGATCTGTGCTTTTAAAAAACACACCACCAATTCCTGTTACTCGCTTCATAATTTTTTATTTTGAATTCATTAATGCTTCAATTTCATCAGCCTCTAATGGAATGTTTTTCATCAGATCCATTTGTCCTTTTGATGTTATAAGAACATTGTTCTCGAGACGAATTCCTAAATTCTCTTCAGGAATATAAATTCCCGGCTCAACCGTAAATACCATTCCCGGACGCATTGGTTCATTAAAGAATCCAACATCATGTACATCTAATCCTAAAAAATGAGAGGTTCCGTGCATGAAATATTTTTTGTAAGCAGGCCATGCCGGATTTTGTTTTTTCACGTCGCTTGCTTTTATCAAACGCAATTTTAATAACTCTTCGGTCATTAATTCACCAACAGCTTTGTTATATTTTTCGAAGGTGTTTCCATCTTTCAGCATTTTTGTTGCAGCTTTCATTACTCGTAAAACAGCATCATAAACATTGCGCTGGCGCTTTGTAAATTTTCCGCTCACAGGCAAACAACGTGTAAGATCACTCGCATAATTTGCATATTCTGCCGCCGTATCCAGCAATAAAACATCTCCAGCCTTACATTGTTTATTGTTTTCTACATAATGCAAAACACAAGCGCTCGCGCCGCTGGCGATAATTGGTCCGTATGCAAAGCCTTGACTGCGGTTACGGATAAATTCATGAATTAATTCAGCTTCAATTTCATGTTCCCATACTCCCGGCTTCACAAATTTTAATAATCGGCGGAATCCTTTTTCGGTTATATCGCAAGCCTCCTGAATTAATTCAATTTCAACCGCGCTTTTGATAGAGCGAATTTTATGCATGATAGGAGCAGAGCGTTCGAATTTATGTAACGGATATTTTTGTTGCATCCATTTATTAAAACGCATTTCTGCCGTTTCAGTATTGATGTAGCGACGAGTGTGTTCGTTGCTATTTAAATAAATGTTCTCCGCCTGGAAAACGAAAGACTGAAATATCTTTTCAAATTCGTGATGCCAATAAATATGTTCGATGCCGCTAACTTTTGTCGCCTGTTCTTTAGTTAATTTAGCGCCTTCCCAAATAGCAATTAGTTCGCTGGTTTCTTTAATGAACAAAACCTCTTTATGTTTTCCGTCTTTCACATCAGGAAAAATCATTAAAATAGTATCTTCCTGATCAACACCTGTTAAGTAAAACAAATCACTGTTTTGACGAAAGCCCATTGCACCATCGGCGTTAGTGGGGAGAATATCATTGCTCACAAAAACACCAAGGGAA
>JAZDSV010000156.1:0-12055 GCA_036784855.1 Aphelidium insulamus | reverse complement strand
GATATTTTTTGTCAGCTTTATTTACAATCGGCTTCATGTCCAAGGAGTTTGTGCCTGCATGCTTATATGAAGGTTAATACTTCACAGTGTTGCAAGGCGCTTATCTACTATTTAGATCCCGCACGTTCCCACGTTGGCTCGTTGTGTGCCGCTTCCATCTCAACTTGCTTCCATTCGCGGCTTCTACATTCAACATCCAACATTCAACATTCGATGCCGATGATTCCCGCCACCCCACAGACGGGATTCTTTCGTCTGCCCGCGGTGGAGAATGAGCCCATGGTGCGTGGATTCTTCGATGTGGCGTGCATGCATATACCGTCTCTCACACACCTCCGCGTGCACGCATAGAAATCCTTTGCGCCCGGGTCTGCTGAGCGCTCTCTATTGCGAGATGCACTGGCCGACATGCGCACAACGTGCCCCAATGTCCCAGTGGTTATCAATGGTGTCGCGGTACTGTGTAGTCCGCATGGTATGGTACGGTCATCATTTGTCCTTACACGTCGCGGTGTGTAGACATTTGACGCGGCTACTGCCGACAAGCAGCTGGTTGGGTGCCGTCACGCCGACTCTCTATGCTCCTTCGCCCAGGCCAGTGAGGCGCAGGTGGCCAAGGTTTGTGCAGCTATGTGAGTGTGCATGCTTGACATCTATAATAATATACTTTACTGCAGGCCATTGAGGGCGCGCTGGCCGCACAGCCCGCATGGGAAGCGATGCCGTTCAATGATCGCGCGGCAATATTCCTCAAGGCCGCGGACCTGCTCTCCACAAAGTATCGGTACAAGGTGATGGCGGCCACCATGCTCGGCCAGGGCAAGAACGTGTGGCAGGCCGAGATTGACAGTGTGGCGGAGCTGTGTGACTTTTGGCGCTTCAACTGCACGTACGCGCAAGAGATCTACCAGCAGCAGCCTGGCAAGAACGCGGCCGGCAACTGGAACCGGGTGGAGTACCGGCCGCTGGAGGGATTTGTGCTGGCCGTCTCCCCGTTCAACTTTACCGCCATCGGTGGCAATCTGTGCAGTGCCCCGGCTCTCATGGGTTTGTGCATATATATATATATAATTGCAGTTGAAACACACATAATGTTAATGTACAACTATGTAGGGAATGTGGTGATCTGGAAGCCCGCTCCAGCTGCCGCCTACTCCAACTATCTGGTGTATGAGATCTTGCGTGAAGCCGGCCTGCCGGATGGCGTGATTCAGTTTGTGCCCGGCGATGCTCCGTCCATCGTAAAGGTGTGTGTGTGTGTGTTTCATGTGTACCATGTCTATTCCTCATTTTTCTTAACTGTTTTCATGCAGCAATGTCTGGAGCACCGCGAGTTTGCCGGGCTGCACTTTACTGGCAGCACGCACGTATTCAAGTCGCTGTGGAAGCAGATAGGAATGAACATTGAAAAGTATCGTTCGTATCCGCGAATTGTCGGCGAGACCGGCGGCAAGAACGCTCACTTTGTGCACAAGAGCGCCGATGTACGCCAGGTTGTTTTGCACACTGTGCGCTCTGCCTTTGAGTACCAAGGTTAGTTCATACTATTGCCATAATACCTGCCTGTAGCTACGTTTCCTTGACTGGATCTCTTATTTTCTCGTGACTCAACTGTCAGGACAAAAGTGCTCCGCGTGCTCACGCATGTATGTGCCCGACAATCTGTGGCCCGAGATCAAAAAGGGTTTAGTGGAGGAGACTGCTCAGGTCAAAGTTGGCGCGGTGGAAGGTAAATTGAAGGATTAAACAATCCCTCCACAATTATTATGTGCAGACTTTTCCAGCTTTGTGTGCAATGTGATCAACCGCACCTCGTTTGACAAGATAAAGTCCTTCATTGACTATGCAAAGGCGGCCAAGGATGCAGAGATTATTGCCGGCGGCAAGTACGACGACTCTGTGGGCTACTTTATCCATCCCACAATCATTGTGACCACCAACCCGCACTTCAAGACCATGGAGGAGGAGATATTCGGCCCCGTGCTAACTGTGTTTGTGTACCCCGCAGACGAATACGAGAAACATGTGCGTGACATGCTTCTGCCATGTAGTTACGAGGTTAACCCCAATGCAGCTGGAACTAGCGGACAAGACTTCTCAGTACGCGCTTACATGCGGCCTGTTTGCTCAGGACCGCCAAGCGCAGATTCTGGGCGCATACAAGCTGCGAAACAGCGCAGGCAACTTCTATTTGAATGACAAGTGCACCGGCGCCGTAGTCGGTCAGCAGCCGTTCGGCGGTGCACGTGGCTCTGGCACCAATGACAAGGCCGGCGCCGGACTCAACCTGGTCAGTAGTTATTTAAAAGTGTGTCTGCACACATCTAACTCTCTCGGCAGTATCGATGGGTGTCGGCACGTTCCATCAAGGAGAACTTTATTCCCATCTCTGGCTTCACGTACCCGTCCAACCTTGCCGACAGCAAGTAGAGACATCTATGCAAAATGCGGCGCCGCATAACTTACTCGCTTTATGGCGTACAACAACAGCAACGGCACAATATAACGTGACGCATACTATATAAGTCTGTTCTTATTGTCAATGGCCTTTTCGTTACTCCTCAGAGTCCGAGGCATCCGCCACTGAGTCAGCCGACTCGGCAGCACTGACCCGACGCCGCTTCAGACCCTTCATCTTGCGTGTCTGCAACTGGCCCAGATCCTGGCGCCCAACGTGCACACGGCCCATACGGTCGCCCATCACATCGCGCGTCACATTCTTGATCTTGCGCTCCGTCAACTCCTTTGGCTGGCGCATGGACGCGCGCCACAAGTCGGCATCAGGCAGCCGCACCCTGCCCAGCTGCATATCCAGCCGCGGGCCCATCTCTTGCATCTCCACACGCGGCACCCTTACAGTTATGAGTGAGTGAAATATCAAAACATACATGGTAAAAACACTATACACACCGAGTCCCGCTCTTCTTCAGCAGCACGCAGTAGACGCGCATGTGCACCAGACCGTCCACGACCGGGTCGGCGGTGACACTGATCACATGCTCCAGTCCAGTCAGACTGATGGAGTCCAGTGTCTGGCCGCGGTACATATCCAGCAGGATGGAGCGCAACTGCTTCAGTCCCTCATTGTGCTCGAAGCCGATTCCACTGAACAGCATGAGCGGCTTTTGTCCCACGCCGCACCCTTTCGACTGCATATATTGCCATTAGACGGGGAATTAATGGACAAATGATGTACTACATGGGCACCTATACCACAGACCAACCTTAAAGTCCGCCATGGGAGTGTACTGCTTGACGCCCACCTCCACCATGTCCAGTAGCTGGTGGTCAAACATGCGGCCAAATACGATATGGTGCGGCCGCTTCTTCATGTGCGACCCAAAGACAAAGAGGGACGCGTCGTTCTTGCGCGCGAAAAACTCCAACGGCGCGTGGTCCGCGAACGGCTGCACGTCGTTCTTCTTGGCGAAATTCACCGAGTACGGCTTCTTGAGCGCGCACTGACGGGGCGTATTAAGATATCAGTAGTAATAGGCAGACCTATATGCATGTACACGTACCAGGTCCGCGGTGACGCTATTCAGGATGGCCGATGGCTTGGTGGACTTTATAAAGAGCGCGGTCTTTACATTCTCCACCGTCTTGGCCTCGCGCTCCTTGACGGCGCGTCTGCCCCGGTGCGTCTTTGGTTTAGGTCTATGTGAATGAGTGGTGGCGGTGGGTTACATACAAACGTGGCCATATGCATATGTAAGGCGCGTCACGTACGCGTTCAGTAGCATTTTCTCCACAAGTAGTTTAATTGATTGATCACCCGAGATACTTTGCCAGATACAATGCGTGATACACCGGTGTTATGCTCAACATGCAATAAATACGCTATTGGAGTAGACGAGCAGGTTGGCTGGCAACTACTTCACCGAGCCTAGCTAACAACAACTTGGCGCGGCTATTAGCTATGCATAGTAAGCATGTGCTAAAGAACTCCGCCAGCAACTGCAATGAAATTAATAGTATTAAGAATTTCGCTGAACATGCTAAACTTCAATATAGCACGTTTATGTATTAACAATTGCTGGCTGAACAGCCCGCGGAACAGTATTCCAGCAGTGAACTGATCTGGTAGGCAACTGCGGCCACTTCATCGTACAGCAGAGACGCCGGTATTGCTTGCACTGTTTCTTCGCCATTACTATTCTGCATCAACTGTATGCGAGCCATAGCCAGTATGATCATGGCCGCTATCTCGGCGGTTGTAGGCAGTTTGGCGGCGGTCACCAAATCATCACGGACACCATCTGCGCTCGACATGGACAGCGCCGTGGAGTATGCTTCAGTTTCCCGTACTAGTGCGCGCAGAGACGCCACTTGTTGACGCGTGGCCTCATCGCCCGCATAATTGACGCCAAACTCCCCGGTGAAGCGTGCAACATGACTCCAGGTGTCGGGCGAGGCATTGTCCAGTATCAGCGGCTCAGCAGGATGTTGGCCGCCCACATAATCTGCACGTCGCCACTTCAACACCGCCGCCAGCTCTTGCCACGACAACGAACGCCCCGTCACAACATAGTACAGCGCTGTAACAGGCGTCACTGCCACCGTCATGTAGCCGCGACAGGAGCCGGTGGACGCATCAACCTTCAGAGTGTTAGTTACAAATGAGTGTCTATTCGTGGTAGTGACCACGGCAAGAGGAGGAGGTGTACCTACCTCACACATGGACTGGAACAGTAGCGTGAGTGGAACCCAGTGCGGCGGATACTTGAACCGCGCCACATCCATAATCAGCACCAGGTCCCTATCGGCGTCGTAGCCGCCCACCGGCGAGTAGTGGCCGTCACCCGTCTGGCCAAACGTTTTCCGCGTGTATGCGACGATCAAGTGTCGCTCCGTGCTGGCTGTCACGTCCCGCACCACCGCTCTGAATGTGTCCACGTCCGATGTGGATGCCAGTGTCACTGCGCATATAAAGTATCGCGTTAAGAGGGGAGCCATACACTCACTTTACGCATGTACACAGCACAGCACCCTCTGGTACACACAAGCACACGTACATTGCACAGAGGCGCCATTGCATTTGGCCAGACAGCGCAGTTGCAACAGACTAATTCCGGTGGCGGCCACCTGCTCCAGCGGCACACAGCAGTTGAGCATGTCCTCGCTGAACCAGCGCCACGGCCCCTTCCAAACACGACGCGGATCGTGTCGCAGCGCATTCAGCACCGTGACCAGGGTGCCCAGACCGCAGTACGCCGGCTCGGCTTGCGTGTGGAACTGCTCCGCGAGCGTGAAGAAACTGGCCATGTGGCCGGCGTGGAGTGCGCTGTTGAATATGGCGCGTCCGGCATCCGAGCTGAAACTGACGGCTGGTGGTTCGGGCAGCGGGCGTCGATACAGCGATGCCTTTACCGTGGCACTCATATTGTCACACTGTCGTACTCTCTTATGCCTTGCATACACACTCTATGCGCATATGCCGGCAGATGTACGCATACGGCAGACACAGCAAATCATTTGAAAGCTTTTAATGACCTTGTGCTATGTTTGGCCGCATATATGTGTGTCGCTGAGGACAAGTCTACGCAGCAAAGCTCTTCAGGAAGCCGGGCATGATCTGCTCCTTCAGCTTCTTGTTCAGGTCGTCGTTGATCTTGCTCTCCTTCTTGATGGTTTCCAGGAGTTCGGGGTGGTTCTGCTTGACGAACGGGATCAGCTGGCGCTCAAACTCGCCCACCTTGTTGACCGGCAACTTGTCCAGGAAACCATTCACACCCGCGTAGATGATGATGACCTGCTCCTCCACCGGGAGCGGCTGGTACTGCAGCTGCTTCAGCAGTTCAGTCAGACGGGCACCGCGGTTTAGCGTGAACTGGGTCGACGCGTCCAAGTCCGATCCAAACTGCGCGAACGCGGCCACCTCACGGTACTGCGCCAAGAACAGCTTCAGCGAGCCGGCAACCTGCTTCATGGCCTTGATCTGGGCGGCGGAGCCAACACGCGACACCGACAGACCCACGTTGATGGCCGGTCGAATGCCCTTGAAGAAGAGTTCGGCTTCCAAGAAGATCTGGCCGTCGGTGATGGAAATCACGTTGGTGGGAATATAGGCCGACACATCACCGCCCTGGGTCTCAATGATGGGCAGGGCGGTCAGAGAGCCGCCGCCAAACTTGCTGCCCATCTTGGCCGCACGTTCCAGCAGACGCGAGTGCAGGTAAAACACATCACCGGGGTAAGCCTCACGACCGGGAGGACGACGCAGCAGCAGCGACATTTGACGGTAGGCCACGGCCTGCTTGGACAAATCATCGTAGATAATCAGTGCGTGCTTTCCATTGTCACGGAAGTGCTCCCCCATTGTGCAGCCCGAGTACGGCGCCAAGAACTGCAGCGGCGCGGCCTCGGACGCAGTGGCAGCGACAATCACAGTGTACTTCAGGGCATCTACGGCAGAAATTATAATCTGGTGAACGTGATATTAACGTAATCGTACCGTGGTGCTCCAGAGTCTGCACAAACTGGGCGACGGTGGAGCGCTTCTGGCCGACGGCAACGTACACACAGTACAGCTTGCGCGACTCGTCAGTGCCGTCATTCCAACGCTTCTGGTTGATGATGGTGTCGAGGGCGACGGCGGTTTTGCCAGTCTGACGATCACCAATAATCAACTCACGCTGTCCACGTCCAATGGGCACCATGGAGTCGATACACTTGATACCGGTCTGCATGGGCTCATTGACAGAGTGACGCGGGATAATTCCCGGCGCCTTCACCTGCACTCGCATGCGCTTGACATTGTTTATCGGGCCCTAAATGGTAGAATTAGACTTTTGAGGTATCGCATATGTAACATTATGCGCACCTTTCCGTCAATTGGGTTGCCGAGAGCGTCGACGACACGTCCAAGCAAGCCTTCACCAGATGGCACGTCGACAATGTTGCCCGTACGCTTAACGGTGTCGCCCTCCTTGATCTGACGATCGTTACCAAACACCACGATACCGACATTGTCCGCCTCCAAGTTGAGCGCCATTCCCTGCACAGCATTAATTAATTCTTTACGCATGAAAACATTTGAATGTGCTGTACCTGAACACCGCTAGAGAATTCCACCATCTCTTCGGCCTGGACGTTGCGCAGACCGTACACACGTGCAATACCGTCACCGATGGACAGCACACGGCCAGTCTCCTCCAGGTTTGCACTCTTGGCCGAGCCCAGAATGCGCTCCTCCAGAATAGAAGTAACCTCGGCGCTTCCTGCAGAGCAGCTCAGAGTTAGTGGATGGCGGGCCTGAATCAGGCCGACGTACCGGCCTTGGTGGCGAATGCAGCGCCCAGTCGACGGTTCTGGACCAGCATCTAAAGAAGTCACAATTTAGGAGTGCATATAGTCACTGCAACGTACGCTGCTGCGCACAGCGAGCTGGGCACGAGAAGAAACGGCCAAGCGAGACAGCTGGCCGAGCATGTTGTGCGTGTGTAGTATTCTATGCGCCGCCGCGGGTGTGAGTGCGGTGTGGAAACACCGAGCATGTGCCGAGTAGTAATGCAGCACAACCCAGAGCTACTACTACAGCTCGCGCACATGGCAAAAACGTACCGTGAGTTGACTACGGGGAGCGACGACAGAGATGCTGCAGCGTGCGGAAAGTGAACGGGTTTCGGTGCCGGCACTTGCAACTGAACCGAAAACTGCGGTTAAGGTTCATCGGCTTTAAGGTTTCGGTTGGGGCAATTTTTTTTTTTGTTTTCCGTTTTTCCTTTTTGTTTCATGGCCTGTGCAAGTATTGATTGACTGATTTATTGATTAAACGTTTATAACTGGTCGGCCATGACGTTGCACCATTGGTTGCCCGAGTGCGTGTTTATATGCACAAAAGTAGTGAAGTAGTGAATACATATATACAATCTGGAAACTGTTATAGTATGCAGCTACAGGTGTAAGTTCGGAGTTCTGCACATTTTCCATAAATTATAAAACCATGTGCGACTTCGGTGCAGCTTCTGTGTTGCGCCCCTGTACGGTCATGGAAACTATAGTCATTTGAGGATGTCGGTACTATGTATATTCATGATGTGCGCAGTCTGGCATCAATTATTTAGCACAGATCGGTATTAAATAAATCATTTGCGCCATTGAACTTCAACGCAATGATTCGCGCAGGGATCACGCGGCTATGCACCGGACTTGGTGCAGCGCGCCCAGCACCTCTGGCTGCAAGTAACGCGCGCTACCTTCACGCTATACGTACATATGAGAAGGGTATAATGCGCATTTGTGCCTCATAATCCTATTTACCGACCGTAGCCTGGAAACCACCGCTCGCCCCCGCAGACAGGGAGAAACTGGCCGCGATACATCAAGAGCGGTCACGCGCCCCAAAAAATGCCGCCAGTATCGTTGCATTAGCTGATAATGACGCATCAGCAGCACGCAGACCAGCCATTTGTGCCGACACTGCGCAGTGCCTACAGCGCATTCGGGAGCAGGGCATTGCCGATCGCTTCTACGCAATATGCGAGATCAACTCTCGACCCTTTCTGGTCAGCCCCGGGGACGTCGTTGTCACAAAGCATATGCGAGACACCGTCATCGGCGATGTGGTGCAGCTGGGCCGCGTGCGTGAAATTGGCAGTCGTGATTATTACATTCGCGGTGCCCCTCTCGTGGACGACCGGTTCTTCACCGTGCGCGCCATGGTGCTGGAGCACCCGCTCTCTGCCAAGTTTACAAAGTACCGCAAGCGCCAAGGACAAGGTCCCGGTGATCGCAAGTGGCGCAAGCGGTCCTACCGCGACAGTTTGACCGTTCTACGCATCACCGACGTGCAGGTCTGCGATGTAAAGACTCAATAAACACAACTAGACATCTTACTAGTAGATATGTGTATGTAGTATTTGTGTATTTGGATTATACACGGATGAATATATCGCGCACAGATAACTGTAATTAAGGGAGAATTGAATGGACCAATCAGAAGCAACCTTCAACCCGCGCCCCGCCGCCAACGGCCAACGCACGCCGCCGTCCATCCACCACCACCGCACGCCCACAAGCACGCAAGCACAAGAACAACAACACAAATGGGCGCATACAAGTACCTTGAGGAGCTGTACAAGAAGAAGCAGTCGGATGTGATGCGCTTTCTGCTGCGCATCCGCTGCTGGGAGTACCGCCAGCTGAATGTCATTCACCGCGCGTCTCGCCCGTCCCGCCCGGACAAGGCTCGCCGTCTGGGATACAAGGTGTGTATCTCTAAGTAGTGATGGAAATCAATGTAACCATTCCATTTTGTAGGCCAAGCAGGGGTACGTCATCTACCGTGTGCGCGTGCGTCGCGGTGGTCGCAAGCGCCCCGTCGATAAGGGTATCACCTACGGCAAGCCCAAGACCCAGGGTGTCACGCAGCTCAAGTTCCAGCGCTCACTGCGTTCCGTGGCCGAGGAGCGTGTGGGCCGTCGCTGCGGCAACCTGCGCGTGCTCAACTCGTACTGGGTGAACCAGGACTCCACCTACAAGTTCTTTGAGGTGATCATGGTGGACCCGGCGCACGCTGCCATCCGCCGTGACCCGCGCATTAACTGGATCGCCAACGCCGTGCACAAGCACCGCGAGATGCGTGGTCTGACTGCTGCGGGCAAGAAGAACCGTGGTATCGGCAAAGGCCACCGCTTCAACAAGACCATCGGCTCTGGTCGCCACGCCAACTGGAAGCGCCGCAACACCCTGTCCCTGCGCCGCTACCGTTAAGCACTCATATAATGCCGCTGGCCATAATAGAGCGGACATTACAAGGAAGAAATATTGATATTTGTCGATACTTTGCTTATTTCAATTGTGCTCGGCACATGCCCGTGCAGACACGTTCCATGCGCTGGACGCGACTGCGAGGCAACAAGCACGCGCTGTTCCAGCAGTCCGCAGAGTTGCGCACGCGGGTATTTGTGGGCGAGCAGGGCGTGGCACCCGACCGTGAGCTGGACGACATTGACGCGTACGCCACGCACTACTTGCTCTTCAGCGCGGCACCGCCTGCCGCCGATGCACCCGCCACTGCACTCGACAGCACGGACCCGGACACAATGCTGCAGCTGTTGGCTAGTGGGCAGCAGTGGCGGTGCATTGCAGTCATGCGCGTGTTTCCCAAGGAGTCGCAGCAGGTGGACTCCGACTCCACCACAGGCCCGATACTAAAGGTCGGCCGGTTCGCCGTGGACACCGAGTGGCGACAGCGCGGTGTTGGCAAGGCGCTGCTGTGCGTGGCGGAGCGGGATGCACTCTCAGCGTACCAGCTGCCGGCAGCCACGTACTTTCTGCACGCTCAGTGCGACAAGCAGGGCTTTTACGGCAAGTGCGGCTATGCGGTGACTCGAGGTCCCGGCGGCATCGATGCCGGCCAGCTGTTCATGGAAGATGGCATATGGCATGTGGCAATGCAAAAGACACTAGCTGAGTAGCAGTCAACAATTATAAATTCTAGGCATTGATTTATTTATGGCAAGGCTTTTGGTGAATTTGTGAGAGATGTAATTGGTTACGTGCGATCATCATACTCCGCTCCACGTTGATGGTGCTCAAAGTCGGACTGATCGACCCAGGTAGGATTCGCCTTCGCAGAGTTCTCACGACGGCACACGCCGTTAAAGCAGCGACCAATGCGCTTACGGGCACCATTGAATCCACCGGTTATAAAATCACGCAGAGTACGAAGTTGGTCACCCGTCTTTTGCATAAGACCAACGAAGAATTCACGAATTGCAGCCCGTTTACCAACGAGCTCTTTCGCTTCCTTGGCAGCAACTTCCTTTAGCGCTTCGTCTTTCTTATCCTCGTCTTCCGCCACCTTCTCAAGTTTCTCAATGACTTGAGTTGTTTTTGCAACTTCCTTTACGGCGTCTGCCGCACTATCAATTTCGGCCGCGGCATCCTGCGAGGATTTGCCGTCTCCGTGATCTCCAGCATCGACGTCTCCGTCCGTACCCTGGGCATTTGAGGCCACATTGGATGGAGGCGCCGAGTGATGCTTGCGAGAGCCGCTTGGACTAGCTGGATGGCTGCGTGTAGGACTACGACCGCGCGATGCCTTGGAATCCGCAGCAACAACGTTACCACCGATATTATCACCACCAGTAGCCAGAGCCATGGTAGCCATAGCCAAGAGAGCCGTCAGTTGAAAGAGACGCATGATAGTATCTGTGAGACTTCTTCGGGAGGCAAGCAAGTATCAGCGAGCGAGTTTTTGAGTGAGTGAGTGAGAGATAACTCTTGTCGACGAGGAAGAAATTAAGGCCTCTTGTGAAGTAAAAAAAGTGACGCGCTTTCGCGCGCTTTTTATGTGCGCGCAAATGCGGCGTTTTCCACGATCTGCGGCCAATCAGCCAAATGAGGCGCCCTATACTGCGCCGCAATTACCGTTTCAGTGCCGACGCGTGAAACAGCGCCTGGCGCCGTTAGTTTCTGGTGCTGTGCTGTTGTGGTAGTGCATTCATGTTGCCTTCAATTAAAGGTTACTTTCAGAAAACATAGTACACGGAGTTTGCAGGCTTTGCATGACATATGAAGACATATGATGATCGCATCAAATCACGACAGATTACTTGGCACAGTGCAGTAGTCTAACTACATTCCTCTCAACTCTAACTAATACAAATAAATCCATCTTTGAGTGACCAATGCGCACTGATGGCATTTATTTAGCGGATGTATGTGGAGTGTAGATGTGTCGGCGATGGCTTCATCCATTACGCGCGGACCCCATCGAGCAAAGCTGCATCGACGCTCAACGGCGCTTTCGTGACAGCCGGCACACGTTCGGCCGCGTCAACAACAGCGGAGGATTCATCGCCAGTTTCCGGCTGTCCACGACGGCACACGCTACCAAAGCAGCGGCCAACGCGCTTGCGAGCGCTACGGTAACCGTTTGCGGCAAACTCGCGCAGACCGGCCAACTTCTCTCCAGCGCGCTGGAGCAGGTCTCGTGCGCCCTGGACCACGGTGCGCATCAGCGTAACAAGGGCAAGTTCTTTCTGTTCCACTGCCTCGGAAACCTTTTTTTGCTGCTTATTCAGATCGTCCGTCACCTCGGTAATTT
>JAZDSV010000155.1:0-12471 GCA_036784855.1 Aphelidium insulamus | reverse complement strand
TGGACGGACCGATAAAGGATGCGTTGGGCCGACTGATCGAGCAGAAAGTGATGGAGGCGCGGTGGGAGGTTCATCGACAGCGAAGCGACGCCAGCAGTGCAGAAGGAACAAGTGGCCTGCAGATTGTTGCACCGGCAGGTCCAAGCGGCGAACGCAGTGGTGCAGAACCAGCGGTGGGCGTGGAGGCAGCGGTGGCCAAGAAGCGCAAGCGTGGCGGCGACAACAACCTGGACGGGCTACGAGGCGAGCTGAAGAACGCCAAGACCCTGCAAGCGCAAGTGACGGCCATACAGGCCATTAACGATGTGGTGAACACAACCACAACAGCGGACCTGACCGAGACGGCGCGCAACATGATACACTCGCAGGTGAAGCCGGTGCTGCGCTGCCTGCGTGAGCACTGCAATGGCAGCATGGAGACCTTTGCGGCGACGTGGGGCGTCAAGATATCGCCATCCACGTTCAAGAAGGCCTGCCAGACCAAGTGCGCCCAGTGAGCGAGCACGGCGGCGGCGGCGGCTCACCGACTGAATAAACAAAGAGCTGACACACTGACAAGCACATTGTATTTATAGCGCACACACAGCGCAAGGGGGAATAGCGGCTGTTCGCCGCTACGTTGTGATTGGCGGAAAAAATTTTCCCACTTCACCCAGAGTGATGATGGATTCTCATCGATACGACCTGCAGCGGTTACCAATATTTTGCTATTTTGCGAAAATGATCACCAACATCGTTTGGAAGTACTGTCGTGTATCCAAGCGAGTGAAACAGTACATACTCCCCACCGACGAGCATAGTCGTACTTTGTGCTGCAATGTAGTCAGGTGGAATGCGAAATTTGGCACACAACTTGGGAGACACCTTGTTTTCCCGTCCAATTCTCCGCAGATTAAATGTGTGCACGCCCTGGTCAAGTCTTTGCTGTAAACTCCTCCATTTGACGTTGTGATGGATTCCACTTGCTCTCGCTGATCTACAGGGCACGAGTAAGCCACTCCAGCTCAGCAGAAGGATAAGTACCGCCAGTGAGTCCGGTAACGCAGATAACCAGCTTTTCCAGCGGCAAGTATGCATAATCATGTACAATCTGCGCAAATTACATTGGCACAATAATGCGATATTGGGGGGGTGGACTTGCCGAGGTGGCGCAAAAAATGGAATTGATCTTGAATTGTTGATATGCCGCTGCAACCCACTCTGGCCTCACCACGGCCATACCAAGTCGGACGGCCACCTGGCGCAGGGTTCATGTATCAGCGGTCACGTATTAGCGGCCAATACTGCCACATGCTTGATATTGCCTTCATACCTTGTACTTTTCCGTGTTGCCAGAAGTGGTAATCAAATGCGTCACATTGTTGGTCAAGTGCCGGTTGTACTGGCCTCCCATGGCTTCAACTTGACTGCAAATATCCGCCTGTGCATCGTGGGTGATTATAGGCCATGCTGTGCATGTGCGTGCACGCACTCGCAAGTCGGCATCGACACCAGTGCAGCACACCACGACGCCATTCATGCTGCAGTGTGGAACAGAACAACGTCGAAAAAACAAACGATGCTGTATAGTAAATTTCACCAGCTACATATGTACATAAATATGTGTGCATAACTTAACGTGTGCCTATTAAATTAAACACTGAATAATCCCGCCCACATATGTGGTGGATGGAATGGTAGTGGAGTAAAGTGCAGTGTAGTGAGAAGTACATGTAAGTATTGCTTATGCGCAGATGATAATGAGACCTTTGAGTGAAACCCTTTTTGCGCGCTTGAATAACACTGATGGCATATGTATGTGATGTATATGCAGGCAGCGTATTCACCCTATATACATAAGGCGCACTTTTGCAGTAGCATTAACTTAATAAGTGCTGTATGAGGTCCCTGTAAGTGCAATACCAAAAATATAAAATATAATAGCTTATAAAGATTAGCGCCGCCAAATGGCCTCTTAGCTCAGTTGGTTAGAGCGTGGCACTCGTAATGCCAAGGTCAAGAGTTCAACTCTCTTAGAGGCCTGCTTGATTCCTTTCGACTTTTTTGTTTTTGGTGTAACCATCGCCTGCTATTGTGCCACCGTCACCGCTGCTCACTGCCACCACTACTACGTAATCTCAAAAGCGACACACACGCGACATGATATTGGCGGGTCCATTTTTGCGCTACAAACGCGTCGAGGGTCAGCAGTGGCTTGGCTCAGTGTTGATTGTCGTGCCATCCTCCGTCAGTGGGCCCACGCTAACTCTGTCGGGCGCCTCTGCTCCGGTGCGCGGCACTCAACTCGACGCCTGGAACGCTGCAGTTTTCTGGCGATTCGACCTGTCCGTACCAGTGTCTGGTGACGCGGATACGTGCGTTACGTATAGCTTTTTCGTGGATGGCATTGATGCCCCACTGGCGGACGCGCAGTCCACGACCAACTGGTCATTCTGGGTGGCGGGTGCGTCTGAATCGAATTGGCGCTGGGCATTCACCAGCTGTAATGGCTTCTCCCTGGGAGTATCGCAGCAGGAACGTGATAGTATGGGCGGTAGGCACACAGTAGGTATAGTGTATGCACTCCGTGTAACATGTCGACAGGTGTGGGCGCCTTGTGGGCCGATTTAATGCGCCATCACCAACAGCTCCCATTTCACGTACAAGTTGGCGGCGGTGACCAGATCTACTGCGATGCGGTACGTCTGAACAATTATTATAATTATTATCATCATTATTTATTATTATTGCTGCATTTATTTACACGACGTATGTACGTACACAGGTGTGGCAATTGGACCGTTTGAAAGAGTGGCTCGCTGTCAAGGGCAAAGAGAACCGTAGTGGAGCGCAGTGGACTGTCGAACTGGAGACTGATATATCGCAGTTCTACTTTGACACCTATGTTCAGCACTTTGCCGACGCGACCATGCGCGGCGCCATGGCCCAGATTCCGAGTGTCAACATGCTGGACGATCATGACATCTGGGACGGGTACGTTTCAACTGCGCGTACCCGCAGTACATAATGTGTGCGTAGCACTGGAAGCTATCCCGCGTACTTGGAGTCGTCAACTACGTTTCAGAATATGAAGCGAATTGCATTCCGGTTCTACCTGCTGTTCCAGCAGCATACCACGCCGGCATCTGCGGTGTCCGATGGTTTCATCGGCGCCGATCGCGGTGCCTACTCCATTGTCACTCAGTTGGCTCCTAAGACGGCACTCATGTGCCTGGATGCGCGCGCGGAACGCACCCGGGAACAAGTGGCGTCGCCACAGACGTATGACGAAATATTTGCGGCGCTCCTCGCGATGCCAGCATCTACCAAGCACGTGGTGGTGGTTACCGGCGTGCCGCTGATTTATCCGCGCATGGCAGTCGCTGAGAACTTGCTCGACTCTGTCGGCTCTGCAAAACATGCAATCAACAAGGGGTTTAACAAGGTGTGTGTGTGTGTGTGTGTGACTTATCGATATCTGCATGTTACGCTAAACATTTTTTCCATTAGGTATCCAAGGTGACACACAAAACGGTGGCCAAACTCTTTGGGGAGAACGCTGGCATAAAATACAATGACGCGGTGACCGACATGAAGAAGGCGCTGGGAAAGTCGGGCATGATGAAATCTGTGCTAAATCACTTTGGTGAACCCGAGTTGGCTGACGATTTAATTGGTACGTGTTTATTTATATAAACACGTACTTGAAATATGGTTGTATGTGAACTGACACGGCAGACCACTGGACAAATGCGGCACACGACGCAGAACGCACACAGCTGATATTGCGGCTGCAGCAGCTATCCATAGCCAAGCATGTCAGAGTGACACTGATTGCCGGGGATGTGCACTGCGGCGGCGTCGGGCGGTTTTTCGCCAAGTCTAATGACGCGCTGGCCGACCATCATCTGATGTACCAGGTGATTAGTTCGGCCATCGTGAACGTGCCGCCGCCAAAGGCTGTGCTGACCTCGCTACACAAGTCTGCCACCATAATTACATTCAACGACGAAACCAAGGAGGAGATGCTAAATCACTTTACGGAAGATGTGGATGGTGCGAAATTGTCTGACAAGAAACTCATTGGCCGTCGCAACTGGTGCAAAGTGACGGCCGACCCGCAGTCGTCCGATACGCTCATATTTTCGCTTCAAGTGGAGAATAAGGTGTGGAGCGAACCTAGCCGGGCATACCCGCTGTCCGTACCGCCTATGCCTGCCGCGTAGGGGCTTGTGTCGTCAAAATTCATACAGGTTTCCAGGCCAATAAATAATAATGGGGAAAACATCATGTGCTGCTACATGTTGACAACCAGGATGTGCGCAATCACTTTCTTGGCCGGCCCGCACCGCCACCGCGATATCGTTTGGCAGGGCCCGCCTTTGAGTCAGCTTTGCGTTTATGCTCGCCCGATTTGAGCGCGGCCTCTGATTTAGGCGCCTTGGCAAAGTAGTTGTCCAAGCGTAGTTGCGTGGCTTGACCGCGAAGTTTTTGCAATCGTTTAACGGCATTGCGAATACGCTCCTCGCTGCCATGGGGGTCAAAACATATCTCCAAATAAAAATACAATATATATATAAACATACAAGTGCTTACCTAAAGCCGTTTTCGCGAACCATAAACTGCACCAGGCCTTCTTCATCTGGCGCATTCCATTTAATCTGCACTGCTCTCAGCTGCGAGTCCATAGCGCCGAATATGTACGTACATCTACATCGTTCCCGGGAATCACATCGGGCTGTTTGAACAGTTTGCGTGCTTCCTCGAACGGCCAGTTGTCAGGCACCGGATGCTTGGCAGTGTCGATGGCAGCCAACACACCCTCGAGACTCTTGTGCGTTTCAATCAGCTGATATGCACGGTGCGGACCGATGCCCTTGATGGAGTCACAATAGTCGCAGCCAAGCAGAATGCACAGATCAATGAACTATACTCCAATTATTAATATCGAATTGTTAATATCGACATCAATCTAACACTGTACTCCGTTACTCCATGTTAAATACCTGATCCATGTCCATATTCAGGCCCTGGAGCACGGCGCTTAATTCGATTTCCACGATGGGCTGCTTGCGCTGCTCACTGAATGTCAAATGTCGCAGCAGAACCTTGCTGCCAAACGTCAACGTGTCCATATCCTCGGAGCCGGCAGCATATACCTTGCCAGCCCGACACAGCTCTGCGCACTGAGCCTCTGCCTCGCATGGAGCCTGCGTTGTTAGTTTACATATATATATATATATATATATATATATATAAGGCATATACGTCAACATAGGGTATCCCCATGAGTGTGAGGAGACGCTTGCACGCATCATTGTGCTCCTTGGTTACTTTGACGGTGCGTCGACTGAATTTGTCCAGGTTCTCCGCGTCGCCTAGTCTCCAGTGTTAGGACTGGGAGTGTGGGCCGGCCTTGTATACCTGTCTCAGCTGCCGTCTCCAGGGATGCTTGTGCCTCTTTGCGGCGCTCCAGTCGCTTGGCCAGCTGTCGGCGTGAGTACATAGCCGTATATGCACATATAATATATATATATATATATATATATAATAAATACACATATACATATATACATACCTCGCCGGACTTTAGCGTGGGCGGCTTGCCATCGAAAACATAGACTGGCTTGATGCCGTTGTCAACCATGCGCAGCGTGCGATAAAACATGCCCATCAAGTGGCTCGTGGTCTCGCCCTGTTCATTGGCAAGTTGGTTGCCCTCGGATCGCACGGCAATCAGGAACTGGTAGATGGACATGGAGGCGTCAATGGCCACCTTGCGTCCAAAGTAGTTCTTGATCTCTTGCTGGCGTATAGCACCAGGTGCTTTGTCTCCAATGACCTTGGTCAACCCAGAGATGCCCATATGGGTGTAGCAGTGTGCGTGGCAGGGAGTGTGCCGTGCGTGTATGCGGTGTGCCGTGTGTGCCGCGGATACGGCAATGCAGGCGTTGAAGGTTATGCAAGGACAACGGTTAAATATATAAATTAAATATTGTACTTATGTAAATATTCGAATAATCCAGTCACCACCACGTACGCGCATGCCACCCATGAAGGCGCTGTCGGTAAAGAATGCTTCCTATAAGTTGTATCTTGCGGTACGGTTTCCCAACTGGTCTGGCAAACTGTTCAACCGAGGTGTTGATATAAAGCTACCTGCAAGCAAGTACCGATCTTTGTAGCTTGAGTGTGTCTCGCCTGGTTGGACACTGCTAAAGAATCCACGCGACAGGTAAATGCAAGGTGTTAGATTCTAGTAGCTTGTGTGTGTCTCGCCTGGTTGGACACTGCTAAAGAATCCACGCGACAGATTTCGCGGACGCGGCATATATTGACTAATGGTAGTCATCTTGCCGGGCTTTGCACTTTTAGCCCGATTCACATCGTCACCTGGACAGTTGTGTACATCTGCATCAGCTGTACAATTTACATGGTTATTTTGGATATTGGATGGGATATTTACTACTATGCAATAAAACAGCAAAAGGTTGACAAGGCCTTCCGGATTATACTTGGTCCACATTGCGGTTCTGATACACGGCAGGCACTGGCTGGGCGGGGTACATGGCGCGGCGGCGTGTGGTCAGCGGCGCGGGGAATGGCATAGGAAGTGTCTTGTACACTGTGCTTCCGAATGGCCATCTGTTCAGTGCATTGAGGTAAGAAGTAAGTATTTAAATATATACATACATACATGCAAAAGATATAGCAATATATAGTGATGTATCGATACATATATATATTTACATCCAACTATTGATATACAGCATACAGCAATGGCTGCGTACAGTGCAAATGGTATGAGTGAAAAGTGGCGCAGACCCGCGACAATTCCCACCACGGTCAGCACGTGCAGAACGCCCAGCAGCAGGTGCGTCAATGCCAGAATCCACCCAAAGAACACCAACCAGACCACTACATGTTATGCGAGGGAGCACTGTCATGCAGCAGTCACCCACAACCCACCATTAGCGGCTATGGTGTACGGGTGACACGGGTCGCGAGTGACGCGCGAGAAAAAGCCCGCGTTCAACTGCTGGTCGACAGCGCTTTCATAGGTCACATCGTTGCCGATGGGGTTCAATTCGTAGCTGCGCGTGTTAACCATAACGATACGGCAGCGGTGGCGCCGGGACTGTTTCCAGCAGCAGCGGTGGTAAACGGTACGTACATTGCGTAATGAAAGGCTCGAATGCCGTACGGCAGGAACACTACGGTCACGCACATGCCGAGTGCTGCCAGCACGTACAGACCAAACAGGAGCCAGCCACCCGCCAACATCCAGAATATAATCGACACTATGCGCCACGGTGGCCGCTGAGACTTTGCGCGCCACACATCGATGCGGTACCGCGTCCGCTGCCACCAAGTCGGCTTGCTCGCGTAGACAGTGTACGGCTGTCCAGCGAGAGAAGCATCCGGCATCGCAGTAATCGGCGGCTCCATGCAAATGTGTGTGTGTGTGTGTGCGCGGGTGTGCGTGTGTGCGTGTGGCCCCCGAAGTGCGAGCACACCCTCAGCCAACGCATACGCATCACCACAGTCACTGGCGTGCTCCTTGTGCGCAGCCGTGACATTTCGCGGGGATGACCTGGATATCTTGCTTGTACATATACGTGCACATCTGCCGGGAAGAGATGTACAAGCACTTCTATGTACCGCATACATTTTATTGTTGGTTTGCGGGGCGACATCCGTAGTGCACGAGCCGTGCAACACTTTTCCAGTTCACCTTCAATGCCACAACAGCGCTGTAGGAGCCCAGCCGCTTCAAGCACACGGCACACGTCATGTAATCGTCCACCAGCAGTCGGCGGCGGTGCAGATGTGCACGCTGAGCAGATAACTGAGCGCGGAGTGATTTCAGCACTCCGATTGTCAGCTGAAGCTGGCTTCTCGCCGCGTTCTGGTGGTCGGCATACTTTTCCAGATAGGGCAAGAGGTTGTTCAGCGTCGTTGCACCGGACAGCAGAGGGATTATCTGCAGTACTGCTTGAGTCTGCAGCCCGCATAGGCAGCACATATGATGGAGTATAACCTTCAACAATAGAACAACATAGATACGTACACAACTTGCAGCTATTTATGTCACTCTATCATGCATACATACATCAAAGACTGTTATACAGACACACAGACACACAGACACGGACATACTTTGTCAGGTTTAGCTCGCTCGCCAGCGCGGGAAAGAAGGCGGAATGTGGATGGCAAGGCCGCCGATGTCTGCGCTGCGGTGTGTCCTGCGACTACTTCGTCGCCCGATTGCAGTAATATGCGCACAAGCGTCTGGTAGATATCACAGTAGTGACGCTGCGTCATTCGTTGCTCATTCTGCCAGACACGATCGCAATACCGCTCGGCGGCCTCAAAGTCTTGCAGCCGACGCGTATAAATTGTCAACACCTGCTCGTGCTGTTCCAGGCGGGAGAGTAGGACTGCTCGCTGTTTGAACAGCGCATTCAATGGAAATCGCGGCAGCAATCTGTCGGCGCGATAGTATTGACTCTGCTCCAAAAACACCAGCAGCTTATCTTCGAATGTCTTGGACGCCGCCTGTGCATTACAATAAACACCGTGAAGAACATGGCATCAATAAACATACCGACACGGATGTCCCCTTTTCCGCGGCAAGCACCTGCTCCAGATACCACAGCGCCAGCTTGTTGTGAAATTCCACTGTCCGATCGCCACACTGCCATATGATGTATTCAAGGTAGGCCGTGACAGACTGTGGACTAATTTTCTCTAGATGTGACACAATACGGTCTCTGGGAAGCTCGGCGCCGGAGCTGGTAACACGAGGCATCAGTGCGCGCGTGCTGTCGGCGGCGTCTCCCTCATCAACAAACACCTGATGGAGCATAAGTACAGCAGCAAATACAACATAAATACACACACACCTTCAGTCCCTCTCTAATATCGTATTGAAATACTGCGGTGGCGAATTCTAGTCTACGAGGTACACTGTGTCAGACAGTGGTAATACTATGTGCGCGCCGAACGTGCATTAGTTCCAAGTGTTCAGGGCCTAATCGCCGCAGATACTTGATCATTGGTGCGGTGCCGCCAATGGCATGGCTAGGAGATTTCATGTGCTTGGCCAGTAGCAACAGCGCTTTCCTATGAAGCTCTTTGCCAAAGAAGAGATCCAGTAGTTCTTGCCACTTTTTCCGCTTTACGAGCATACTTTCAGCTTCGTCGACATTGCAACGGTTCGGCACACGGAGCAGCGACCCGACCAGCGCCTCGTTTGCTATAAGATACGCCTTGAGCAACACCGTGTCCACCAGTTCCAACGACGACATGTCCCCTTCAGAGCGCAGCTGATCGTCTCCCGCACTACTACTCATTGAAACGTCCATCGGAGTAATAAATCGGGTGGTTCGACTATCGTGCGAGACAACCGACACGCCTGCTGATGGCGGCAAGCGGGCCATTTTCTCACCCGAACGCGGCACTGGGAAAACGATGCCCAATCGCACTAATTCACTCCTCCTTTCGGTGAGAAAGTGTGTAAGCGAGCGAACGGATGATTCAAAGTCTGGGCCACTATCAGCTGGCGGTTCTGGGCGACCGCACAGTATCCAAGCTTGGACCAGATAGAGCTCAGGCTGCTCGACTGAGAGAGCAGTGAACACAGCAGTGTCCGACGACCTTGACCTGGATGATGTCGGGGCGGCTGGGTGCGGAGCGAGATCGGGAAACGTAAATGTCTGTCGGAGCGAGTCGGATATCAGTGACGGATAGAGGCAGGCTAGCACTTCGGCTGGATCTGCCGCCAACTCCGACAACAGCGACAGAGCCACCTCATACTGGCGATCCGTGAAGAAGGCGCGCACAGCTTGCATGTGCTGGATGCATCGAATTTTTTGCAACTACATATAACAATGTAAGCACTTCACTGGAATCTCTGTCTCACCTTCTCTTCCGTCTCCATACTGTCAATTCTGTTCAATAGAGCAAGTGCCGCATCGAATTTACCGTCGCCTACCAGCTGGTCGACTTGTCTCTGGAAGGGAATCGATAGAAGCCGCCACACAGCCTTGTCGCTGGCAACGTACACGGAACCGCGGCCATTGGCCGTATTGGCGACTATGTGGGCGTGGCTCAACGCCAATTGCTGCACCAGCTCCTGGGTTGCAATGTTTCTAATCTCTACCGATCCATATACAAAGGTGTCGCGAGAAGGCTGGCCCGCTGGACTTGGTTTTGCGCCAGCTGTTAACACCGGAATCGCCGCGACAAGAAAGGGAAAACTGTAGGCAATAGCCGTGGGTGATGCGCTCCATGTGATTCCATACGGCCGCGTGGGCCTGCAGTCCGCACCAACAAACACGGATGTGTCTGCAATAGTGATGTTAGATTGTTGGCATTAAACCCGGACCGCAAACAGTACTTTCGCGCAGCACCAGTACTTCATCCCCGACGGGTAAACGGGTCACTAAAGTCTTGGATGCGGCAGTGGGCAAAATGGGTGACACCAGAGGCAGGGTGGTGGGTGACGCGGGCGGCTGCACATCGGCCGCACGAGGCAGAGATGGCGGCTTGGCCGAGAATATGACACCGCTGGCGGAAAATAGGTCTCGCAAATGGCCGTCCATGGTATCCAGCACCGCATAGTCCTTCTGCAGGCCAAGACAGATGCAAGTTCCCGACAGCCATGCCAGGGATTTTACTCGGTCTGAAATACGGAAATCCTGCACGAAATTGTCACTTACAAAGTATAATATAAATACAACATACAAATGATGACATACAAGTATAACCTTACACAAGTACAAGCATTTGACACACATGAACGCACAGACAACACAAACGACACACCATGGCCTGCACATAGTCGCTGTCCACCCACTTGAAGATAAATAATCGTTTGCGCGCGGCAACGGCCAGCTTTGTCACCATTTGCGGCACACCAGGAACAATGCTTGGCGCCGCAACATTGCGTGGCAGCGAGCTACTCAACAAATCTTCTTGAAGCCGTCAGCCACAATAAGTTCCGGCAGAATTATATGCACATAATCGACATACTGGACGATGCATGGAGTATATCCACAGAGCCGGCCGATGAAGACAGCGAACTCCCTGCCCTGCTCGTGTCTTGGCGCGGTGTACCGCCAGGCTCTTCAATTGGCACGGCGGCGGGACCATCACTCTCGGGACTGATCTCGATGCACCGATGGACGGCAAAGCAGGTGGCCCCCTGAGTCCTTCGCAGCACAGACCTCTGCAGCAGCGTCCGGCTGTCATAGAGCGATACCACGCCGTCTACGCGCGACACACGGTCAGTACCAAACACGACACGGGCAGCCAGACACGCAGTTGTACGAACCACTCAACACCACCAGCATGTCCAGCTCCTTCACGATGCATAGCTGGTCGATAGAGCGGCGGCTAAACTGCTTCCGTGTGTCCACCAGCACGGGTGGCGGCGCGCCAGCATCAGCGTCCGTGGCATCGATGCGAAAGACCAGCAGCGTGCCTGTGAGCAGCGTGTCAGACGCTGCGTTAGCCGGCGCCACAATGAGCGTGTCACGGCATACCGTTCGCCCCGCCAATGAGCAGCTGCGAGGTGTCCACGCACAGCGACTCGACGCGAAACGGCAAATCTGTCACCACCAGCTGCTCCTGGAAGGCAAAGTGTGTCATATAATATGTATTGTATTACGGCGGACACTCGTCCACGTCCATTTCGTGGCGTTGCGGGCGAAGCTGTGTTGCCGTGGCTGGCTCCTCGACAGCTCCATCTCCACCACTAGCGCTATAGCTGACTGCCTCTTGCAGCGATCGTGACACCTGTAATTGTGGTATTTCAGTGTATAGTATATATATATATATATATATATACATATATAGTATGTAAGCTTGCCTTGATAACAGTGGCCAGTTGCTGGTCCATCTTGTCCAGCGACTCCTTTTGCCGCTTCAGCCGGGAAATCATGGACTGCCTGGCCGCCTTGGCTTCGGTCCACAGCTCGAGTAATCTATGAAGGTGAATTTAGCCACCGCGGTGAATATATGTATGTGAATATGAACTCAAAGAGATATATGCTACACTATCGATCAACATACGCACATACACACATACACACCCATACATATATACATATATACATATATACATACATACGCACATACACACATCCAACTATAGAAATATAGAAATACATACATACATACATACATACATACACACATACATACACAAATACATACATACAACTATAGACATACAAGCACACACAACATATACATACACGCATACATACATACATACATACATACACACATTCATACATACACACATACACACACATACATACTCATACATACATACATCCAATTATAGACACACCCACATATACATATATACTATACATACATACATACACATACACACATACATACAACTATATACATACATACATACACCCATACATCCAACTATAGACATACATACATACATACTCACACATACACACATAC
>JAZDSV010000154.1:0-12631 GCA_036784855.1 Aphelidium insulamus | reverse complement strand
CCACATACCAGAAGCACACACACACGCCAACACACAGCTCGACACACTTGACTCATAGCTCCGACCACACACGCGCACAACTGGTAAAACGCACCGCTGCTGTAAATTGCTTCCAGACCACGCGTTGGTCGCATTTACTTATGCTGTGTTTTATCAAGATAGTCCTTTTTGCTTTTTCACTCCTCTGACTTATCGATTCCACCATCACAGTTGTGCAAGTGTTGAAATCGCGAACAATAGCCATCGGCACGCATGTAGCAAACATCTCTCAACCACGCAATAGAATGTCTGCAGGTCGCTCATTGCTACCAGGAATGATACTTTCTGGATTTTACTCTGCTTTTAAGTCTTTATCTGTTGCGTGTGCTGTCCGCAGACCTTGTCAAGCTGGTTGTCCACCCGCGTCTCTAGGAGATATAGACCTGTTGGTAACCCCGTCGCTGATCAACAGCAGCATCAGTACTCACTGGCGGCCCATCAGCAACCGGACTAGCGCGAGAATGGTACGGCACGGCATGTCTTTGATGACACGGTGTGGGCAGGTTACCGTTCTGGGTGGAAGGAGAGTTCCCGTAGATACCGTGATATTTACGCCTTCAGGCGCTCCAGTGTGGCAAAGTATGTTCTTACAGACTTACCTGCCAATGATGATGTTGACGACAGGTATCGCTGCCATTTCTGAAGACTCCACTCATCAGCGCATCCGTAACATCGTGGACAAGATTCGTCAACACAAGCTATCAACTAGCAACTGTACCGACAAACTATAGCACGATCACAGACGGCATTCACATTGCATTGTAGGTCCTCCAGAGCCGTAGCGTATTGTTTGTTGCTCTGGGCTAAATTCCGTTGCACCCAATGTTTTTTGTGCGTTCTTAATCCCCGCAACTTTGTAACGTACATTAAAGCAGCAATGCCGTGCGCGCTTGGGTTATTCAATCAGCCCGCCAGCGGCACATGGCACGCATTCGTGAAGACCTTGCCAGTACTATCGTCAGCACCATACTGATGCTGGGAGAATAAGCAAGCACGCCCCGTACTCAAGATACATTGTCCGGCGGCTGGCGCAAAATTATCAATTGTGATTTTAAACAAAGTTTTGTCACAAAGAAAAGTGTATCCCGAGACAGCGGGATGGTAAGCATTGCACAGCAGAGCGACAATGCTTGCAAAACCATTTTTGCTATTTCAAGAATGGTGAAGGAATTGGTATTTGTCGCTCCGAACTGCCTCCGCCTCCGGCCCCGCGCCCGCCTCTGCCTCCGCGCCCGCGCCCGCGCCCGCCTCTGTCTGTGCCACCCCACCCCCAGCAGCACCCAAGTCACGCCCTCCCTCGCTAGCTCCGTAAAAAACCTCGCTATGAGAGATCCCTCCACCACTCGCAAAAGTATAGCAATACAGTATGGAAAAATGCTTGTCAAGCGATGATTAGTACATTTCACAAGAGACAGCATCTTTGTGCATAAATATGATTATTGCATGCTATCAATGTATGACCACCTCCACCTCGGCACTGGACAACGTGATGTACTAGTGGGCTTCGTTGTCCAGCTGTCAACACGTCACAATCTGACAATCGTGCAGTTTTACCAGCTGCTGCCGGAATTCACACCTCCGGATGTCAGGAATTACTTTTGTGCATACGCTCACGAGTGCATACACTCGGTCCAGATTGAGCACCACCACGGCAGAGAGTGACAAATTGGGTCGTCCTATGACAAGTCGCTCTGCTCCTGGCGTACTACGCGTGGCGCCGTTGTCTGCTGGACGCGGTGGAGGTGTAGGGTCCACCTGGCTGGACAGCTTGCTGAAGATGCGACGTAAAGCGTGGCACGCATGCACAGTACAGACAAAGCAAGTTTATTGTGCGCCGGCATCGACGTCTGTGGGACCGCAGCGCCGTTTGCAGTGCAACGAGCGTGGGTTTGCCCAACTGCGCTCTGTTTGTAGGAGCGCTAAAGTGCCTCCATTGTAAAATATATGTACACAACACCAGAAAACGTATACAGATAATATATATATTGTTAGTACGGCTCCGTGAAAGAGTGCGGTACCCAGCCAGCTTGATGCCGGCCATCCACTTTGGCCGGTACGTAGCCACCACCGCCCTCCTTGCGCTCCAACAACAGCGCATACATCCACTCGCCCTCCACAGCCACCACACGCAGCACATCGTTCTCGTACACGGTCAGATCGTCGTCCGTTTGTGCCGTGTAGTCGTACTGCACCACCGCCCAGTCCTTGGAGTCGCCGCGCTCGTCGAATGAGGAGCCATCGCCGCCGCCAGTCTCGCCACCTTCAGCCGTGGCCAGACTGGTGGACAGCGACGATGATTGTTGTTGTTGTTGCTGCTGCTGCTGTTCCGAGGCATCGCCGCGCACATCGGGGCTGATGCCCAGTGCCGAGTTGCGGAATACGGGCTTGCTGTTGCCTGTTGACTTTGAATCAGTGGCGCCCATAATGTGCTGTCGGAGCTGCAGCACGTCCGTGGTGTCTGGCGGTGCCATTGTCTTGCGGTGTGGGTTCTGTGGCGCACGTGGCTTCTTGTCTGCATCAGTTGCAGTGGCGGCGGCGGTTGGTCGGGTCGATGTCGACTGCGGCTGAGCGGCGGTGCTGATGCCAAACTTCTCGTAGCCCTCCATGTTGTCGTAGCGAGATGAGACGCGGGATGGCGGCATGGGTGACTTGCCGGTGGCACTGGACTTTTCACCACCAATATTACGTGTCACGGCGGCCATCTTGCCCTTGTTGGCCGACGGGGGCAGCGACGAGCCAAAGAAGCTACTGTTCTTGCGCGTGGACCGTGTGTACTCGTCAAACTCGTCTTCGGAGATCTCGGTGGCGGCATCGCTGGGACGTCGTGGTGACCGCTCCAGCGGGGTCGTGGCCAGACCGCTGGACCGGCGGCGCATTGGAGTCGCCTGCTGGGTGTCTTGGCGTTGCGGTTGCTGGCGCTCCGAATCCGGCGAATCGCCACTATTGTCACTGGTGCCGTTGCTGCTGCCACTACTTCCCCCGGACTGCTGTGCGGGTGACTGTCCTACTACGGGAGTGGAGCCGGCCGTGTTGACGTGCAGCACAACATTCTTGGAGTGCAGAGTGGTGGTGCTGGCAGAGTGTGCTGAGGCTTGAGCAGTGGCCGTGTTGGCGGATGGCACCGGATTATTTTGCTGGTAGTAGACATTCTTGTGGCATTGCACCTGGGCCTTCAGGCACTGCTGCAGATGGTGCGCCAACATCAAGTGCTGATGCCGGTCGATGGACAGCGCGGCTTCCAGGCGTTCCATCTTGTTGCGCTCCAGCTCCGTGACCATGGACGAGAGTTCGTACAGCGCCTAGTAACACATATCAGTCATGTATACAAGAGTGTGCATGCAACCTCGTACCGCGGATAGTTTGTCGAGATTCTTTTGGCTCTTGCCCAGTTTGGCGGACTCGGACTCCTTGTGTCGGATCTCGGACTGAATGCGCCGTATCTCGCGGTCATAATCCTTTTCCCACATCTGCTCACAGTCAATCACGTCACACTGTGGATGGACACGTCGCGTGATTCAACTTGCCTGCATTACGTCGCGGTAACGCTCATAGTTCTGGCCGATGGGTCGGTCGAATTCAAGCAGGAGCGCATTCGAGACGAGTTGCTGCTGTGTGCTGAGCAGGGTCTGGAATTTGACCATCTGCTGTAGGGCGGCCGACAGTTTGCGCTGCTTCAACTCTTCCTCCTTGGTGACCACGTCGCCGCGCATTCTCCGATAGTCCTTCAACGTTTGATGGGAGCTCATGGTGATGAGTGCGGCCTTGCTGACCACTTTGGCGATCTCGTCCGACGCCTGTGCCATGCTGTCGGCGCAGACGCGGAACGTGCCAATGCACTTTTGCAGTTCGGATTGCAGGGCTACGTTCTGTCGCATCTGGGCCGTGACCTTTTTGTGTATCTGGTCGATTTGATCGCGTCGTGTGGGCATTTGTGACATTATGGGCTCGTTGATGCTGCTGCTGCTCGCGTACGCCTGGTCCTCCATTGGTCGTAGTGTGGCGATCTCTAGTGTGGTTGCTTGCTATACAATCGGCCTCTGTAACAGTGAATGCAACGCGGCGGGCAGATTTAACAAATTGCATTCATTTAGCTGTTGGCCAATCAGAACGCGTCGTTGTTGCCGCGTCGTGTCGTCAAAGTGCGGCCGTGTGCTGCGGTCGGTGCCTTGCTAGTCAATGGTTTGCTCATATAGATATTACAGAGTAGATCGTACTGATCGCGTTATGGTCGCGCACCAAATGCGGTCATTTAGAACGTATCATTTATTGTCAATTATTATTCAGGAAACACTCGTGAAACCTTTTCACACCTGACTAGCGGGCCAGTCCACTACAGTTATCTCAGTGCATAATCGTTTTATTGCTTGTAAATTACTACCTTGCTAGGCAGCTGATGTGTACATGTGTGAGCATTTTTGATATTATCGAGGGGTATCTTTAAGCAGCGCGTCGTTAATTCGTACCTCGTGACGCCGTATATATTTTCGCCGTGCAGACCAGATAAAGATGCCTTATCGCGCTGCAAGCCCTTAAAATCGGTAAAATATGCTGAAATACAATTGTTTAAAGTGGGCAATCGAAATATCCAATCAGCATTGAGCCATGGTGGTAAACGTGGCAAAAAATGTTGCCGCAGTCATCGAATGGTCACCGACGTATAAATTGTGACCATGTCACTGACTCCGCACAACACATATTTACCCAACGCAAATGTACTGCATCACAGTCGCCATCGCCCTTCTGCTCACCGTGTCGATGTCCCAGTTGGCCGCGGCACAAGAAGGCGTGATGTTTCAGATTGATTACCCCACGGCCGGCCAGGCGGTGACCATTGGTGCCGCCGATGTCCTGCACATTAAATGGCACCTGGTGCCCGACGTGGATATCCCCGCTAGCACCATCAAGATTGAGCTCACCAGCCTGGATAACAAGGTTTCCACGGTGATTGCTAATGGCACACCGTCGGACGGACAGTTTGACTGGAGCGTTCCAGCGGGTGTGACTGACGGCGCTTACAAGATCCGTGTATCGACCACGATGGCGTGCGCGGAAGCTGTTCCCGGCGTGGGACGCGTCGAAGTGGACAACAGTCCATCGGCGAAGCAGACCTCAAGTTCACCTAGGGCTCTGTATTCTAGCGCACATTTGGCCGCAATGACAATTTTGTTGTCGCTTACTGCGATATTTTAAATCAATATAGATATCTTTTAAACCAATATAGATACACAAATTGCTTGCAAACATTTGTGCACATGGTGTTTGCGTTACACCGGCAACAGCGACATCGCGTAAAATGGAGAGATATTCGAAAAGCAGTATGACTCTCGTTTGGTTGTTGCCGCCGATCTTAAGGCATTATTCAGACCAATCCATGCAAGCCTAAGTATGTATGACGTGCCAAACATATAAATACCGACGGGACTGGCGGTGCAAAACCCACACACACTATTACATGCAACTGAGCGGTGCTATCGTTATCGCTGCGCTGCAAATGCTCATCATTGCCACACCGACACCAGCTGGCGCCACCGATATCGGTGATTTCATCTTTGACTCACCAAATGAGAACCCCAATACCTACAACCATGTAGCGTACAAGGTTGGCCATAATTTCCGCATAATATGGCACGTGGCCCCGGACACACTCGCGCAGCCTTTAAATGTCACGCTGCAGTGGCGCCGCGGTCTGTGGCCGAATGTCAGTGGTTATGTCACGTTCGCCGACCAGATCCCCACTGAACTGTGCCGGAGAGCTTGCCGGCGGACAAGTACATTATCCAGATTATGACCACGCAGACACAGCCGCAGATACGTTGCGAACGTCGCCGCTGGTGTACATCTACGAATCGGCATCAAATAACACGCTGGAGGTAGCTTCAAATACTACACTGGCCAGTGAGAAAGCCGTGCCTACTGATGCTGCAATTTCGGCACAGACTGTCAGCGCTTCAAGTCGCTCCTTCACACTGAGCAGTTTCGTTTTTAACGTGTTGATCATTGTGGTGCCGGTCTTAAGCCTCATCTAGGCGCAATAGAATTTTTAACGTATTATCATGTTTAAATCGCCACATATTACTGGGCCATAAGTGTTCTTGAACAAATTGATAAGTGCTAGCAGATTGCTTAAAAGGAGAAACACCGGCAATAAGGCGTACATATCAGTGCAATACACACAAAATCTCAAGCAATAACACCAGGTAACTCACGGTTATCAGGGTTTTATTGGTTATCGATACCGGCTCCAATGTGATAATCACGGTGTTGCCGATGGGAGGCCCGATTGATGCCCGCTAATTTCCGCACGCGATCCGATTGGCCGCGCTGATGCCGCCATGGAAGGTTCCACGAAACACAGATAAATAGCTGTCGGTGGTGTTACAGCTATACATCAGCACTCAATACCAACTATTGTCAGCATGAAACTGTATAGCGCCACTGTTCTCGCCGCACTGCAAGTCCTGCTGGCCGCGGCACAGGACCCGACCGCCGTGCCAACCAACGTACCCACAACAGACGTTGGAGCCATTATCGCCAACGATCCCAACACTCCAGACCCGGCCGCGGCGTCCCCGCCACCACCGGCAACGGGCAGCACCACCGGCATCGGCGATTTCATATTCGACGAACCAAAGGAAAAGTCAACCTCCAAGAACCCACAGTCGTACAAGGTGGGCGAGAATTTCCGCATCATCTGGCACGTGGCGCCGGACACACTAGCGCAGCCGGCCAATGTCACGCTGCAGTGGCGCCGCGGTCTGTGGCCGAACGTGAGCGCGTTTGTCAAATTCGCCGACCAGATCCCCAACCTGGGCTACTATGACTGGACCGTGCCGGACAATCTGCAGACGGACAAGTACATTATCCAGGTGATGACATCGCAGACGCAGCCGCAGATCCGTCTGCGCACGTCGCAGCCAGTGATCATCTACCAAGGTCGCTCGCTGATCAACGGCCAGCTGTTTATTCCCGACAGTGCCGAGTCGGTGCGCAGCGGTGCCATGACTGCCGCCGCTGTGCTCTTGTCGGCGCTGATGGCCACCATGCTATAAATGCTGTACACATACACATTAGTCTCCAAATAGACGCATGATGTGAATGATCTATTGCGCATTGTTGACAAGTGGTTGCACACTGAATGGCACACGAGACGGAATCCATGCGAGTGGCTGGCACTGTCGCGTCGCTGTCACCGAGCAATCATCAATCAGGGTTGGAAAGTGCTGGAAAACGCTCGATGAAAACACGTCATCGCAATTGCGTGATCGCCGCCGTATAAAAGCGTGCAGATCTTCTCAGTACACTCACAGTCCACACACACACACACACACACACAGAGTACACACTGTCCATATGTCCAGCTCGCCCGTCTTCTTCTTTGTGCAGCTGCCTGTCGCGCCGATATTCGCAGTGTCCACTGCCAGCGTGTCGCAGACGGCACCCATCGACAACACCGACGAGCACGACACCAGTACGAATCTAAACAGTCGCGTGAATTCTTCCATCGCGGCTGACAGCGGCGCCAGTGCACACGACGCGGCCAACAATGCCACAGCCGCCGGCGTACAGCAGCCAACATTCACGCTGTTCTCAGTGGCACCGATTACTGGCACTGCAGCGGATAATGACAATGATGATGGCGGTGATGGCGATAATACTCGGCAGACATCCGCCGTCGATCCAGCGTTCGCCATTGGTCTGCAGCAGATAATGCTCCACCTCATGCAACAGCAACACGTGGTATTCACCGCGGCACAAGCACACAACACGCCACAATTCACGCCGCCCGCCACCGCCAAACACATTATGCACGCTTTGCCGGCCATACGAACGGTGGCAGACGCGCAATCCAGCTCCAGCCCGTACCTGCACTCGGAAGACTGTGCCGATTGCGCTATCTGCCAAGAGCCGCTGCTCCATTCAGCTGACATTGTCGACGCTGATGGCAACACCGAGGCGACAGACACAACAACAACTACCAGCCGAAACATACTGCGGGACACACTGCGTGAGGTGACTGGGTGCCGGCACGTGTTCCACGAGACCTGTTTGTTCCCGTGGCTGGAGCGGTCTAATCAGTGTCCGCTGTGCCGCTACGAACTGGAGACGGACAATGCCGACTATAATCGGGGTGTCCGCGAGCGGATGAGTTTGTGGCACAAGTCTTCATGAATAATATACATCTTTGCACTTTTAATGTCTGTATACAGAAACTTTCAGTAACACCGCGCTATCGACTACGTACTGCTTGTTACGCGAGACTTTATTGATCAAATCTTGCGTAATCAGCATTGTGGGGGTTTATTATGGATGATGAAGTTATTGCCCACAACGCTCAAGCAAGCTGCAAGCGGTTGCCTTCATGACGGCCACAGACAAACGTGTCCTTAACCGACGATCTTGCGTAATTGATGTGTGTTTTGCGGATATGCCTTCCAACCTTAATGTCCACGAAGGATGCCGTATGGCTAGTGCCAAATATTTCTTTTCGGCATGCCAAGGTACTGTCAATAATGCGTTTCGTGTCATGCTTCTCGCACGCTAGAGTTTGAAAGCTGACCGTGTATCCCAGTAGTGCCGCAGACCAGCATGCGCGTTTTTGAATGATGGGAAGGATGTTTTGAAGGACAGCAGGATCAGCAGCACGCAACTTGGCGTGAAGAAATGCAGTTGCCAGTGAGGGAAATGAGCCGACCTTCGAGAACACTTTTTGAATGGCATCATGAATTTCGGGTGCAGTAAGTAGAAAGGATGCGATGGGCTGTTGAACGCAAGCTCCAGCACGAACCAAATATTCGGCCAGTTCATACCGCCCAAATATCATAGCAGCCTTCAGCCCCTTTGAATGCCGATGAAAAGCATTTATGGACCACCCGAGTTTTACAAGGTGCACTGCCATTGGGATGTTGCCATTGATGGCAGCGCTGTGAAGTGCAGTGCCATGGATTCCCAAAAACTGTACTGCACGTGTATTTCTGAACTCACTCAAGTGCATATGTACCCCGGCTGAAATTTTGTCCATTGTAGCGCATTTAGCAATCAAGTGAACTCGGCCAAGAGCATTGCGTCTTGCTGCTTCTAGAAGCAGTTTGTCAATATCATCGCTAAATTGATCTGAATTTTTGCAAGGCAGCCCGTTTTGCACCAAAAACTCCCAAACCACGTGCAATGCTTCATCATTACCTGCAATGATATGCACTACGCTGTGCAGTATTACGGCAGCAACCTGACCGACATTCCGCTGTACCACATTGATGCGTATATGCTCGTATAAGCGCCATCAACATGAAGCTGCAGCTGGCACAGCCGGAAGCTTCAACTCTGCGCCACTTTGGCGCAAATGACAAGCAACTGCCACCGTTCACGGACGGCTTTATGATATTTGTGGACAGGCAGGCAATCAAGAGCATATTGCCCCGGATACACGTGCAGTTTGTCCCGGTGGACGTCAACGGCATCCGGACAGTAACGCACGTGGAACTAACTTCCACAGTACTTCGTGGAAGACCCGCGCAATCTACACTGGTTGGCGGCCAAGTGTGACCGCAACCCGAACCCGCGCCGATTTATCTGCATCTCCATAGGCACAGGCCAATCGAGTGGCAAGCGGCAATGATGGAGATTGCCAGCACGCACCGCGGCATCAATCGGTGTGCAGCGAGCGGCCATATGGCGCGAGACCATTGTCAAAGACACCAGCTACTGATAAAATTGTATCAAGAGTATTTTATTTAGTCACTTTTGTCCGGTTCCACCGGTTTCCTTTCAACACTCCCCCTGTTTGCGAGCAGTCATCGCCTCATAGTCATTCTCTGCCATGAGGCCTAACATACGTACGTCAATGTAACCGGGATGGCCCGGTAACCCTACCGTTGCTCGACACTGCCGCCGACTTCTTAATTGTGAATCCGCAATATTTGCCGAGCGCAGATTACGTCGAGCGAGAGACTGCCAAACGCCTTCTTGGCGAGCGTAAAACAGTATTGCTGCAGGGGATTTGGCTTGCAGTGGAGCAAGGTGTTGGAGTACAGTACTTATTACTCATTGCTCTCAATTCCTAGCTCCTAGTAATTTGTTGCAGTGAAGTTCAGCCTTCGTGGGTCGACCCGATTGGAGCCCTACTTACTGGCCAGGGTACGACTCGTTCTCCGTGAACTTGCCGGTGCTGTACAGCCAGCACTATGCCGACATGTACCACTACCCCGGCTACCTAACCAACGTCGGGCTTAGTTTTGGTGCGCATGCTGTGTCCAGACCAATATACCCAACTGCATAGAACTGCAGTTTGGTGGTGGAATATCAAGTGCACAAACAGTGCTTGTATCTGCGTAGCACTGCATAAAACAGGTGCACGGACTAGATACAGGCTACCTGTGTGGTGTATTAACACAGCATAGCATTTATAGGCGCGCGTCACTCAATTCTAGGTGGGAGGTCATAACTGCGGTACGGGTATGGACATTGAGCGCCAGCTGGGCGTGCAATTGCCCTGTCAATCGACTTGCAGGGAGCTAAGACGCCGCACACCTGATCATCACACCTGATTGACGAGTCATTCTTCATTCTCCAACAACATGCGCCAACAATGCTGCCGTTTTGCCGTCAGCTTGCGTTCGCTGGCACCGAACAATTTCCCGATGCGTCACAGCGTTCCAGCCCCCGCTCACTCACGTTGTCACCGTGCAGTAGTGCGTCAGTATTCCACGGCTCCAGACGCTCCTGCCAGTAGGCCTGGAGCGAAGGAGACCTCGCACCAGGCGCGCATTCCTCCCCCGTCCACCAACAAATCTGATGCCGCACCGAACGGGCTATCCGGGACAAACGGTGCTAACGGGCGCACGTCTTCTCCCCCCTCCGTTGCATTTGCAGAATATTATCAGAGCGTTCTCGCAAAGTACCCTTGGCTTGCACCCGCCTCTATCGCTGCCGTGATTGGTATGAGGATTGCCTACTTGTCCAACTAATCTTAAACTAATCTTTCTGTATATAGCGAGCGTTGCAGGAATTTACTACAAAACAGTTGAAGCTGATACTTCAAAAAAGGCACTGGCGGAGAGTAAACTTCAAAATGAACAGACCTACCGCAAATCGCCCCAGTACCAGGTGGACTTGCTTGTGGACCAGATGACAAAGTCCGAGCCAGTGTACCCGCCATATGCATTTGGGCAGAAGTTTCCGCGCGAAGAACTCAAGAATGAAGTTATGGCAATGGTCGACGGGACAGAACGCGTTGTTCTGCTGGACGGCGGCTCCGGTCGCGGTAAATCGACATTCGCAATGGAAATTGTCGCTGATGCGCGAAAGCGTGGCAATCCAGCCATTTACATCTCTCTACAAGACGATGAAGCACACGTTCAGTTGGAGGTACGCTGGGCTTTTTTCAATAGTTTTTTGATGTGTTAGCACTTGGTCGCTGCCGTCAAGGAATCCTTTAAAAAGACGAAAAAGCCTGTCATCGTTGTAGTGGACAACTTTCAGAGTTATAAGAAGTTTGACGCCATGAAGGCTGAACTTCTCTGCAACAAATTACTAGGAGCTTCAACTTCTGGAATTGCACAAGTTCTATATGTTGCCTCAGAGGGCTCTCTGAGTAATTGGATGGAATCTTGTAAGGACGACTGCCATACCTCTTGTGTCTTGTCTGACATGCTTAATAAGTGCCTGGTCACCGAACGCGATTGGTGCAGCAAATTCTCGAGCCGGTTCCTGTCGATCGCATGCACAAGTATTTGGTCGACAAGATTCATTTGACGGAAGCCGACGCGCACGAGTTTATCAAACGTTTCGACAGTGGCTTTGTTCGCTTGATTGATTTCACGGACATAAATAGCGACGCTAATGGAAAGCTAAACTCGGTAGCCGTTAGAGGTATTCTTTCGTATTGTTTGCCTGCGTGTCGCTAACAAAACATATACAGCTGCAATGGACGCGCACATAGCTGATGAGAAACCCGGTATTAATGGGTTGTTTTCGGCTCACCGTATGAGAGCGTTGGATGAACACCAGGTCACAGTACTTCGCAAAATCTATCAAAGTCCGTCCTACTACGATGGATACATTCCTCTCCCTGGGGACGAAACCGATGCGGCCATGGAGCTTGTTGAGGCTGAGATTCTAGAACAAATGGGCAAAAAGTTCGTTTGGCGCCAGCCGTACTATGCATTAGCTATGCCTGTGAATTGGAAAGAGCATCTGGTAAGAAACAAGGTTACGAAGTACTCAAAACTTACTGTTGCACAGGCAAAAGATGTTCACATTTGAAAGTACATTAATCGCATGGCTGTTATTGCGGATGGAGGTGAGCTGACCAGTCTGTTTGTCTGTTTGCTAAATTAGGCAGACAGACGACCAACAATATCATCGGTCACTGACAAAAAAGACAACCAAATATGCATTGTGGGGGTTTATTATGGATGATGAAATTATTGCCCACAACGCTCAAGCAAGCTGCAAGCGGTTGCCTTCATGACGGCCACAGACAAACGTGTCCTTAACCGACGAGAACTTTCGCAGACCAAACCAAACCAAACCAAACCCAAATATTAAAAAATAATAAACAACCCGTACGTTCTTACATATGTTCAGCAAAAAAAAA
>JAZDSV010000153.1:0-12856 GCA_036784855.1 Aphelidium insulamus | reverse complement strand
GTTTAGTGTCTGTGCGCTGCAACTGAACATATTTGACGACTTGCAGACGGACGCCACTGGTGGCTGTGGTGGACGAGGAGGGCTTCAATAGACCTATTTCCTGAGTAAAGCCGATAAAGACGGCGGTGATGGCATCGGTGGCGGAGGCGCCCTGCCCAACTGCCGCGGCGGGAACAGGCAGGCACACTTGAATGCCGTGTTCGACGTGCAGTGGCGCGGATGGTCGCCGTTGCAAGTTGCTCGATAAAGAACTATTATTGTAACAAAGCGGTAACGGCGCCAGTGGAGACCGCACGGTTAGGCTGTCGAGTGCCGGAGTCTGGGCCGCTGGTGAACAGCCGGGCTTTAGCAATATCCAGCGTGAAGACTGTGCGCCAACAGCCATCGCCTCAAGTACGCACGGAAAACAATCAGGCTGATTTTAGTCATAACTCAGATGGTCAGCGGTTCATTGACGGAATAAATACATTCATATGGGATATACGAGAGAGGTAATCAGCCTGCTGTTGGGGTTAAGACGTTCTGATCGGTCCGTGCAGGCTGTTCTTGATGCACACGTCAGCATGTCTTCAAACGGCGAGTGCATCGAAGCGACGCAGACGGTCCGCATTAATTGCACCCAAGCCACATTGCAGTGTCACCACGCTGGAGTTCCGCGCTTACCCCATCCAACCTGCTCTTCAAGGAAAACGATGCATTGCTGTAATTTTGTTGGTGAATGATAATGATTAAGGTGCTGTCGTCAACTGTTGATCGCGGGTAGAGATAAGACACTGCCAGTGTGCCAGAACCGTACCGGTAGATCCAGTCAGAGCTGGAGCAGTATCTTTATATCAACACTTTTACAAACATGCATTACACCCGTATATGTTCAATCGCCATTGATGAAGCTATTGGCCGGATGTATACGCTGACTCGTGGCCACAAGTGAGTCCTACTGTAGTTGTATTATATCTCCGCTGTATCGTAACGATTACAGGGTGTATTCTTTCGATAATGTGTATGCAATGTTGCCAGATGAGAAACCAACGGTGCTTCCAATTTCCGCAAACTTGCTAGTAGACTCATTTATCGGGTTGGCAATCAATCCAAGATCGGCTGGCTGGAAGTGGTCATATCGACTGGCAATGCATTCGGCGAGTGCGGCTCGAGTTTATACCAGTGCATGGTGTTCGATGTATTCGCTACGCGGCGGACATCATGACCGGGAAGTGGGCGCCCTGTCTTGGTCTGCGACCGGTGATAATGTATGTCATCTACGTATGTTAATAATTGCACTAATGACAACAGCTGATGATGCGGCGACATGGAATAGCAGGAGTGGCACATGCAGCTGCGGTGAGCAGTCATTCACGCCCGTCGACGTTGGATACACCGTGGCCGAGGGTTCCTCGATGTGATATTCAAGCACTCCCAAGAAAAATCGATACCAATGCTTAAAGTGTTTGATGCGGAGCACAATGAACTGGTGCCAGTGGCGGACAAGGAGACATTTGACCTCCAGTCCACTGAAGACGACGAGGCTCCAATTGAACCAAGCAATTCCCCGACCAGCAGAGTTCCACTGCAACAACTACATCAGAGCCGCATGAACTACAACGGAAGTTAACAGCAGAACGGCAGACGGACCAGCAAGATGAAGCATCAAGATCATTGCCAGCGCTGCCCATCAGCCGCTTCTTTTCACCGCGGCTGTAGTATGAATAGACATTGCATATATCAAGATATACTTATATAACATACATGTACACAGAAAGAGCCCGCGCGCAGTGAAGCCAGAGTGGTAAATGATGAAATACTGCTTCTCGGTGGCGGTGTGTTCCTGATGTCGAGCAGTGCCTCTTCGTGTCGACGCTGTGGCCAACTCACGCTGTCTTCCGCCTCTTCCGCCGCCTCCTGCTTTGGCCAGTCTTCCCGCTGTTTGCTGCAGTCGCGGCCCATGATCACGCAGCGCTTCGGCGTGGTCCATGCGGATGGCGGTCCAGTGTACCGGTAGTGACGCCGTCCCGCGTCCTTCATGCGGCAGGTGGCGGGATATTCCGGTCGATATGTGGGCCTGGCAAGTCATATCCAGCGAAGCAGTCTGGTATTGCTTGCGTGTTGCTGGTGTCCATCGGCGCTGGTGTGCCCGTGGATGGTCCATGCGTGTATCATATATATCATGAATGCAGCTACACTACCTGCTGCTTGAGCGTATCAGATCAGTGTGGCGGCGCATGGCCTCACGCTCCCTGCTCCGGTAGTGCGCTGTATCACAGGCGGTAAATCTGAAATAGGTGGAACTGGTAATAATCACAAAGCGCTATGTATCCGTCTTCGACGAAATGAACATTATTGTGGCGCATGAGACGGCTATGGCACTGGCCGCGTGCAGTAATTGACTACTTTTAATTGAAATCCCTTTTTATCTCAAATACTTTATTGTTACATACGTATACCCTGTACTCAATATCGACTTGAATGTATTTAAACATATTGATTCTGATCATTGCCATGTGTTACTACACAATGTATATTACAATGCAAATTTGTATCATCTCTTTGCGCGACGGCCACGCCGCCGAGGTATTGGTGCCACATAGGGTCGCGGTGGCAAGCGCGCCGCTACGGGTGCCGGAGGACGAACAGCAGCAACTGCCGCAGGAGCAGCAGCCTGCGCACCAGGGCGTCCAGCCAACAGCTTTGCTGCCGTCAAAGTGCTCATAACCAGTCACCTGTTTCCGGCACACATAACATATATCTATCACAGGTCACATATTGTATCACGGAAAATAGATATGGACTCACAAGTACTGCAGCCAGGGCAGGTCATCTTGTTGCATCCATCTTCCTTGTAGAACTTTTTCTCGCACTTTGGGCAAGTCGGCAACAGTGGCATCTTGGCTACGAATATAATGAATAGCGATAACGTATGAGAGCCGGGATGCGGGCTCTAGTTTGTGCTGTGAGACTCGGCATTGTTGCGCACCACTTCGGCACATGACATGGGGATGTGACTTCGCTTGCGGCACTTTCGACAGCTGGACACACCGCACGCAGGGTGCATGCACTGGAACAGAATATTCTCATCGGGCGTGGTGTCCATCACGGCGCCAAACTCGCAGAACGGACACGAGACAAACTGTGGCTGCCTAGCGGTGCTTGAGGTGGCCACTTCCTCATCCGCCGCACCGCTGGAACGTTGGTCAGCCTTGAGAGCCTTCTCAATATTGGTCTCTTGTATAAGTCGCTCCAGCAGCATTTGCGACTGTTCCGACAGTACCAGACGCAGCACTTGCGTCGGGAATGAGGAGTCGCACGGCTCTGCGCTCGACAGGCACTTGAAGTGCACTTTCCGCATGCCCAGCAATTCTTCAACCGATCTCCTGCGTGACACGATTTCAGCACCAAAAAAAGACAAATATAAACAAACCACGGCCACGCACCGCACGCAATCCCGGCAAAACAAATGTCCCTCGCCACACTGCGCCATGTCCTCGAACGGGAAATCACCGTAGCAGCACCCGCACTCCATCAGCGCGGCATTCGCCTCGTATTCGGTGTAGTTCAGCTGCTGGGCCAGTGCAATGTCCTTGTGCTCCTGTCGCCTCCTTTGATCGTGGCGGCAGTTGTTGCAGGTATGCTGGTAATGAGCCCAGAACCGCTGGTACCGCTGGCGTTGCCGCCACCAATGCGGATCTTGGGATAGTCGTCACCCAGCTCCAGCCCACAGACAGACCACGGACAGAGCACGCGGCGTCATCTACCGCAGCCATCGCAGCTCGCTGCTCATTGACTTTCTGCTGCAAGAAAGCCACGTCGGCCACGGGGAACATGTCCATCAGCTGAGTGAGCACGGCGCCGTCCCGCGTCCGCCCCGGTCGCCGCGTCTCCACCACACCGACACCGTCATCGTCATTGAGTGGTGGAGACAGAAGCATCACGGCATTGGCATCAGTATCTGCATCGTCATCCACGCCGCCACCATCTACATCATCATTACCGTCACCGCAGAGGTCCACGCACGGCTGCTGCAGGTGCTGTGCGCGACGCTGCCGTTTGCGTGGCCGATCGTCGACGAGCATGGCCATTTGTGATTGTTACAATCACTACTGTCCATACATGTTGTAACCATTGGCCAGTCGCGATAGAAATCCGGCGGCAAGGCACCAATATTATGATGAACTATTTTATTGCGTATATACAGTATTGCTGTCTGTATTCGCCCGTTCTGGCGCCCCATTAACGTTGGACAACTCCGAAATGTGGCGGTATCGATTTTGCAGTTCCAGTCACTAAGTCTTATTATTCGACGATCCGGAACCAGAAATTCTCGATGCAGTGAGGCAGATATTTCATTTTGTTTGAGCCATACGCGGCGCAGCTGGCAAGCTATGTAGCAATTATCATTCACACCGATAGAACTAACAAAGGTTATAATTGATCCAACCAATATATTCGCACCGATTATTATAATCAAATTAGAAATGGCCTAAGAAATGCTGCGAAGTCGCTTGCCGATGCTGATGTTCTGAAACTATACTGCGTAATACGGCTAATGCGCAATATGTACGAGCCAGGATACACCAAGATATTATCGCGGGAGTTGATTGGCTGATGGCAGCCTACAAAGCGTGATGAGCTACTCGTGCCACCCCCATTCTGGAAATCGAAATGATAGTGGTTCACCGCGCTGGTGGTCGCCATGTCTGACGTGACGCATATGGGCAACGCATGCCGCTGCTATGGCAGGTGCCGACTAGAAGGCGCATGTTGGTTCGGTGTGGCGAACTGTGAACATGAGACAGGATCACTGGCAGGCACTTTGAAACTCAGTCCAAGTTGCAGCGTACTTTGCTTTCCGCTGAGGCCGCTATCTGGGGCCCCACCAACTACCCCAAGCTACAGCTATGCGTATACAATTCAAATTATAATCAACCTTTTGTCAACGATTTAAGTTTGGTTGTCGATACTTATCAGCCCGGGCAGGTTAGAGTGTGGCCTCAGCCTGGGCAGGTCAGGTTGTGGTCAATGCAGCGGCGTTTGCAAACTGGAAATGGTTATTACTTCCCGGACGACGAGTTCTCCGCCCAAGACTTCCACCTCTTTGAGCTTAGTTTCATTTTGCCGCACAACGCTCGGTTCTTTATGCGAGTGACGTGGAATGTTCATGGCGTGCCACAAGAATATAATTCGCCTATTATTCGACCAGTAGGAGGCAAGTAACTTTTCTTCCGAGCGCAGACAATATGTACTTCTACTAATGTATGTGTTTTTTGGCAGTGCCCGCGGCGCCCGCTTCACACTCGCAGCAACGTCAGAACTACGGTACTGGCGATCGAGCTCGCTTGTCCAATACAAACGAGCAAGAAGTCGTTCGTCGGCAGCAGGAAATTCTTAATGAGATTGCTCGTCAAACGAATCGCGCTCCGCCACCGGAGCCGGTGGCGTCCCTAACTGACGAAGAAATCATGCTTCAGCAACAAAGGATCCTTGATGAGATTAGTGCAAGTCACGCTCCGCCACCAGCAACAGAAGAGGCTTACTCCCAGGGGAATGTCGCGGCGAATACGTGGGGAGCAACAAGAGATCCTTGATCGCATTGCACAAGAAGGTTATACTCACAGTCTGGAACAGCACCAGCGGTGCTTCGAAGTGAGAAATAAAGAGCAGCTCGAATTCTTAAGGAGCAACAAGACATCCTAAATGAGATTAAACGTCAACGCGCTTTGCAATCAGCAATATCAGTGATGCAAACCGACTCAGTAAACGTGGCGCAACTTGAGTCGGAGTGGACGTAAATCTGATTACATAGTAGCACTAGGTGACAACCCTGTACCGCAGCACCCGGCAGACACAGCTAGCTCTAGCTCTGCTGGGAATGGTCTCCCATCAACTGTAGAAAGCGATTATAGCATCGAGATGCCAATGTTTGGTGCGAACAACACTCCTTCACCTGAGAATGTAGTAGAATTGAAAAGCATGATGACATCAATCAGGCAATTGCTGAAATTTTTGGCCCTTCGGATACAGCACAGATGCGCCGCGTGATTTCGGATATAATTGGCGCTGCTCACCATCGCTTAAATGGCTAAAGGTGCATCGGAGAATTCAATACACAAAGCATAACTATTGGGGTAAAAAGCAATACATGAAGCAGTTGAATGATCTCGTGGTGATATTGTTGCGTCATTAGTATCGCTTCGATACCCTGACAGGCATCCCATTACGCATAGGCAGTGTGAGTGCGTTGGCGTACACGACATCCGATGAACTGCCCGCCAGCTGGATGTCAAATTCTGCAGACAGCAGCGCAATCACCAAAGTGGCCTCCAAGTAGGCCATTTGCATTCCCAGGCTATATGTTTGGGCGTTAAAGGCCAGAAACTTGAACTGACTTGGATTAGGTTCAGTCATCCAGCGCTCTGGGCGGTATTCGCCGGCATCACTGCCCCATAACGACTCTAGGCGGCCTAGCACCCACGAGCTGGTGGACAGCCTGTAAGTGAATGTTAAGTAAGTGAATCCATACATTGGTCTACATACCAGCTTCCTTTGGGGATAAAAGTACCGTCAGGCAATACGTCATCCTTGACAGCCACCTTGGCATGTTTTGGTACGGACGGGTGAAGCCGCAATGCCTCGCTAACGCACGCGCGAGTGTATTTCATCTGTTTCAGCTGCTCGTACGACAAGTCCGATACATCTGTGACGCCACTGGTCTGCATCACGTTCGAAAGCTCGTCTCGCATCGCTTTCAATGTCTGCGGTCGCTGCATAAAGTTGAAGTACGTCCAGCTGAGGGCTTGAGCCGTAGTGTCGCGGCCGGCGCTATCCATTAGGTATACATCTGTAGATCACAATCGCTCATACATGATCATGTTGAGCACAATGTCGCGCAGCTCACAGTCCGTAAAGCCCTCAGGCTGTCCATCGCGTTTGTAGTTCATGAATCGGGACAGCAAATCGCCACATTCCGCACTCTCCGGATCGGCATGTCGATCCTGAATCACACGGAAGGCGAATTCGTCCATAGTGCGCTTGCACTCGTCCATCTTCTTTCGTTTGCCATCAAGGTGCTCGGTCCACCTCCACCACGGGTTCCAGAACCTGGCATCAATAATCTTTTGGGCAGTCTCGAATGCCTGAACAAACGGCACCGGAGTGTCGTCACCGGTGGCATGAAATGCCTTTAAAGAACCCAACTCCAGGCCGAATCCGATACGGCAAAACGAGTCCATGGTGAACATGTGGAACAGCTCGTGCAAATCGACAACCATTCCAGTAGCGGCAGCCTGTTCGAGAATCTCTCCAAGCACCTTGCCCTCATTCTTGAACACCTCGAGAAAGTAGTCGCGAAAGTTTTTTACATTAAATCTAGGAGCAGTTGCAATCAGATTCGATTGCTGGCCATCATAATACATAGTACTTGCATGTAACTAGCGATCTTGCGCTGCTCCTTCCACATGTCACTGTATGATCAGTGAAATGATTCGTTAATCTCTAGGCACCTACCCGTCCACGGCAAATATGCCGTTCCCCAGCAAGTCTGCAATGTGTTCATGAAAGTCTGCACCTTTGATGTAGCCCGCAAAGTTTGTCTTGAGGCTCCACTCGAGGTTGGCCGGCGACACCGTGAAATAGTGGCGTTTAGAAAATGGCATAACCATTACAAAGGTTTGCTCCCCAAACTTGAGCGCAAGCTGCAGAAACTTATGGTATAGCGTGTCAACACTACTCTTAGTCTCGACAACATTGCCCAACAGAGGCCACTGCACCGGTGCTACGAAATAAACACACGACGAAATATTTACATTGACGCGTCATCATGTAAATACCGATAACGCCATCCACGTAAGAGTAGCCGCGCGTCAAATCCAAAGCCAGTAGGCCAAGTCGAGAAATCGTCCACAGCACGGCAATGCCAAGAAGTGCATGCAGCAGCGGCTCCGGAGTAAGTTCCATTGCAAAAATATCTTTGTGGGAACTTGACCGTGCGCAGCGCAGATCTCTGCCACAGATTTGTAATCACGCGAACAATCGGCGCCAAACCATTTTTTTGTTTGTCCCCTTTCTGTCACATCCATACATAGGTTAGTGGTTCTTTTAGTGCGCCGAACAGTGGATTTCGCACTATTCTCACAAATTATTTTCTTTAATTTTATCTACTATTCATAACCAATGACTTCGAGTGCATAGTTAATGAGAAGCCAAACTATACTGGATTTTATGAAGATTTGGGTTCAACAGTGCACTTTGCATCTTCACTTTTGCGTCCAGGTTTAAGACCGTACTACACCCAGCTCCGATTCATCGCTGGTTCTCTGCAAGGTTTGCGATAGTACATATTAGAGGTCCAGAGAAACGTTAGCGTTCAACAGTGCTAACTGTTGTAAGCACAAGCCGCCGCCAAACAATCGAAGCGATGAGTCATCGCGACATCACGGAACAATAACAGCGACGGCGACTGGCCTCATTGGGCGCACCCACACGAACCCACACTTACGCGCTGGTGCACACGCACACACACACACATTAAGCATTAGTAGTAGCGGTGAAATTTAAAGTCTGCAATACCTGTAGCGCTACTGGTGTGAATGAACGCCGCTGGAGACTATACTAGTGGTGGTGGCGGTGGCGGCGGATTCGACATTGAAGACACTGCCGGCGGCATGCCGTACGGCGACGACGTGTTTGGCCAGCAACGGCGCCCCAGTCGCCTCGATGACGAGGACGATGATGACGGCATGGTGGGCGTGGGCGGTGCGGCCCAAATGGCCACCGGCATCGACGTGTCCGTCCACGATGGGCGCGCCATGACGCAATTGCAACTACAACAACAACACCAGCAGCCTGCGCGATACACCGCCATGGCTGCGCCTGCATCGCCGCGGCACCCGCATGCACAGCAACAGCAACATTACCAACCACCACTCAACACGTGCCACTACCCACCGCTGCCGCAGATGCAACAGCAGCAGCATCCAGAGCCGCCGCGATTGGGCGGTTTGGCGGCCGACGGAAGTGGTGGCAGCGGCGGCGGCGGCTCCAGGGCCAACCCACCTGCGACCGTCACGGCATCCATGGTAGCATCAGCATCATTGGACCTACCGGGCATCAATGACTTTATACGCAAACTGTACACACTGCTTGCGTCCACAGAGGAGCCTGCGGGAGCAATGGGCAACCATTCATCGGCCCGCCCTCACCCGACCTTTGCGTGGGGCGCTGCCGGGGACTCTTTCATCATCTGGGACTCTGCCGACTTTGCCAAACGGGTGCTGTTCTCCCACTTTCGGCACAGCAACTTTTCGTCGTTTGTGCGCCAGCTGAACAAGTACGGCTTCAGCAAAGTTCGGCATAATCACAGCAGCGGTAGCAACAACGGCAGTGGCGGCAACAGCAGCACAAACCATGGCAGTGGTAGTACGGCGTCAGCAGGCGGCGTCACCGCTGGAGGCAGCAATGACGGATCTGGCGCGGCGCCCGCGCAGCAATCGTGGGAGTTTCGTCATCCGAATTTCAGGCGTGGCCGCCCTGATTTACTGGTCAGGATTTCCCGTAAACCCGGCGGCGTGGCGGGCGATCGGCGTCGCACTGCTACGGCGACATCCGCGGCCACCGTGGACTACATGCACCACCGGCCACCGTACGGACCGGATGCACCATACGGCTACTACAGTGGCTATGGTGGTCCGGCTGGCGGCGCTGCCGGCGGATATCCCGGCCACAGTGCATGGGAGCATGGAGCCCCCTCATTCGGCTGGCAGCGGCAACAGACACATCCAGACTATATGGCACCACGGCCACCTCCGCAGCAGCCGCCACTCACGGTGCCCCTCACTGCAGCGGGCCCGAATCATCCGCCTCCTTCGCATCCACCACCGCCTGGCGCCCAGCATCACCATTCGCGCGGCGCTGAAAGACGAAGTAGTGACAGTCAGCTACAAAGCAGTGGTGATGCGTCATATGTTGTCGGTGAAGATGTGCAATCATTGGCACGTGGCCTGCGCGAGCTGTCGGCGAGTGTGGCCGAGTGTCGAGCCATGCTTGTCGAGCAGGGTTCCATGCTCAGGAGTCTCGTGCAAGGTATAGCTATTATTGCATTCAGTTGTGTGTATGCTTTATATAATTGTGTGTGCAGAACGAATGCAAGGAGGAAACAACACAATGAATGGAAATCAGACGGTCACTGATAATGGCGTGAGTAAGGCACAGACTGCGTTTGGCAACGGCGCTTCCACCGCAATGAACGGCGGCTCTTTGTTGGCGCACCTGCTTCAACAGCCACTCATGACGCCGCGACCTATAGATGGAAACATGTCCATGGACAATGGCAACAACATAAATAACGGCGGCATGGCATCTGACGGTCCGGCGATGACGGCGATGAACGGCGCCGCCGCTGCCCTGGGCAACTACGTGGACGCCTTTGTCGCGCAGCAACAGCAACAAGCACCCCGTGGCGACACCTCCACCACCACCACAACCTACAATGTACTTAATACTGCAATGGGTCTGGCTGCTGCCTCCTTCCAACAGCAACAGCAGCCAGCAATGGCATTTGGCACAGTGCATGATGCGGATGACTCTGGCGCACCTACTGGAAACAATATTCGCAATAGTGGTGCCACACCTGCCGCCACCGCGTCGACCACCACGGCCACTGCCATACTGGCCAAGAAGTCTATTGTACCCGCGTGGGCCACTCCGCCCAAGATTCTGCTGGTGGAAGATGATGATATTTGCCGCCGACTGAGTTCCAAGTTGTTGCACATTTTCGGTTGCCAGTTTGATGTGGTCACGGATGGCGTGGCCGCCGTCAACAAGATGAATGCCGATCACTACGATCTTGTTCTGATGGTAAGTGCGGGAAATTATCGCTGTCTTTCTTTTTATATTTTATCTTCCAAGGACATTGTGATGCCAAATTTGGATGGAGTGTCCGCGACGCACCACATTCGACAGTTTGACAAGTCCACGCCCATCATATCCATGACCAGCAACACCACAGAGTCCGACTGCCTGACCTACTTCTCCACCGGCATGAACGACATCCTGCCCAAGCCATTCAGCAAGGCGTCGCTGTTTGAAATGCTGGAGCGCTACTGCTCCCACCTCATACGCGCTGCCGCCGGTGACTTGACTTCACTACTGACGGGAGGCGGTGCGAATTTGGGCAACCTTGGCTCTGGATCATCGGCCGCTCTTGCGGGTGGCAATGGCGGTATCACTCCGCCACTTTGGCTGGCACCCGCGGCATCACTTGCGGGTGGATTGCTGCCGGCACGCACCAACAGTTCGCTGGCCGGCTCACTGCTCTCATTTAACCAGCAGCAGCGCAGCTCTGTTGCCGAGTGGCTGGACGGCGCATCATCGCAACTCTGTCTGACAAACCCGACACCGCGTGGAGCCACCATCACCGAGCTGGGCGACTCTGCAAGCGGCATGGACTTTTCCGCCAGTGGTATGGGAACATTCAATGATGGTGGCGCGGATCATATGCGCCGCTTCAAGACTATTCATGCGCCGGTGGCGCAGCAACCCGTGCTGGGCCCCATTCCGTCGACAGTGCCGCTATCGCCGCCCACAACACAGACACCAGACAGCATGTACTCTGGGTCTGGATCAGACGGCGGTGGCGCTGAAAGTAGTAGTAGCAGCGCCATGTCGTCGCCCCGCCGCGACAATAGCGCTCCCACTCGCCCTGGACACAACACTGGCAATAGTTCCTATACTGGTGGCAGCAAGGCCGCGCACCGCAGCCGCGGCGAGAAGCGCAAACATCGCCGTGAGCGCCGTCAGAGCGATGCAGCAGTGCATCACCGCCGCAAGCCCAGCCTGCACATTGATCTGCACAAAAATGAACCGGCACCGCAGCAGGTGCCCGTACCAGCGCCCACCGCCCCGTTCTACTGGCCCCAGGTGGACGCGCAGTCACGCGAAGATGCCTTCAAACGGCCGCGGCTATTTTGACATGACAATGACAATACTATTCCCACAGATGACTATGACATTCGGCAAAACATTCGCTCGGCTGTTGGCCACTCTGCTTACACTTTCTCCACCGCACACACACGCACACACACACACTCTCCAACATGCAGATTCTATCTCATTCCGATCTACAAGAAGAAGAACAAAAACAACAGAGACTCACTGTGCATACATCTGTAGTCTTATCTGTCTTTTCTGTATTTACAATTGCTACAGGGTACATGGCATATTACTGAATTTAATTCATGCAAGGTGTTCAATCAATTCGCGTTCACATGTTGAAGACCAGATTCGAGTGCACAAACTCCACAGCACTGCCACTGCGCGGAAACACAAAGTAAAAGTCTCCCACATCCGCCATGTCGTCGCGGTGCTTGGTCCACGGGAGGGCACACAGCGCTTCCTGCGCCTTGAACGCCGCCGCATTACTGCCGGTGAACAGCGTGTCCGACATGTCCGCGCACACCATCCCCGCATCCGCCAGTGTCTTGTGGATTAGGGCGCGCGCGCGGTCCGGGTCGCCGCCGGCTGCTGGAGAGTGTTCGGCCAGGCCGCGTGTGTTGTAGGTGATGCCGATGCCGGGGTCGGCGGCCGATAGTTTGCGACGCGCTTTCACCGCCAACTTTTCCATCTGCGGCGAGGGGGCGCCTAATGTGGTTGTCTGTGTCATGCTGGTTGTTTTGTGTGTGTGGTGTGTGTGTGTGTGTGTGTGTAAGTATGGTCAATGTATGCATGCACATCGACTGATATCAGCGTCATCGCTGTTGACGACACGTTTGCGTGTGACAGACTGACGTAAGTGTGACACCTGTGGCACTGTAGTACACTGTAGTATCAGAGGACCTGATCCGGGGATAGCACCAGCACAGTGGAGATAGAC
>JAZDSV010000152.1:0-12952 GCA_036784855.1 Aphelidium insulamus | reverse complement strand
CCACGGTGGATATCCTTCACTCAAGAGATTGACATCCTTTTTGATATAACGTGGCTTCTTAAGGGAAAGATTTTAATTTCGTTTCGAAATGTGCAAGGTCTCCTGTATATATATTGGTGGAACTGTAGGGGGAACTATAAGTGGTATACAACCAATTCCAAATCTATTGGACTTCAACTCTGGTGATATCCAAGTGCGAGTCAACGTCGTGGCACGCATCGTGAATATTGATAGGCACTCCATGACTGTTGTTGGGAGATTGTAAATGTCGCACTAGATCATAGTAGCGCTTAAATATTCGCTCACATGGCTGAATCGGGCAGCGTATCGTCTTATTGGCATCTCTCTCATCGCCGACTAATCTTTGAATTAGATCGATGGAAGACACAGCTTTAACATCATTCGCGTGGCTTGTTTGAGCCGACTCTTCCACGGGTCTGCTGCAAACGCGCTTGGCCATATGCCTTTGCATTGATGCCTTGGTGGTGAACGCGGCACCGCACTGCTCACAACTGAATCGTCGCATGCCATCATGCACAGTCGCAATGTGTGAATTGAGTCCAAATTTCTACTATGTATTATTACAATTATAATGAACTACACGATAACGCACCGTTGTAAAGCGCTTAAGACACTGCATGCACTGGAATTTCCGCCGCTCTGCTTCAGTACGCAGGTGCATGCATCGAAAGTGTTGTTGGAGAGATTTTCGGGAAGCACACCGCAGTCCACACTGACTGCACTCCAGCCCGGCCGCAGCCCCAGCAAGTTGACTGTCATTATTGTCGTGACATGAGCGAGTGTGCTCGCGTAACTCTGCCTGGGTGGCGAAGGCGCTAATCGATGATTTGTGCACTGTCGACTCTGACAAGACATCACCGGCGTCCATATCGGCAGTGCAGCAATCGGGATGGCCGCACACGTATCGCGGCAAGGCAGCATGTCTGGCAGCCACGTGGAATGCAAGTTTGGTCGTGGTGGCGAATGAGCGGCCGGGACACTGATCCTGATGCGGGCAGGGGTGTGGGTGGGTGAAATTCAAATGCGCAGTCGCCTCGTGCTGCCGCAACCTGGACCGCTTGGAGAACGGGCGCTCACATTCGCGGCACTGCGAGCGTGTTAGACATATTTTAGTACATGGATATCAGCGAATACACAACAATATGAATGCATATGAACAATATGAATGTATATGAACGTACAACAAACGCGTTATCGCCGTGGAAGCGCCGCTCATGCCGTCGAAGATGTGACCGAGTGCTAAATGACGCGTTGGCGGCCGCGCAGTGTGAGTGGCTGCACCGAAATGGCTTTGGATCCGCAGAGTGCGCGACGAGATGGCGCTGCAAGTGATCGCGGCGCGTGTAGCTCCGGTCACACTGGTCGCAACTGAATGGGCGACCCGGAGACGCGGGTGGCGGTGCCTGGCAAGTAATGGGCGCGTGCACGGCAATCTCGGCATCATCTAGCGACATTTTTTTCAGATCTTGATTTGAGGATTAGATTTTCCACGCAAGTTTACCATACCATACCACGATGCTGCAAGACATGGGCACATTGAAACTGTCAAGTTACTGCTCGAACACGGAGCAAACCCTCAAGTTGAAAACAATGCCAAACAGACTCCATTGTATCTGGCCGCAAAATTTAAGCAGGAGCTCGTAGTGGCCGAGCTTATTGCCAGTGGGACGGATATTAATGCATCTAATAAGGACGACGGGTCCACTCAGTTGCACATAGCAACAAAAGCAAATGATCTCAAGGCTGTAAAAGCCATGTTAAAAATAGGCAATTGCGATCCAAATCAGCTGGACAAGAAGCAATATTCCCCTCTCCATTACGCGGCAATACTTGTGCATGTTCAAGTTGCTGAAGCACTACTAAATCATGGAGCTGACATAAATGCTGCAGGAGCCATGAAAAATACTCCTCTCCACCTCGCTGTGTTAAATGGCAAGACAACAGTGGTGAACATGCTATGCCAACGAGGCGCCAACACCAGATTAAAAAACAGTGAAAGGACTCTAGCTCTCAAATACGTGTCGTGAGAAAACGTAGAACATGGATTCAATATAAAGCAGTTGCATCTACAAAAACATTGCTCATTAACTATTAAACTATTTAACCCAGAAGCTTGCGGAATCTCATCAGACTTAGAGTAGTCTATAGTAGATTGGATGTCGTACGCCAAATCTATGGTAGTCTGTTCAAGGATGAATCACGCTTGGACAGCTGGTGCCCTATCAATCGTCACACCGCTGATGCCATCAATCCGGTCTAGTGCAGAAAACGTGCCAATAAAGTTTAAAGTCTTGTTGTGTGATGTCAGATTAAAGTCACAGATGCAACCTCTGCCACGTGATGGCTGCGACTTCTGACGGCATTGGTGCTTTGGCAGATCAGCGCATAAAATGGCCCTGCGCTGTCAAGAGTGGATGCTGGTGATAAAACTCTTTCATAACCAATTGGAGAAATAAGATGCCATAACAAGCAGAAACTAAAACCAAAACTCTTACTAGTTTGGCCATTGCCGATCAGCCGACACGAATTCCAACACTTCAACCGAGCCAGTCGTTTCAAGTGGCCATCAGCGGCGACATGATGCTTGGTTGTTCCCGGCAGAGGATCTGGTGTACCTGAAGGCGGCCAAAGATTAACCAGTCAATTAAATGAAAGTTGTATAAACTAATTATCTGTATAGTGCTTACTGACTCTCTCGTTTGACTGAAAGCTAGATATTAACCCCAATCTGTGCATCCGCAACGGGATCGGATATAGTTCACCAGGACTAGAATGAAACTTTTAGTTAAGCGAGACGAGTTAGTGCAGTCACGATTCGCCCTGGACAAACTGCTGGCTGGCAATGGCAATCGTATGGCGTCACGTCACATCACGCTTTAGCTATTTAATCTGCTGCGTGTACCATCCAGAACTGATAAATACCTTCGTACTTCACCTGGTATGTTTAACCTTCACCGCAAAACCGCAATGACTAGCGCAATCAGGGCCAGCACTGTCATCACGGCGGTGTTCTCGCACACAGCTGCCTGTGCTGCCGATACCGCTGGTGGCGCTGCCGCTGCAGATACAGCAGACACGGGAGAGCGCCTCCGTGCGGTGGCCGATCATATTGGACTCACTGGCGCTGAAGCCTTTGACAACAACACTGTCACAGCATGCGACAACCGTCGCCAGCCTGCAGTCTGCGTAGCCATTGACCAGCGGTGAGTGTCGGCTGTGTACACAGATACACCTGCTGACCGTATGTGTGTGTGTGTGCCGACAGTCGCTGCGATGTGGACCGGGTATTTTGCGCGCGGGCCGGAGATCCCGCCGACCGGCTGATTGTCCGCGAACTGGCCTCGCCCGACACCATGCAAAGTGTAATGCAGGGACACTCTGCCACCCTGCTATCCCTAAAGGCCAACTCGCACCACGTTGACAATGGTGACCACTTTGATAGGTGTGGGCGGCTGTTTTATAGCTCTCTCTATGTAGCTAATGATGCCGTATCGCAGATGGGGCTGGCCGGTCATGAAGTCTCTGGAGCAGATGGTACACTTGGCACGGTGTCCCAGTCAGCAGATACACTGCTCCTTCGCCTGCGTGGGTTTCTCAGACTATCGCCAGGTGGATTTGCTCCATGACAAGACTGTGGCAGGCAGGTTCTTAAGGTTTAAGAATATGTACATACACTATACACGTATGCTTGTCAAGTGCATATATGTTAATAGGGTGAATATATAACATACTTTAACTTGCAACTAATTGTTAGCGGACGTGTGCTGGTCAAATGGCCTGTGCGAAAGCTTCTTTGAGCCATTGCACGAGGACGACTGGACAACGCAAATTACACCAGCTCTAAAGTCCACGTTACCTGGCTGTTTGCTGGCGCTGCGGGTAGAGACGGTGCCGTCCCGTGTCCTCACCCATCTGGACGCCGATATTGAAAAGTGTCGCAATGTGTACAGCACGCTGGCCGCTGCCGGATCCGACGGCGTCACTCCCACTGTTGGCTATGTGTATGTGTGGAACTTTGGGTCCGTGCGATTCCACCAGCCACATCCATCTCTTCTCCATCACACCGTCAATCAGTGGCTGGCCGGCATGAGTAGCGGGGAAAATGTCGTTTCGGACAGTTGTTCCAACAGTCACTGGATGCGGCTGATGATGGATACTACGCTCGCGCTGGCCACCGGGCCGTGCCACGTTGTGCTTGATGTGAATGTGGATAGCGCCGGCGTTCCCGAGATAGAGTCTTGCATCGATTTGATTGCCGCCATACGCTGCAGCTCCCCATCAGATGATGCATCTCGTGCCGTATCTGCTCAGCGCAACAAGTACGATCAGCGGGCCATTCTTTTGTTGGCCATGGAGCGCCGATACAAGGCTCTATCCGTGAGTGCAACTTATGATAATCGTGCTATTTTGACTCAGACTCGGCAGAAGCAACTATTGCATGCCAACGATACCATAACCGAGTTGGAGGCGACTGTGGCCGCAAGGAACGACGAGATACAGCAGGCGTCCGAGTGCGCTCGCTTAAATGCTGAAACATTTGCTAGTGTCGAGGAGAGCTTAATGGCTGTTCAAGCAAAGCTTAGTGCCGAGACGGAACGCAGTGCGGCCGCCGAGAAAAATGTAGAGGCCAAGTTAAAAAAGCTGCAATCAACAAATGCGGATCTGAGGCAAAAGCTGGCTGAATCCGAGGCTCGATTGAACCATTTGATAGGAGACGTGGAGTCTAAAGACGTCGACTGCAGCAAGCTGTCTAAGGCAAACAGTCAATTGACAAAACAACTCGAGCAGCTCACCCGGCAACTGGAGGAGCAGTCGGCGTCGGCTGCTGAGAGAGAGCAAGCGACCTTGGCGCACTTGGCAGAGACAGAGGGCAAGCAGGGCGACATGAAGTTGCAACTAACCATGCTAGAGAAGAAGAGGAAATCCGAGTTGAAGGCACTGGAAGCCGAGAAACGAGACTTGGCCAGCAGCGTTACGGCGCTCCAGACACGCCTCTACAAGTCTGCTGCGATCCAAGCGGAATGGGAGACCGAAAGGACGGAGCTGCTGAAGCACATCGCTGCGCTGGAGAAGGACAATCAGAAGTTGACGGCTGCTGAACAGAATATGCGCAGACAGCGAGCCGAGAATGTTTTGAACAATGATGAGGAAACTGCGATGAACAGCGAGGCTGAGATGGACAGCGGACGTGTTTCTCCTGCATGCGATCAACTCAATGATAACAGTCGAGATGACGCACAGCTTCTGCAACGGGCTGAATCTACGGCAAAGTTGACTAAATCACCCGCCAAACGGAAACGAACTACCAAGAAACACTCCTCGAAGCAACGGGACGACGACGAGGATTCGGAGATTCCTGCAGTGTCAACGAAAAAAACCGTAGCTACAAAGCGCCGACCGGCAAAATCCAAACCTGTTCAGCAAGAACGGAATGATACAGACGAGGACAAGGACAGTGTGGAGAACGTCGATGACCGTCCGCCCGCTAGCACCGAATTGTCTCCAGCTAAACCGGAGACGCCGCCTTACCGCGACTCCAAGCCAGCCGTCGTCAAACGGAAATTAGCGGGTGGCGGAGAACGAAGCTTGCGCGAACTGCCAGCAGCAGCGAAAAAGAATGCTGCCCCGGGAACATCCCTGATCAATGCGCAGGCGCTTCAAATGATCAAGGCCAATTTTGTAATGCCCAAGCTGTTGAGGAAACAGTGAAACGCTGCCGCTACACTGCTGTTCTATTGCGCAATGATAAATGTCGTTTACGTTGCTTAAGATTTCATGTACTCTTCTTGTTGTCGGGGATATTATAATTGCTTGTAGAAATGTCCGCGAGACTAGCATCCGCCAAAGCTGTCATAGTGCATCTGGTTGCGATTCTCGTCGTGCTGAAATTGAAATGGCTGGGACTGCACATAAAACGATTAGCGAAAGATACTATTAAACTTGTCATGACTCACCTCAAGTTGCTCCTTCTCGCCAGTATACACGTATAGTGAAAAGGCCACGGACCATCCTGGGTTCCAAGAGTCGGGTAGCAGGGCTACTGTCGCCACCTTCATTGTATAGTGAAGCCACTGATCGTAGTTTAGTAGCGATGCAGGGATCAGCGCACTGAGTATGCCGAAATCACGCTCCACAAACGGTATGTGCCGCTCCCAGAACTTGAACGGCAGCCAGCCAATCTTGGCCTTGTGCAGGCTGGCCCGTAGTACGCGGCGCCGGCGACGGAATGGTCGCTGGCACACGCTATTGCGATTCCGAGGTCGTTCAGCAGCTTCATCTGGGTCCATTGCGAGGTCTACCCGTACTGTCTGGCGTTCACCTTTGATCTCGAACTTGATTGCAGGTTGCACAGTGCAGACTGCGCGAATTAAATGTATACAGGAATGTATACATGTATATGTATAATGTATACAGGAAAGGAATGCATCACGATCAGGGACCTACGTGGAACAGAAATCGGCGTGTCGTACGGATCGTCACTCCAGTGAACTCGTTCTGTGGATACAGCCTGCATGGAGCCTGAGGAAACGAAAAATTGTCCAGCATTAAATCGCAGCGAGCTTGACTTTGGCGGAATCCAGGAAAACAAGAGCTTGAAGGTGCTGCCGGGTTAATTAGATAAGACAATATTGTCAGCAACATTAACTACCAAAAGTGAGAGTTGGTACACCTAGTAGACATCAATTGTAGGCCAGGTGCGGCAGGAGTGCCAGCGACGGCGTCAATCTCTACAAATCGCTCTCTATCTTTTCCGGCAAACCAAAAATTTGCCCGGATTTTCATTTTTGTTGAAAGCAGGATTATTGGGCGGGGGGCTTTAGCGGTAGCAACGTGGAAACCAGTAGTCAATTCAATACTGTGCGCCACAAGCCCTGCAGATTTCGAGATGTTGTCGTTGCTGCGCTCCACCTGGCGATTTAGAATGCGCAGGACTATAGTCTGTTCAAAGCAAGCTTCGGTATAGATGTGCACGGGTGACGGCAAAGCGGTAGGTGACAACGTCGCTGCATCCATTGGCAGCTGTATTGCTACCACAGAGAGAACAGAGCTCGAGTCGATCGAGTCAGCGAATAAATCCTTTGTTTTAGTTTTAGCCGCATTAGTGCTGTCACGACCAACAGTTCCTGCATCTACTATTGAACTAGGTCTCGCTTGAAAATTCGAGACGTTAGTAGCTTCTTTGTCACCAGTTTTGTCAGCGGGTCCACTGTCCGGCACAGAGGAAATAAGATCCGTCTGTTCCGTAGCATCCATAATTGCATTCTTATCCACACCAAGCTCGCCAAGGTAATACCACCGTCCAATAACCATCCGACTGTCGGTAGTGCGCGGCAACTCAGTTTTGTAACGCTCAGCAACGTATGCCCGGTGTCGCACAGAATGCAAAGCAGGATGTTTTTCTTCCTCCGCCACGTCAGCACGTAGTTTGACATACTTCCTTGTATTTCTTTTCCTGGTTCTCCTTATATTCTTCTTTTCATTCTTGCTATCCTTAACGCGGCGCTTAACTTGATTCGCGTCGTCCATCATGGTAGCCATACTATTAAAGCACGCATGAGGAGCCACAAAGTTATCAACAATGCTGCCGAAGTCTTGACCAGCGACATAACCATGGCTACCATAAGAAGTAACGACAATACCGCGCGAATTTCGCATGCCAAGCTGATATGGCATTGCCACGAGAAAGCGGTCATCCGGGAATCCAAACACGGGAACCGTGCGGTAAATATAGCGCGGCTCATTATCTCGCCAAATTTTCCGCAGATCCACTTGCATATCGGAAGGTAGAGTGCTGGAAGCAGTGACGCGTTCACCCGAGGGCCACGTATAGAATGTGGACAATGAAGTGCCAAGCAGGCCGTAATGTTTATGCATGACGCGACGCGACACCAACACACTAACTTCAGACTGCAATCGGCCATCACGAATCAGAGGCACGAACGCTTCAGGATCGACTCCCGCCTCCCGTAACGGGTCCTCTTCTTGTAGCATGACATCGCCGATATGTAGACGCGTACCGCCATGGTCCTCACTGCGAGGCTCCTTCTTGATGGCAAGCCCGGCACAGAACGCCACGCGGGACAACATACCAGGGTCCACGCGTGTCAGCATGGCGTCAGTAGCCAACGACGTCATGGCAAACTCACGATGACTCCACGCATGCCTGGCTGCAGTCCGACGCACGCAACACGCGAGCAGCAGAAGCGTGGCAGCGAGCACCGGGCGCCAACCGCACCGCCGCCACTCAATTGCCATATGCGCGATCGAGCCGACAATCAGGGTTGTGCGCCGCTGGGTGATAACTGATTGCGGCTTCTCTGGCCACAAACCTTGTGTATCAATTAGCCAGACCTTATCGCACTCCAATTGACTACAAATATTAAACGGCATACATACATTGCCAGTTTTTTTATTATGTTTCAAATTCATTAGCCAGCCATGCAAGCAACCGTGCGTAAATAATAGAACGCTGTACTCTGTTCCGAATGGAACTCACGCTTCCCTTTATCTAAACTGAACCCAGATGGTGATGCTACACATGATCCTGAAACTTGGCAATAATATCTTCAATTTGAGCCTGGATAGCTGATTGATCTGCTTCCCACATCAGTTGCTGCGCACTTAAGCTGCAGTGCAGAGCCTTGAGTTCGTCTCGTTCGCGTTCCATCAGTATTATTGACAGATCTGCTACAGCAAGGCGCGCCACTGTTTCGGCACCCCTCTTTTTCAAATCTTGGGCCGTCTCGCTTAGCTGCAGAAGCCTTTTGTGGAGACGTTGAATCTCGTGCTTTGGAACTAATAGGGCTCGAATATCACTGGCCGAGGCATTCTCTCGAGTTGTGGCCGTTGTCGTGTCAGCTTGACCCAATGTGAGCTCTTGGTGCGAGAGTTGTGGCTCAGGTACAGCATCCGCCGTCTGCATCGAGGATTGTGACATATCAGGCGGGAAAAACAAGTCATCATCGTCAGTTGCGAGAAAACCGTAGTCTTCAGAGTCGTCAGAGTTGTCATGCTCATCCGGATCATCTTCGTTTCCAGTAAGACCAGAACAAGCTTTGTCGTCCATACTGCTGTCACTATCAATAAACTCTGTCGACTTGCTGGTTTGGTCAGACTCTTTGTTCGCACAGTGGTTGTTCATGCTAACTGTTATGCAGAGAGAGATTAGCCGGTTGTGGCTGATTGGTGTGGCACATATATGTGCCTGGGATAACAGCCGAGTAACTCTGCTCTTTATCCCCTCGAACGTTCACACCAATGCCTGCAGTTGCCTACTTATTTCACATACAAACACTTCTGTTTGATAATTTAATAATTTGAACCAATTTATTGTAAATGACCTCGCATAAAGTGCCGCGGTCGTTCAGGAACACTATTTCCCATTAGCCAGAATTCTTGCTGGTGTAACTGACCGGGATCCACCCGCTCTTGGCACTGGGCACGGGCGGATAGTGCACGGCGTACAGCCAGTTCTCCTGCCGCTGCTTCACCAGCAGCACGTCGTTCTTGGCGAATGAGAGTTCACGCTCTGTGCGCGCCGTGAAGTCGTGTATGGCGGTGACCAGATCCGCGCGTGGCATCGCGCTACCGCCGACAACGGGCGGCAGTGCACTCTGCTCCGTTGCGGCAGATGCCATCGACGATGTGCCATGTCCGAATGCCGAAGCAGCGGCAGCAGGTGGCTTATTGGCGCTCATGCTGGCACGCTGCTGCTGGATGGCGGCCAGTGCCGACGAGAGAGAATTGGTGCTGGCGGCATCCTCGTCAATCTGAGCCGCAGTCATTGACGCTCCCTGCGATTGAACACTCTTCTGGCTGGTGAAGGACATTGTGCGCGAAGCCGAGGCGGCCGACGGAGAAGTGACGCCGCCGCCATTGTTGACGCTGCTGGCGGCAATGTGCAGCCGCTTCAACGACTCCTGAATCGACGACTGGGAGGCGGCCGTGTTTGCTGCCGAACTGTTTCCACCGCTGCTTCCGGCCACTGTGCTCGGAAGCGGCGTGGTTGGCGGCGTGACTGGGCGCTGTGCAGTGCTTGGCGCCATGCGCGGCTTTTGCTGTTGTGACGCCATCATGGGCATCGCGGCAGCGGACTGATACTGCGGCACGGAAGCAGTGTTGCTGTCACGTCTCGACGAGGTGCTCTGCGCGTCATCGATAATGCTTTGTCGCGGAGACGAAGAGCCAGCACCCGCCGAGGTGGTGCCGAGAAACTTGTCGAGCACATGGCGCTTCTCGGCCGCGTCCAAAACCTTGCCTGGTGGCGCAAATGCAATGCTGATAATGTCTTCAGTAGATTCACGCGTCAAAGCGCTCAACGACGAATAGTGATCATACTCGTTCTACCATATTGTTATGGAAAGGAACGATATACACACTTTCAATTACCTTGACAATGCCGGCAGCCTTCTGCACCAAAAACATGAGATTTTTACGCTCATCGTCAAGCGTACGCTCCATACTGTCAGCCTTGATCTTCTCCAATTCTTGCGCCTGGCGCTGCATGTCCTGCAGCGACGCCTGGAACGCGGTCAGATCCTTCTTGCGTCCTTTGAGCATCTTGGTCTCGGTCTTTGAGATTTCATCTTGCATGCGGCGCGTGGACTTTTCCAAATTCTTCTCGTTCTCTTCCACGCGCTTGGTGTGGGTGGCAAGATTGCGCTGCAGCGGCACCTCGAAATCCTTGTGGAATGATTCCGCCAGCTGCTCCTGGTGCTTGGCGATGCTGCGGTGCAGCTCTGCCGCGGACTTTAATCCGACACCTACACATGTTGTAAGTAACAATCAAGCATAATGTGGATGTAGTCATCATAGTACTGACCACTCTGTTCGGCGCCTTTGCCCTTTGCCATGGCGTCCAATGCGCCGGCAAACTCGGACGACACCTGCGCCATCTCGAGTACCTTGCGGTAGTACTTTGTGGTGGCCTTGAGCAGTTCGGCATAGTTTGCCAGGGACGTCTGCACGTCCTGGCGTGATATTTGCCCCTCCACTGCGGCCGTTGACGCCATATGCACGCGTGTATGTGTTTGTGTGTGAGGGGGTCGCTGTGTGCGCGCGAGAGAATGTAGTGTGTGTATAGGCGTCTAGTTGTGTCGAGCAGCAAGTCTAATCTAGCGGGCACAGCAGACGCTGGATGAGAGAGGCGAGAGACTCGGCCGGTCGGCTGTAGTATGAATGAGAATGAATAAGAAATGCGGTCGGGCGGCGCGATAACAAAGCGTTCGGGAGCGGTTTTGCGCGGAAAAATTTGTGGCGTTTTCTCAGGGGCAAATTTGGGCCAATCACAGCGCGACCTTGACCTTAGCAAGTTCCTATACAGTCTCATATAGTTGCGTTCCCGCCTTTTATTGCTGTGCAGTGCTGTTTCCATTGTAGAATGTCGTTTCCGGGTCGTCTGATTTGCCTGGGCGTTGCGCGCGCTGTCTGAGAGTAGCAATGTTGTTTGGGGCTCCAGCCAAGTCCCTGGCACTTAATGCCTCAGTCACTTCTGAAGTAGATGGTGTTGCTGTCACTGCATTATCTTTTTTTGCCCGCAAAAATAACCTCCGAAACCAGGCAACCACTGCCAATACAAGTGCATAGATCCACACAAATGACCAGCCTTGACTATCACTCTCATCTCCACTGTCAACGATCTAGGAGAGTGATCAGCGTATATTAAAGAAGTTGATCTGGATATAGTCATACATACCTTGACGAAAACCGTGGCAGATGGCGCCAACTCCAACTCCAGCAGTGTGGCTGTAGTATTTTCGAGATGCCTTGTGGGATGAGTAGCAATGAGGGAATACTTTCGCTCCTTATCCTCCAACGCCTGCATGTGAATATGTACGACATGATCAGTCATGAAACACTAGACTTTCCTGGTCAACGTACTGGCGCACTGCCACGATAGTCGCGTCAAGTGGAAACTGCTGGCGCCGCACAGTTCCGTCGGGCATCCGTATGCTCATGGACACGGATGTCGGCGGTTTGGCGGGTTCTGCTGCTGGCTGTACCACTTTCGTCGTCCTCTTCAATGACGCTCGAGGCACAGCCGATTTAATTGGTGCCTTCGTTGCCACCTTTGTACTTGTTGGTGCAGCAGCTGGAGCGGGACTTGCACCAATACCAGTAGAAGTTGTGGGTACTGACAATCCAATAGATTCAACGCTTGCCAGACCGCTTCTTATCTGAGATACCGGGTTGGAGTCCCCGTGACTGCATAGCAGTTTCACAACGCCAGCGTGGATCACATATACTGCTGGTAGCGGTGCATCGCGCGCGCTGGCCGGGCATACAGCTATAAAGTTGTGTGCGTCGGCACTTCCATTAACCAACTGCACCGCAACCGAGCGGCTCCTTTCCACTGCGTCGCGGGCCTGGGTCAAGTCACTTTAAGTTCCCATATATAAGAACGATGCCCACCTCCTCCACGGCCCTAATCATGTTAGTATTGGCATCCGCGCCAAGGGGGGATGCTGTGACTGATACAGCGCTGCTGGAACCATCAGTAGCAGCGAGTAGCACCACCAGCAAGGGTGAACGCCGACCAGCAGCGACCTGAATCGCGCTGCTCACATCGCCGGCCGTATGCCACATTGATTGACCCGTTAACAACATTTTTACACATACATATGAACGGCTGCTTGAGATATCTCTGAATAATGTAAATAATCAGATTTATTAGGAAGCAACTCAGGTCTGTAAGTACGCGTATGTACATGCCACACCGTTGATAGGTATACTGTGCTACGCAATGCAAATCTCATGTCCACACGTTATCCAAGTGCAGTACTGGGAAGAAACTTCGTTTTTGAGTCTTATCACTCTACGATATCTAGTGACACCACGTTGGTAAGGTTTGGTAAAAGAAAAACTATTTCTATATGATTTTTTGAGCGTATAAACCAGGTATGGCCAGTTAGTACGCCAAGCTACCGTGGCG